>CM040240.1:231584274-231933322 GCA_022545495.1 Chrysanthemum lavandulifolium
TTCTACTTATCTAATTATCTACTCTAAGGTGTATGTAGTCTATGTCTAATTATTGTGTGCTCGTATGATAGTTTAAAGATGTGTTTACTTAGGTTTTATTACTCCTTAATTATCTCCTATTGATGGTTGAATTGTCACGTCCTTATTCTTAATCGCGTTGTGTGTCTAAAGTCATAGGGTATGCGTTTATCCCTAACTCTTTGAAACTAACAAAGGGTCTCGTCTACAAAATCTTTAGGAATTATAAACTCTAACTCTAAGGTACTCTTTGGATGGTTTAGCCTACAACTACTCTAGGTGTTATAGTCTAAGGTTCACAAAGATTAATCAAGCATTAACTACACAACGAATGACTTATCGCATTACTAGATCATTAACAATTAAGATAAGAGACAACCAATCAATATTCAATCGTTAAGTTTCATATTCCCTAAGCAAACACACAAATAAATTAGCCAGACATGAAGAACATGCAAGCATACACACAAATAATTGAAGACATAATTGAATTAATGAAGTAAAACACTTATCTTGATGTAAGATAGGGTTTGGAACCCTAAAATCTTGTATAAGACGACCTTGGTTCGGTTTAGGTTTTACCCAAAAGACTACACACCGAACCGAAAAATTCGGATTCTATATATAAGATTACAATTGCGACGGCCACCTTATGAATTGTGACGCCGCCGGGTCGCCGTCATTAGGGTTTCGTCTTGCCACGTTAGTCTTGGCGACAGCTACCTTGTGATTGTGACGCCGTCCTCTTGACTTCTAACGCCGTCTCGAATCAAATCTAGGTCGTTCGAGTCATGATGACCTACTCTTTTAAAGCCCGACATCGTCACTTGAAAATAAGCAATTTGGCTAATGACCGTCACAAAGTTATGTGATGGCGTCACAGATAACACCGATGCCGCCCCTTGTATTTCAAAGAGCTTGAGTGTCTCGATTCTTGACTTTGGCCATTTTCTTCGTATATCCGCGCCTTTTAGTCCAAATAAGTGCCATTCTAGCAATTTGCCTTCGAGAGACCTAAAAAGTGAAACGGAACGATATTAAGTAATAACGGATACAAAAGTGATCAAATAAGGGGTTAAACGACCCTTCAAAAAGGTACATTTTAAAACCTTATCAAAACGCTCCCACAACCTGGACTCTGCTATTGATGCTGAAATAATAGCATCCCTTGAAGCTCCTTTTTTTACCGGCAACGTCTGGCGAAAATCGTAGCCTAACATTATCGATTTGCCGGCAAAAGCCAAATTTGGCGTGCCAAGAACGTCGCGCAAAGTTCTATCCAATGCTTCAAAACACCTTTTTTCATTCATCGGCGCGTCATCCCATATAATTAATTCTGTACGTATTAGCAACTCGCCTAATTGTGTGTTTTTTTATTGTGCAGACAGACAATGACGCAGTTCTACCCGAAGGCAACAACAATGACGTAACGCCAGAGGAAACCACTGCCAACACTATTCTTCCCTCGGCTCTAAGTGTCATGATAATAGCTTTCCATAAAAATGTTTTGCCTGTACCTCCATGTCCGTACACGAACATTAGGTCTTGCATGTGGTTACGGACAATATCTATCACTGTGTCAAATACCCTGCGCTGTTCTCGATTGAGTTGAGGGATCAACCTCCGGCTTTCCGCTGCCATCTCATGTCTGTTATAACATGTCTCTTCCAAGACTGTTCTGTTGCTAAACAAACCTAGCAGATCCGGGGGCGGATCTGGCAACCCAAAATCCCGAAGCGATTTTCCATGAATTGCCAAAAGAGCATGAAGTTCATATAAAACCCCACCTTCTAGCTCTCGGTCATTAACAAACAGAGGTCGAAGGTGCAACAGTTCAAATAATATGCGTGGGACATCATCAAACATTTGTCTCCAAAAGATTTGCCAAAGATTTCTAGGGTTCGTGATATCTGTAAACAATAATATCGTGCAAATAACGCACGAATCACAAGCAGCGAGAGCGGTTGCACAACTCTCTTGCATAGCCGTAACCCACTCCTGGTCGTTTTGCAGCAAACCCATAGCCTCACAAGCTTGTCTACTTGTGGTGTATGTAATTCCATCATCAGTACGAATGTCTGCAAATGATCTACATCTTTTCTGATGACATAGCAACATACGCTGATAAAACAGATCCCCTGCAGTTGGGTGCACGTAACTCAGTCGGCCAATAGCTGGTTTATTCAAGGCACGTCTTGATTCCATGTTTTGTCTGCTTTACACCAAACAAACTCTGATGGAAATTACAGGTATGTAAGATGTCTACCTGAAGTCATCGAATCATTATAGGCCAACCACTCAGTAAGAGTTGTTTTACGCGAAATTGGGTTATCAAGCACTGATTGCACTGTCTGCCTAGGGCGAAAAGACACGTGCTACATGTTCTCTAGATGAACAACTAAAATTTGAACAACAGGTTGTCTGGCATGAATGTCAAAACCAAAACTTCTCCAGCAAGCCTCGTGTGGACCAATAAAGCGCGCATCAACAAAAATTTTTATTTCGTCTATTTGCACGCTTGCAGTGTTACCTGATGTTGAAGCATTAGTAACTCCTTGTGGTGGCTCACCAATCTGCCTACTAACACGAGCTATAATCATGTTTGTCCCCTTCAAAATATACTTGAATAGGTACTTTATCAGCATCGTCCAACCACAGTACTCTACATTTATGTGCGCATAGAAAGCCAGACACAATCGACCACTGTAAGGAACAACGTATGCATTGTCTAGCCTAACCCTATTCCTGGTTGCACCAAGCTGTATATCTCGACGCCTGTAATGCACATAGCCAGCCTTATCTATGTATGTTTCGTCGCAGTATTCTTTTGGGAAACACTTCTTATATTCCGTCCTGTTTTGCATACAAACAGCATTCGGAAAAGCAATTCCGCATGGCCCGTGAATCATGAATTCCGATACGACCCTAAAACTCTTCGGATCAACGTGATGGTCTGGCAGCTCTGCACTTATGTACCTGTCCACATCTTGCGGTTCGAAGGTCTCAGCGCGCCTTAACGCCCACAACAGGATATGGCAGTGCGGTAATCCCCTTTTCTGGAACTCAACGTTATACAACACTGAAATGAGAGTAAGACAAGGAAAGTTAACAAACAAATGATCAAAAAATGGCAAAACAGCTGATAAATGAGTTGCCGAAAGTAGTAAACCTGCATTTAAAGCACCAAAAGGTCGCGAATCACGTAGGTATTTTATTAGCAAATGTATTTTACGCTCAAAGACGCGGTCAATTACATCAGGCCTATCTACTGCAGTCAGATGCGGATACGCCATCATGTAGTCCTCTATTTACGGCCACTTTAGATTGCATGTGAAAGTAACGAAAACGGCTGGATTACCATAAACCCTACAAATAGCTAGAGCATCCAAATAATGGTTGTACATGTATCTAGGTCCTCCAGTGAACGATAAAGGCAAAATAATTCGTAAACCTACATCTGAGCCGTCAACATCTCTCCTTGCCACAGCATCATGCAATCCAGAAAGACAATCACCCCGTATGGTTAATTGATTTTTGCGCACAAAGTCCATCCTGTCTTGTTCAATGCTACAATATGTTGTCACAACATATTATTGAAACAATCGCCCACCCTTACTCAACAAATTATAGTAACCCTTCCTATCATGAAGCTGGTAGCAGTAAAACGCCTTCATAGACATTTTTTTTCCACATCGTGTAGGCTTTTCAATATTCCGGTACCAGAGGTCTAAGTGATACCCGTGCTCACCAAATATCAAAAGCAACGGAAACTGAGTTCCCATGTACGTAGCGTGCAGCTTGTTTATTCTATGTGCCTCTCCAGAATGAGCCTCCAATATCACATCAAAATCACTTTCCGTTTCTTCTGTATCGACAAATACCAAAGCACCAATAGCATCTGATGTGGGTAGCTCATCACCATGACGCTTTACCCTTGTTGAAAAGTTGCACCTTGAAAGGCGGGACATCATGGTCTGCAGCTTGTCCCTGCGGTTCTAAAAGTTGACTAACGCGTTGTTTTCATCTAGCAATGTAATCAAGGATCACGATTTATCGGTCTCAAACGATTTGACCGGCATTCCATAAAGGGAGCAAGCCTATTCTGGACCTCATGTTCAGTGTCGTAAATGTACAGTTGAAGAAATCGTGGTCGTGTTTGAGGCTCCGGGCACAGCCTACCTATGCGATGGTATATTTGACCAGATACCTTAAAAACATACGGACCTCTACCAAGGTTAATCGAATCATCGACACTTGCGCCCAAAGAAGTCATCGAGAACATTTGATTGTAAGCACGTATGTTGTCCATAAAATGACTATTAGAAAACAACTCCCGCACGACCACCGGGTATTCCCTCACAGTGTGTAGCTTAACTCTCCCTTCCAGGCAACAACTATTGTAAATTGGACCAGTAGAGCTAGTAGAGTATGATAATTTCTCCTCGTCCCAGAAGAGCGAGCCACAGTGACGGCATACATGATTACATGGACAAAACCGCCTATAGTCTGCGGGAGGGCCTGCCAACAAATAGTAGCGTCACGCAATAGGCCGCATGTAATTAGCAATTCTGGCATGGCAAATACGGAAAAAAAATTAAAACCAACATGGTACTTGTTCTTCTTGTGCCGTCTCTGAGCCCTCGATAATCTGAACCACGTATTCCACTTGCAGACGTAGCGCTGTTAGCGTCGTTTGAACAGTTTCTTGCTACCTTAGAAGAGCCTACGCGTCCTCTGATACTGCTTTGTCGGGTGTCAACTGTAGTTGCGAAATCGACACCTGAACAACAGGAACCGTTTCTGACCCTGCGACAAAGTTTTTAGCAAACTTCAAGCAATGAAAAAAATATAAACAAAGCAAAGCTATGAAGAATGGGCAAAAAAGAACCCACTTTCGCCGCCAGTATATTCCAAAGTTGCTGAGTCCGGCCGCACAGGTGCACGGGGTACAACGGCAGGATCACCCACATCAGGACCCGCAGAACCCAAAACATCGGTTTGAAGACTCCCAATCGTTGCTAAACGTCGTCTTTAAGAGCCTTGTTTAGCTAACAATTGCAAACCATGAGTACCAACATCCGCACCTAAGCCATGATGTATAGAAGTGGAATGGCGAGAAACACCAACACGCAATGGCGCTACCGTGCTTGCAATATTCCGCTCAACATCCTCCCCACACACGTTATCCCAAGGTAAATTTGCTCGTGAACACCAAGAAGAGAACGGATATGACAAACCACAAAATGCGACCCCGTATGTGAAATTCAATTTAACCGTGGAAGTGACCAAACCTATAGCAACACAAACAATGAATAAATGTCTACCACTCTAACAACGAATGACATAAGAGACAGCCTTGGAAGGAAAACAACAAAATCATTAAGCCGATAGTTACCCGTGGAAGTACAAAATGGAAAACCACTAAGCCTGCTTGGGCACAACGATGGTGTTTGAGTGCTACCAAAATCCACGCCCTCTTGAAACGATCCTGAAACCGCATCGGTTAACGTTAGAGTTTATCCGACAAATACACAAAAAACAAAGGCACATAAAAGGTAAGCGTACGGTTGTCCAACACGATGTACCTGTGGAGTCCAACATCAATCTACGCCTCTTGAAAAGTCTGCCAAAAGGTTCAAACCGATCCTCAGAACACCTCTTGCCATCCCTGATCCACCTAACTTCAGGGGATTCTTGCTGAGAAAAACTTGCAAGCCGTGAGAAAGAATCGAAACATCTAGGATCCACAATTTCTTCCCCAAGGTCAGTCGAAGGTAAATCAGTAACTGAATTGGTAGGATAAATAACATCCAGATGCCCCTCAGAAATGCTACCCCGATCGAAATCCAAGTTCACCGGAGTGCATGCGTCACCTTAATAAGATATATAGCAACGAAAGCAAAATCAAAAGTTATGCAATATCAAACAGGACGCGAAACATAAGACAACACAAAACATAGATATATAAACCCACACAAAACTGTACCTTCAAACTGCTGAGGCATATGTTGAGCCAAAAAAAAGGCCGAAAGGCTAGAAGCTACGTCCCATTGGTCCCCCCACAAACTCCTGAGGTTCTTATCAATGGCCAACTAAACAGAAACAGCAGACCCCGTTGTTAAATCAGTTCTCTGTTCCTCCCGAACAACCAAGGAATCCAAACCATAACCATAACCATCATCAGCCTTCCCAGGACTTCCAACAACGGAACCATGCGATGAATCATGGAACATGACAACCCAACCGACGCAAAGAACCATTTTACGACATTCGCCAACTACATTGTAACACAGACTAATACCAATAACTGGAAGATGCTCTTGAGCATCCTCACCGATCTCCGCGGAAGAACAGACCTCTAACACGCTAGCATCTAACCCCTAACACCATCGTTGGGCGGCGCGATTTCAGAAGGCTCATCATTAACGTCTACCTTCTTGCGCGCCCTACTTTTAGTTCTCATAATAACCACCTTTACATAGCCGGTTAAAAGAGCAAGTCTATTGAACACGCATACGTAAAAACAAAAAGGCCGCAAAACATCTCTAACAACCTCCGCCATCACATACAAAAAACTCAAGAAAGAAAAGCAACAAACCACCACTACAAGCTAAACCCAGCAACATAAGTAACGGCTAGACATCCTAAATGAACCTAAAGTTCCTAAAACTTAAGCCAAAAGACTGAAACATGCATTGGACGCATCTAAAAGAGCCGCACAACACATGCAGGCACACAAAAAACAATATAACAAACCATAAACCCAGAATTTAACTATCAAGACAGCCTAGCGTTGAAAAAAGGACACGCAACCTAAATTAAGACAACATAAACATTTGCAAAACACGCAACAACACCAACAGCAATCCAACAACATTAAAACCTACGCATGGCAACTAAACTATACAGAAAACCTACTACAAAAGTAACCGCAACACAAGAATATAGCGAAAACCTTAAAAAATCTGAGATCTACTCTACCTACCAAATTTCCTCCCGTGTGAAGAAACGTAGCACAAATGATTCTAGAACGAAAATGAAGCTCCCCACTCAAATTTATAGGTAGAAACATGGGGCCGGTCATATACTGTGGCTACGGACCAAAGGCCCAAAACGTGCAAAACACAGCCCAAAAGCCCAACATGATGTAAGGGAGCTTGTCTCACTCGCCGACCATTAGCTAAACAAATATAAAATGACCACCGTCGTTGTTTCTTTACATTAGAGATATAATTATTTATATATATTAGTTACACTAAATACTATTCATTTATATTTAAACTCTTTATTTCTTACTAATCTTTTAATATCTAATATAAATAATAAAAACTAATTGATATAGAATATGTTATCACATAATTCTCATTAACACCATCAAAATGAACTCAATAATAATATATTTTCCTTACTTTATTGTTCCTAGTCATTTATATTTATGCAATTTTAAATGTCTTAAAATACATTTCGTGCAAATATATAGCGTATAGTGGAGCAGATTTTATTTAACGCATGCATATTCTAATAAAATGCTATTTTGACATTATTTTAGAGCTAAATAATTGTGATAACATTGCTCTGGACCCAAATTTTGCCTCTTTGGTGTTTATTTATCTTTTTGGAAAGTTCTTTGTGTTTATCATAACTTGAATTCTGGTTGACTCGCATTTTTAAAGAACGACCAGGTTAGTACATAGATAGTTATTGTAGTTAGTGAGATCTCACTCTCATACTCCTACAGGAGGAAAACACCATTGAAAGATTCGAACTCGAGAGCTCTCGCATGGCTTGACCCTAACTTTAAACGACGACTACAGAGAGAATTCAATTTTCGTTTTACACCTTGCTTATTTTTTGTAAGTATGTAACAAAGTTTAATTTTTCCGTGTATGAGAGCATATTGATATTAACTCATGAGTCACAATTCACATAGAACTATAACAAATATTCGAGAAATAAGAGGGTTGCGGTCTTACGCAAAATGGATAAAAAATAATAAGTTTAAAAGTTATTTTAGCCTAATACGTATCTCATAGTTCCTTCACTTTCATAGTTCCTTCTTCTTCTTCATCTACCCTTTCATCACTAATGAACATCTCTACCAAAAATTCGCTTTTAAATCATTCAAAATCACAAAGTTTGGTTTCGATTATGTTTAATTTCATTCATATACTGCTCAATCACTACAAAATACAACATTTTTATGAATCAATGTTCATTGAGTTATAAAAAAGTTGGGGTTTCGATCAGTGTCAAGCAAAATTACTTTAGCAATTTTTGATCAACAAACCCCTGAACTAACTAATTTTTTTTTTTTTTTTTTTTTTGGTAAGTTTTTATGTATAACTTTTCAAACAAATCAAGTGTTCATGAATACACCTATAAGATGTTCGATAAAACGCCCTAATGAAGTAATTTTTTGATTTTAGAGTTTGAATGTATTTATTAGAAAATAAGTGTTTTAATAATTTATAAAAGCTTCAATATTTCCTGAAACAATCAAAATTATGATGAATAAACTTTGAGTCTGCAAATGTTCATCAGTTATTTTATGTTCATCAATACATGAACATCAGTTTTTATTGTATTCACCGATACGTGTTCTTCAATGTTCACCAGTTTTATGTTCATCAATCGTGTTCATAAAAAAAACCCCAACAGCTCTGGCGACTTAGGCGATCTATGAATACCAAACAACCCTAAATCCTTATTGGTCGATTTAATTGCTTCTGATGCCAATCGGTCCACCATGATTCCTTTGATTATTTAAAGATCATTCGTGGGTCGGTTGTCTCCTCTGATTTAATTTATTAATCACATATTGTAGGGTTTCTTTTTGTCATTTACAGGCTCACTTCTTTTTATTACTACTGCGCTATATTATCGATTGGCTATATAAGTTTTTATCTGGCCGATATTTAATTCTTGTCAATCGTTTCATAATGGGTGGTTAGCTACTGATTCGTATCATTTAAAACCCTAACTTTTGTTAGGGTTTTATTTTTGGTTTAACTTGTTACTGCTGCATGTTGTCTACGTTTCCTGGTTGTTGTCGACTGTTTGTGGGTTTGTTAGTGGGGTTTGACAGATGGGAAAGGGTTTTTTGATTAATAATAGTGCGAGCAAGGTTAAGAATACTATTGGTAATTTGTCGGGTGGGAATGGTAATGCGAATAAGAGCTCCTCGTCTAGTTTGGCTGATCAAACTAGATTGAGGAATGAAGAACTCATGCGTAGTATTCCAATGCAAGATACTGGTGGTATGTTACTGCATTCAAGTGGTAGTGTTATTGGTATACCTACTGATTCTTCTAGTCCTTTGGATGTTAGCAATGCTACTGGTGGTACAAACACTTCTAGTGGTAGTGGTTTTGTTGTGAATCTTTGGCTGCTCCTACTCATGCACATGTGGCTTCTCCTAATGCACATGGTGGTATTGGTGGTGATGATTTTACTTCTGTGACAACCCGTACTTTCAGGTCATTTCTCGAAACAATTCATGCCTTACAATTTCAATATTTATCGTAAACTAGGTTTACGTGTTCCAAATTCGCGTAACCTTTATGGTTAGCGGCGAATTCATGATCATATCATCACGAACATTTCATATGGACTAAGTTTAGTCTACATTTCATTAACATCATTTGCATCATGTTAGTTCATTCATGACATTGCATTTCATATTAACCGCGTAATTTTTATATTAAATAAACGTTATCGCGTGAGTTATTATTTTGAGCATTTAATCCATTACTTTCAAAAATGATCCCGATATATTTTTATACTTACATTTAGTTATAAAAACTATATTTTGAGTTTACCTAAGTGTTTTAAATTTATTTGGTATATAAATCGTTAAAGTTATATTATTACGGCGTTTTTCTTAAAAACTGCACGATAATTATTTTATCACTCAAATTTTACAAGGAATGTATTTTTACAATTTTTATGATCTCATTATACTCTACTTTGATCTATTAAAAATTTCTTTTACCAAAAATTACCAAGTAAATACACTAATTTATATTAAACCTTACAAGTTATTACTACTTACACATTTCACTTACACTTTTAACAAACTTTACTCAATTTATAAAAAAAAAAAAAAAAAAAGAAGATATTTGGGAAAAACATCCCCCCCTAAAAACCGGCCATAGGGGGGGGGGAGTAAGTCAAAGTGGGTAACAATTTTTCTTACACATCTATACTTATACTCAAACTCTTCCATTTCACTCATTTATCACAATAGTTCAAGTGTTAGAAAACTTTTTCTTCTCTCTTTTGGTTCTTCCAAAATCGGCCACATTCAAGGTGTACAAGGGATCAAAATTTTTCTCAAGCTCAAGTGTAATCACAATCTAGATCACACTCTCATTAGGGTTTTGAAATAAAAACCTAGGGTGTTTAGGTTAAACCTTTGTTCTAATCACCTCATCAAGTTTACTTGTAAGCATATCATTTACATTCTTCATTTTTCCTTATCATTTCATAAGTATTTCTTCATATTTGTAGCAAACATGCATGACTTATTGTTGTTTATACCATTTATTCATTGATTTTTAGAGTTTTATACATATAAAGTCATCCTATAATTATTCCCTTGGTATATATTGGTCTTGATGATGTCTAGGAACCCATGACACCCTAAGAAGGTGTATGGTAGGATTAGAATAGCTTTGGAGTTGATTTGAAGGGATTGGAATAGGTTTAGTACGAGAAAAACTATTTTCGATAAGTATAAAAAGTGTTCTGTTCTTATTTTGTTTTTCTGGAAAATCCGACAGTAGGCACGAATTTTTGACCTTGATATTTAGAAAATATACTTTAAAACGAATCCGTGGCCGCTTGAACGGATTAAAACGGAGTTATAACGAAGAAGTTATGAATTTTTAAAGTTTGACGACGAAATATACATTTTCAGAAAATTTCAGCATACTATTTTTACCTTATTCGAGTCAAAAACGAGCCTTAAGCTTCATAAATTATTTCGACTTGTCAAAAATATATTAGTATACTTTGATACGAAGCTAAGGACGTATTATACGTAGAAAACGGATTTGAAACGACTAAGATATGCACGTTTTCATAAAATTTCCGTAACTACTATTTTTAGAAAAACTATATTATTTTTACGAGATAAGTATTACGGTAACTAAAACGACCATGTTGGAGGCTGTTTTTAACTATGATGTGGAACTTTTTGCAACGAGAGGTCTTCTAATAAAATCAAGATCACCAAGCATATTTTCCAAAACGACCAACCGTTTGTATAGCGGAGTTGTAATAAATTATTTACGGTTGCTTAAACTTTGCCGAAACTCACTTTTTACACAACAATTAGACAAAATCACCATCTTTAACCTTTATTATCTTTATGTTCGAGACCTCTATGACGAAAACTCCTGAACTGAAACTTCTAGATTTTGATACAAACTTTCCAAAACCGTCGAGTTCGTTTCCTAACGATCGACGTACACCATTTTACGACTAGTTTTTCAAAGCCATTTTTGTCACTTTCATGAAAATTCCGACGACATTGTTTTACGACGAAAAGTGAAAATTTCACCATAAATCATTACGAAACCATTGTAGGATGACATTTTGACGTAAATACTTGTAAAGTGATTTTAGATTGGTCAAGACGTCAAAAGAGTATTTTTCGACGATAAATATTATTTTCAAAACTCACAAATGGTATAAATAACATACGAAATGCATGCATATCGTAACATCATAACTCATTACATATCATATCATTCGTAATAGGTCCAGATTAAAGTTTCACATTATACCTCGGTGTACTCACTCTTGTCATCATACCAGTTTATCAAGTGAAGTTTTACTTATTTCAAACCTACGGGGGAGAATACATTGCACAACATTTTATTACGGTACCAAGTATGTTAAATTCATTTACATTGCTTAAGTTACATGTTGCCAGTTAAATGTTCCCATTTCAATGCATGAGCCGTTAATTTTCTAGAAGCGTGTGTGAGTGGATAGATCTATCGAGGGTGACACCTCCATCCAGGTTGGTGAATCCCAACTAGTCATACGGATGCATTTCATTCATAAACATTATTAGAGTTGTTTGGCAAGACACTCTGTTGGGGCATACATCAGTCGGAGCTTCGGTATCATGCGCTTAAGCAATTGTAACATTTTTATGTGACATGATTGTCATACCTGTAACATTTTATGTGACCTGTTGGTCATACCAGATCTATACTTGCGTAGTCGTATAATACATTTACTTAAACCTATGATTTCTCACCAACATTATTGTTGACCCGTTTTAGCAATGTATTTTCAGGTAACTAAGGCATTATCATCATGGCATGGTTAAGGAACCACCTTTTGAGTCGCGGCGTCGACTTATATCATTGTACATTATGGCACTTTCTTTCAAAAACATCGTTTGGACTTGTAATGTATTTATGTTTCCGCAAACTTTGTAAACTTTTGGGACCTATGTTGTAACTCTGAATGCTTTTATTAAATATCCAACGACGTGTTTTTAAAACGACACTTTAGGTCGTTCAATATAACTGTGATTGTGGTGCTATGACAATAATCCCTGTGAATTCCATTCACGCAAAACATGTAAATTGGGGTGTGACAGATTGGCATCGAGCTTGGGTTATAGAGAACTAGGTTGCATCATTGACCCTAGACTATAACTACATCATCATAGCATCTCATCATTTCATCATAAGTGCATGTTCACTTTGCATGCGGTTTTATACGCACATTTTACGAGTTATTTACTTTCATTTCGAACTCGATTGTCACATAGATGCCTTCAAATACCCATCCCATTATACTCACATCACCTTGACATGGAGCATGCCTTGTCATTCCCTATCACAATTTTAACATCAGTTGACTCAACACCGATAACATCAGATGATGACACTGAGACCTTTTAGGAGGACGAAGTTGCACCTACACCATCACGATCACTATTGATTCACGGTAGGATCAGAACAATTTTTATCACTCAGATGGGACAGATCATACCATTGGGTAGAATTTATAGGCTTAGTCCTAATGAATCTATTTTCTTAACTCACCACAAGGATTTCCATTATCATCATTGTTATCATTTTTATCATTATCATTTCGAGCACCATCCGTACCATCACATCTCATACACTATACTCATACACCTGACTTGCAGCTTGGGAAGCGTGCATGAAGTGACACACCATTACCATCTACCACTAAGACTATAGACACTACACCATCTCATAGGTTTGAGGACTGTGAGAGTTCTAGGGCTATTGTTGCTAGACCGCCTACTACTCCTACACTTGAAACACGATTAGACCACCAACAGGAACAGATAATAAGTACCTTCCTAGCTAATGTAATCTTTATCATTTATTATCTCTACGATAATCACCACCTTGTTTATTTCATACCTTACTCCAATTGCCCAATTTTCCATCATTTCACGACGATACATCACTATCTTACTAGGGGTTAGGCCAACTTTATTCTCGACCAATTAGTAGATTATTACTACTCGATAAGGTTCTCCTATGTATCCTACAAACTATCCAACAAATTTTATTCCAAATTATCCTGCTACTATTTCATGAAATTATTTCACTTGATTTTATTTCGAACTATTTTATCACCATCTTAGAAACGTTGTTTCACAAAGTTTTAACGCAAGTTGTTTTATTACCAACTTATCAATTGGTTTCAGTCGTTTTATCAACTATTTAATATCTTCATGCGAAACGATTTTCATGTTACTCTGAAAAATCATTGAGCCATTATCTTACAAAACAAAACGTTGAATACCATCTAAAACTTCGGAGGAACATAATACCATTTCAAAAAAAAAAAAAAAAAAACATCACATCACATCATTTGTCCTTGATTATACATGGCCTGATCACCTATGTATAATTCAGGAAGAATTATGTCATGAAAGTAACAAGCATCATTTCAAATCTCCTAAAACAATTCTCATTTAAAAGCAAAGTTTTATAATCAGATAAATCGTGTATAACCATTTCTTTTTGTTAACACTCTATAGATACTTACGCCATTTATCTCTCACTCAACCGATAAGTTAGGATTTGACGAGTGACCTTTTAGGAAAGACTTCCTATACCATCTGTGAGGAGGATTCCTCGATACCAGAAAACAATGAAAGGATTTTGGAATTTCCAACAAGGGCTAGAAGTAAGTAGCGAGACGTTTCAAAAACTCAACAAAAATCTTAAGACATTACGAGACATTCCGAACCACTATTTTGGATTAGAATCCAAACTCTATCATCCCAAAAGTACTAGCTAGACCGAGTTACGAGATTTAATACGAAGCGAATACCCATGAAGCAACACTATAGGGATATACCAAGTCTCTAAGCGAGGTGTAGAACATTACGTTAAGCATGGCCTCAACAATATGTGAACTTTCCTACAATGAGTGTCCCTTAAAGGAAAATTTGGTTAAATTAAGGTTATCGATATAAACTTCCCCTAAGGCATTGTGTTCTCTAGAAATTCCAAGTAACCTCACTTCCATATCAAGAGATGCCACAGGTTTGAACATGTCGGACAATCAATGACTCCCCATCTACAAGTGAAACTAGAATAAACATTCTTCGACATAGTATGAACTGATATCTATTTTCTTACTAGCATGATAACAATATTAGTGATGAACTATTTTTGGAAGCACTCAATATCGGAACAAATCTTGAAAACCAACCACTACACCACCTCACTTAAATATTTAAGGTTTGTGACTTTACAACATGGAGCATGGAAACACTTCGATAATCAAACAATAAACATTTTAGTCATGGAGACTAAGCACCTTAGGCAAGTAAGACTCAGGTCATGACATTCGATAGGACTAGAAACACGAGGGATCACAACTGTTACCTATAATCTATTCTTTTCAATAAGGTCCTTTCTGACAGATTTAACATTTTGAAATCTAACACAAGACACGTGGTATCAATTCCAGTTGTACCTATTATAAGCTATTTGATTCACCTTAGCTGGCCGCGGTCATTTCGAGATTTCCATGGAACCTACTAGGACATGATTACCGCCTACTATCCTCATTTCAATGGTTAGAGCGAGAGAGCAATTCCCACATTAGATAATATGCTCAAGCCAGTGTAATTTTCTAGAAATGGTTAGGCAAATCATTCCCCATCGACAAGTTTCCTTACAACAATAGTTAGCTCATGAACATATTGACTACACCATTTGAGGCACTATAAGGTTGGGGTATCAATCACTTATTCAAGGATTAAAATCAGGAAAGTCCAATTCATTAGTCCATAACTCATTCATGAAACAAACAAAGAAGTCATACAAATCAAGACAACATATAGCTAGATAAGCTACATCGTTATACGATGCAAATTTTGGAAATATGTCCCATAAGCCGCAAACCATTAGAATTTCAAGTTGGCAACAGAATCTATGTTCGAAATCTTGCCTTGGAAAGGCGTGGTGCGATTTAGAAAAACATTGGACGAACCGATACGACTCATATATCCTCACTTTCCACCGATGACCTTTGTAGAACCCAACACGAACCGAATTCGAGGATGAATTCCTTTTTGGATGGGCGAATGTGACAACCCGTACTTCGTGTCATTTCTCGAAACAATTCATGCCTTACAATTTCAACATTTATCGTAAACTAGGTTTACGTGTTCCAAATTCGCGTAACCTTTATGGTTAGCGGCGAATTCATGATCATATCATCACGAACATTTCATATGGACTAAGTTTAGTCTACATTTCATTAACATCATTTGCATCATGTTAGTTCATTCATGACATTGCATTTCATATTAACCGCGTAATTTTTATATTAAATAAACGTTATCGCGTGAGTTATTATTTTGAGCATTTAATCCATTACTATCAAAATGATCCCGATATATTTTATACTTACATTTAGTTATAAAACTATATTTTGAGTTTACCTAAGTGTTTTAAATTTATTTGGTATATAAATCGTTAAAGTTATATTATTACGGCGTTTTTCTTAAAAACTGCACGATAATTATTTTATCACTCAAATTTTACAAGGAATGTATTTTTACAATTTTTATGATCTCATTATACTCTACTTTGATCTATTAAAAATTTCTTTTACCTAAAATTACCTTAAATACACTAATGTATATTAAACCTTACAAGTTATTACTACTTACACATTTCACTTACACTTTTAACAAACTTTACTCAATTTATAAAAGAGAAAAAAAAAAGATATTTGGGAAAAACATCCCCCCCTAAAAACCGGCCATAGGGGGGGGGGAGTAAGTCAAAGTGGGTAACAATTTTTCTTACACATCTATACTTATACTCAAACTCTTCCATTTCACTCATTTATCACAATAATTCAAGTGGTAGAAAACTTTTTCTCTCTTTTGGTTCTTCCAAACCGCCACATTCAAGGTGTACAAGGATCAAAATTTTCTCAAGCTCAAGTGTAATCACAATCTAGATCACACTCTCATTAGGGTTTTGAAATAAAACCGAGGGTGTTTAGGTTAAACCTTTGTTCTAATCACCTCATCAAGTTTACTTGTAAGCATATCATTTACATTCTTCATTTTCCTTATCATTTCATAAGTATTTCTTCATATTTGGAGCAAACATGCATGACTTATTGTTGTTTATACCATTTATTCATTGATTTTTAGAGTTTTATACATATAAAGTCATCCTATAATTATTCCCTTGGTATATATTGGTCTTGATGATGTCTAGGAACCCATGACACCCTAAGAAGGTGTATGGTAGGATTAGAATAGCTTTGGAGTTGATTTGAAGGGATTGGAATAGGTTTAGTACGAGAAAAACTATTTTCGATAAGTATAAAAGTGTTCTGTTCTTATTTTGTTTTTCGGAAAATCCGACAGTAGGCACTAATTTTGACCTTGATATTTAGAAAATATACTTTAAAACGAATCCGTGGCCGCTTGAACGGATTAAAGCGGAGTTATAACGAAGAAGTTATGAATTTTTAAAGTTTGACGACTAAATATACATTTTCGAAAATTTGACATACTATTTTTACCTTATTCGATCAAAACGAGCCTTAAGCTTCATAAATTATTTCGACTTGTCAAAATATATTAGTATACTTTGATACGAAGCTAAGGACGATTATACGAGAAAGCGGTTTGAAACGACTAAGATATGCCCGTTTCATAAAATTTCCGTAACTATTATTTTTAGAAAAACTATATTATTTTTACGAGATAAGTATTACGGTAACTAAAACGACCATGTTGGAGGCTGTTTTTAACTATGATGTGGAACTTTTTGCAACGAGAGATCTTCTAATAAAATCAAGATCACCAAGCATATTTTCCAAAACGACCAACCGTTTGTATAGCGGAGTTGTAATAAATTATTTACTATTGCTTAAACTTTGCGAAACTCACTTTTACACAACAATTAGACAAAATCACCATCTTTAACCTTTATTATCTTTATGTTCGAGACCTCTATGACGAAAACTCCTGAACTGAAACTTCTAGATTTTGATACAAACTTTCCAAAACCGTCGAGTTCGTTTCCTAACGATCGACGTACACCATTTTACGACTAGTTTTTCAAAGCCATTTTTGTCACTTTCATGAAAATTCCGACGACATTGTTTTACGACGAAAAGTGAAAATTTCACCATAAATCATTACGAAACCATTGTAGGATGACATTTTGACGTAAATACTTGTAAAGTGATTTTAGATTGGTCAAGACGTCAAAAGAGTATTTTTCGACGATAAATATTATTTTCAAAACTCACAAATGGTATAAATAACATACGAAATGCATGCATATCGTAACATCATAACTCATTACATATCATATCATTCGTAATAGGCCCGCATTAAAGTTTCACATTATACCTCGGTGTACTCACTCTTGTCATCATACCGGTTTATCAAGTGAGTTTTCATAGCCCGATTTATTCAAGTTTTACTTATTTCAAACCTACGGGAGAATACATTGCACAACATTTTATTACGATACCAAGTATGTTAAATTCATTTACATTGCTTAAGTTACCGTTGCCGATTAAATGTCCCCATTTCAATGCATGAGCCGTTAATTTTCTAGAAGCGTGTGTGAGTGGATAGATCTATCGAGGTGACACCTCCATCCGGGTTGGTGAATCCCAACTAGTCATCGGATGCATTTCATTCATAAACATTATTAGAGTTGTTTGGCAAGACACTCTGTTTAACATCATCGGAGACTTCGGTATCATGCGCTTAAGCAATTGTAACATTTTATGTGACATGATTGTCATACTGTAACATTTTATGTGACTGTTGGTCATACGGATCTATACTTACGTGAGTCGTATAATACATTTACTTAAACCTATGATTTCTCACCAACATTATTGTTGACCCGTTTTAGCAATGTATTTTCGTGTAACTAAGGCATTATCATCATGGCATGGTTAAGGAACCGACTTTTGAGTCATGCGTCGACTTATATCATTGTACATTATGGCACTTTCTTTCAAAACATCGTTTGGACTTGTAATGTATTTATGTTTCCGCAAACTTTGTAAACTTTTGGGACCTATGTTGTAAACTCAATGCTTTTATTAAATATCCAACGATGTGTTTTTAAACGACACTTTAGGTCGTTCAATATAACTGTGATTGTGGTGCTATGACGATCAATCCCTGTGAATTCCATTCACCGCAAAACAGTAAATTGGGGTGTGACAACTTCTATGGTTGAACTCGTACAAACAGATGGTATTGATCAGGTGGTATTGGATGCTTGTAAGAATTTTGAGTAAGGAGTGCGAGAGATTGAATTAAAGAATGCAGAGAATGCTATGCCGAGTTGTAGTGGTGTGCAAACGGCTCCTAAAGCTTTTGTAATCAGCCCGAGTGTGCACATTTGGACGAATTTAGGAAGAAAAAGACAAAAATTCGGATTGGTGACCTGGATAGCTGATGTTGTCACCAAAAGTGCCTAGATAGTGAATTCATGAGATTTTTTTTGTAACCAGCCAGAAACTGGAGACGCATTCACCAAGGCCAACTTGACGCCGTCACCTCACCGCAGTGACATCGTCACCTCCAACACTTGGCGTCGTCAGTCCAAGTCCGTAGGAAAAACCCTAAGTCGAAGACGGCAAGCTGACAACGTCAACCCTAATGCTTGACGTTGTCGACCCCGATTTGTATATATATTTTTGTAATTTTTCATAATTGTGTGCAAACTTTGGGACTCAAACCATAGCCGAATTTTATGAGTTTTTCAACCAATTCTTCTATTGTAATTGAAGTATAACATCAAGATTAATACATTAATCAATAAATTATGTTTATCATTTGTTGCTTGATTATGTCTATTACTTGTTCTTTCTATGCTATGTTAGGCTATACTTAGTATTTGCTTAGGATTGCATGAAACTTATTATTATTTAGTTGTATTAACTGATTTCTTATTGGCGTTTGTGCTTATTTATTGCTTGCGAAGCAATAGTGATAATTGTGCGGTAATTGTTAATGCTCGGACTTAGAACCATATATACCTTAGAATTTGCTTAGGTTATTGGCATACCTGAGTCGTCGAGGGTTCTTTGATCAAGTTTATGTGCAACACGTAGTGACAGTAGACCGGTGTTAGATTGCCAGACATTAACGGGCTAGATAGATAATGTGTAGTGATTAGTTATAAGAATTGGACCAAGGCACTAAGCTAGTTACTATTGGGTGTAGGCGCTGGACCAAGTTACTATACTAATCTAGATATATTCTCCATATATAATCACCAATTAAGGCGTGACATATTCAGTAGACATAACTAGGTATAATAAGGAATGGTGCACTATAGGTAAAGACGCTTTTCCCATTTATAAGTTTTAACAACAATTTCCTTTTCCTTGCATTTTAATTTAATTGTATTTTAGGTTAATATTTGTTAAAAATTAAATTCCTCAAGACCCTAATATTTTATTTTTTTTCCTATTAAAATACACAAAATACCAAAAACAGTCCCTTTAGTTTTTTAAATCATTTCGTCATACTCTACAAGCCTGACTACCTCACTATTCACATACATAATGATCAATCCACTTGACTTTTCTTTACTTATACTATATCGATTAGGTACACTGTCTAAAAGGTTGCGAAGCTTGCTTTGTAATCAACGCACATCACTAACTGTTTTTTAGTTATATAGATTTACGTAATGAGTTACTACACATGACATATCTTAATTGGTAAATATGACAGATACACATGACATATCTTAAATTAGTAAATATGAAAGAAGAAAAAAACCGCGACTCCATATCTTATAATTATGCATAGAGGTGATAATTTGTGTCTAAAATCAAAAAAAAGGCTAAATGGGTAACTTTTAAAAGATTTATTATTTAGTCCTCCTCTTTTTTTGAAATCGGCATATATTGCCTATTTAAAAGTTAAATGGGCATCATTGGCATGTTTTTTCTCAAACATTAAATTGTTTTTAATGAAAAACTTATAGATATAGTATATTTAGTTACTCAAATATAAATGATGTTTTATGTTTGAGGAATTTGGTTGTTGTTTGAGGTCTTCTAAACCGATTCAGTAAAACACATGTGTTTGGCCCACGTTAGTAAAATCGGTTAGTGAGGACTAACGGTGCCTCCGTTTAAGCCCTGTCTGTCCTTAGTCCCGTGGCGTGTCTTCGTGTTGCCATGACCCACCCGCTTTGCCATTTATAAGGTTATGATGGACCGTCAAAAATTAATAAATATACCGTCGACTCGCGTTTTTTCGTGCTCTTTCAATGGTAATCAGAATTTTTGACTTAGTTTGAACCTCGAAAATCACGAAAATCATCGTTTTTCTTTGTTTCGCATTTTTGAGGCCTAGTTATGTAGATATATATAGGCGTGGCGCTCATCGTCTAATTAATTGCAATAAAATAAAAGTTTAGTGGACGATATAAAGACCACGCAAGAAACCATGCGATTCATTTTTAACAAACAAAATAAACTATTGCCACGTAATTTTAGCCACAAAACTTTCAAGATAAATAATTATCTTATGGGTTTTGCTAAATAATTCCCTGCAATGGTTAAACCAATAATTATAATAAATATAAAAAGTAATTTGTAGTTTTTTATTGTGCATTAAATATATGATTACTTTAAATATATAAAAAATATGTTATTTAAGATAATTTATATGTTTATTTATTGTGTGTTAAATACATGATTATTTTAAATATAAAAATAATAGGTTAATTAATTGATTTAACAAATGCCGAGTAGGCAATGTTTAGCAAAACCGTAAACATAAGACAATGACAGGATCGATATAAATTGTCAAATATAGATGTACATTTAGTTAACTAGAATTGCATGATACATTATTATATTAATTAGTCCAATTTATAGGCAAGATTAAGCGACATGACAGGATCGATATATGTTCGAATGTACCACCTTCTATTATGCTCCACCAATAATTCTTTTTGGGACATATGACATTTTCCGACTTAAATAATGTTTGCAATGAATAGACATGATATTCACTTACTTGCAAATTGAAATAAAGATTAATATCTTGTAACACTTTACGGGAAATAAAATGAATGGAACTACTTTAAAATGTTTAGTGGAGAAAAATGTGACATAAAAATGCCATGTGCAATTCATATAGATGAATATAAGGACATATGTGGGTTTGTAACCAAAAGAAGAAATGTTTTAGCATGTAGTTTAGAAATGGCAAAACGTACCATGAATGTATATGTGCTTATTGATTCCAGAATCAACAAGCGATAATGTAACTAGAATCTTTGATAAACAAAAGGAAGCTATAATTCACTAGACAACGACTAACCTATGAGCTATTTGTTTATACTCAAACAAGCGTTTATGTGCTGTGACTGGAGGTTAACATCATTGCCTGTAAGGCTGTTACTCGGCTAACTTGACCCGAACAAAGGTTATTCGTTTGTGCTATTTGAGTTTTAATGATGAAATTTTTTTACCTGTATCCAACCATAATAAGCTAAACTTGCAAATCGATAACCCAACCCTATCAATTAAGCATTAGGGTTAATTGGTTTAACCTGATTAAAGTGCGGTCGTGCGTATTGTTCGAGTTAAATAATTTATGTCTGTCTTATTAGCGATGATTAAATACCTACGCGCACGCGCAATGTATTGTTTGACCAGTTAAGTCGTTTAATTACTTTAGTTTCTTTGTATAAAAAATATTTTACATGTCCTCAAAATTAATGCATGTCTATTTATTACCGTCAAATTATTCAAACATTTGTAATCATTTTGACCTTTAAAAAAAAATAAGGGATTTATTTTAACATTTTTTTCGTTCATAAGTCAAAACATTGCAATATTTGGTTCATTTTGTTTGCGCCGAACGAATTGCTCCCTGTCGATTTGTATTGCCCTTAGGTGTTCAGGTGTAGATGACTTAGAGTGGTGTCTTTGCTTCCCCCCGCGAGCTTTTGTGAGTAGCCTAGCTAGGTGTCCATCCTCAGAGGTTGCCTTAGTTGTTTGTGGGGGTATGACAAGTGGTACCCTTAGAGGGTGAACCAAGTAATGACATCAAGGCATCTTTTTTAGCTCAACTCAGAACCTGAGAGTTGGTGCTAGGTGGTGGTGTGTTCAAAACACTGGATACATGGGTATGTGGAGGAGTGTAGGTAGATGGACGTGTGTTTACCTGATAGTCAATCATCCTTCTTTATGCTGCCATTTGTTTTACGTAAGCCGCGGCTCTTGGCGGGACCTGAACAAGTTGTTGTCTTTCCTCTTATCCTTGACATAGGCGTGTGGAAATTCTCTACCTAAGAATGAACCCTGAGAATCTTCGTACTACCCAGAGTTCTTTGCTCCTGAACTGGCTTGACTTGCACAGCCAGCCTAGATACTCGTTACTCCTCCTGAAATCATGTGGGCCCTTCTTGAAAAAGTGTTATGTGCAAGGTGACGTGGTCGTTCGTTGCATGCACCTCCTAGATGGTCCTCTTGTAAAGTTTCGACCGACATGAATTCACATAATAGTGCATGATTTCTTGTATCAATAATTACTTGAACCTCGTTTTCTAGCATCCGCAATAAATGACCCTCCATTCAGTGTGAGTGAGGTCATCCGCCAAGTAAAGGTAGGGGGAATGGTCCAAGGTGGTTATGGGATATTTCAAAATTTGAGGTTGTGGGGGTTGTTCACCGTAAAATAAAGTCGTCGGAAATTTTCTTAAAACATGATGGGATAAAAACTTTGCTAAAAGGAAAAAAAATCTTTATGTTTTTAGGTAGAAAATGAGTGTAGATAAGTTAACGTCGTGACTATTTCGTATCATGTCCCGACGGATGGTGTCATGACTACATATGTAATTGTAAAACGTGATTATGATTGGTTTGGGATGGTTGTGTTGTTTGGTTTCCGTGTAGAACGTTAAGGACCGTGATTATGATTGGTTTGGGACGAGATATGATTAAGAACTAAGAATCAAGGGTTGTGTTATACTTAAACAAACGAAGTAGGTGTGTGTTCGCTGTGTGAATAAGTGTGTGAACATGTAAAGAGAATGATCCTTTTCTTTGTACGGGATACTTCTCTATCTATAGGGATGTATTTAGGGCACGTTTGGTAGAGAGAATTTCAAAGAAATGAAATAAAGCAGAGAATAGAAATTCAGAGAATAGAAATCAGTAGAGAATTTTGTTCAATTCCAATGTTTGGTAACAACAGAAAATTAAGCCGAGAAATGAAAAAAAATAAATAAATAACATTTTGTCATATGAGACTCACATGTATTTGTTTGTTGATTTTTTTTTAATTATTTTTTTTTAAATAACATCTCTAAAAATTTATTTTTTTTTAAATAATTTTTTTTTAAATAATTTTTCTTAATAACAATTCTAAAATTAATTTTTTAAATAATTATTTTTTAAATTACTTTTTAATCTTATTTTTAAAAAATAAAAATTATATTTTTAAATTTTATTTACTTTTTTTATTTTTTTTAATTATTTAAAAAAAAATTATTTTAATTTTTTTAATTTTTTTCAAAAACTTATTTAAAAAAATATAATTTTTTAATTTTTTTAAATTTATTTTTCAAAAAACTTATTTTTTTAAAAAACTTATTTTTTTAAAAATTTATTTAAAAAAAATATTTTTAAAAATGTATTTATTTATGTTTTTTTTTTAAATTATACAAAATACTCTCATTTCTCCCATTTCCCAACAAAAAGTAGTGGAAATGAAAGTTAACAAAATACAAAGAAGTGAACTCCTTAAGAATTCGAAATTCTCCGCCCATTTAATTTCTCAACCTACCAAACAAGAGAAATTAATTCATTTCCTTTTCTCTGGCTTTATTTCTCTGTACCAAACACACCCTTAGGGTTTTGAGATAAACCTCTTGTGGATGATCAACGACTGTGAACAGGCCATGTGTTAATCATCAGACGGGTAGACAAAATGATAGGTGGCATTTTTCCTTGGTTTGTACCTGATTGTGCCCATTTCATATTTTTGGTCGTGTGTCTACCATTGTCACGTGTCAAATACCATATCCTAATGGTTATTTAACAGTCGAGAGACAGTTGGTCCTGTGCATGTATGATACGCGGCCAAGGAATGTATACAGGCTTGTCATGTATTGAAAATGAGCTTATTAGTTATTAATAATGGGCTTGACTTTAACGTTATGGGTTTGAGCTACTAATATCCGTATGCTATCACTATTCATATGTAATTCTTGTACTATTAAGGATTTTTGTATTTCTATTTTATATTTGTTCAATATGTTTTTGTTATTAATTGTGAAAATCCAATCAACCATTTATGTACATCAAATTATTTCCATTTATGCACATCAAATTATTTATGAGTGTGTCGAGAGAAAAAGCGTTATTATTTGTATTTCTTTTGAGAAAACAATGAGAAAAGTTCTTCAAGCATATGTATTTTATTAAAGTTCTTTGAGTTTAATAGAGTGTTACATAACCATTTCATCTTTCAACAATTTCCAAATTTCAGACCCATCTTTTTCTTTTAACTATACTGATAATTGTTTTAAATGTATTGAAGTTATCATTTTTTATTAAGTTGTGTATTATTCTTTTTTTTTCCTAATAAATATGCAAAACTAGCTAATCCTGCCTATCTTAACACTTGACGGAATTTTTGGTTAGAGTTAATTACATAAATCATCCTTGTGGTTAGGCCCAAATTGCAAGTTTCGTCCTAACGGCCGTTTAGCCAACAATTGTTTACAATGTTATTCCTTTATACTAATGGTGCTCCTCGATTAACTTAAAATTTGGTTTCTTAAAATAATTCTTGTCTCGCATTTTATACATGTTTTATATTTTCATCGCGATTTTCACGTTTTATACATGTTTTTATTATACATGGTTTTATACACGCCGTTATATAAAAACGTGTATAAAAACCTGTGTAAAACCACCTATTAAACCATAAAAACATGTATAAAGACATATATAAAAATGCATATAAGAATGTGTATAAAAACGTGTGTAAAATCACGTATAAAATCATGTATAAAAACGCATATAAAAATGTGTGCAAAATCATGTATAAAAACGTGTATAAAGAGATGCATAAAAACGTATATAAAACTTGTATAAAAATATGTAAAAACGTCTGTAAAACCGCGTATAAAAACGTGTATAAAGACATGCATAAAAATGTATATAAAAAATATATATAAAAACGTGTATAAAGACGTGTATAAAATGTATATAAAAATGCGTATAAGAAGGTGTATAAGAACGTATATAAGAACGTGTATAAAAACGTGTGTAAAACCGCTTATAAAACCATGTATAAAAACGTGTATAAAACCGCGTATAAAAACATGTATAAAAACGTGTACAAAGACATGCATAAAAATGTATACAAAAATGTGTATAAAAAACGTGTGTAAAAACGTGTATAAAAACCATGTATAAAATGTGTCTAAAAACTTGTATAAAGACATGCATAAAAACATGTGTAAAACCACGTATAAAAACGTGCGTAAAACCGCGTATAAAAATGTGTATAAAAACGTGTATAAAATCGCTTAGAAAAGAATTATTTTTAAAAAAACCAAATTTTAAGTTAATTAGAAACAGCCGTTAGTTTAAAGGACTAACTTTACAAATAATCGTTGGCTTAATGGCTATTAGGACGAAACTTGCAATTTAAGCCTAACCACAAAGACGATTTATGTAATTAATTCTAACCAAAACCCCCGTCAAGTGTTAAGATAGGTGGGATTAACAAGTTTTGCACATTTATTAAGAAAAACAAAAAAAACAAAAAACAAAATGATACACAACTGAGTAAAAATTAACAAATTCAATACATTTAAAACAATTATCCTTCTAACTATATCTAAGAAAACTGAAGGTTGTATGAAACTCAGATATCAGGTTATATTTTATGTTAAAATAATTTAACATGTGTAGACTGTAGACCAACAATTTTTAAGAATGACAGCTAGCTTTTGAAAAATGTTTCTAGCAAGATACTAGACCACATGATTTACACAATGTTAATGGATTTGGCATTCAAGATTAATTCAATCAAACCAACCAGGACGTACCTATAAATACTATGCGTAATCTAGGAGAGCAAAGAGAGTCTTGATCAACTTTAACGATCATTTAAGATCACTAAAAATTAAATTACATAACAAATTGTTCAATCTAATATAGTCTCCATGTATGGGAGGTCGGGAGTTCGACTCTGCTATTCTCCATCGGAGATTTTCCTGGTGGCGTGGGTTGAATTCCAAGACGATGCCTGAAGCCCTTAATGGAAAAGCTGGATGGTTAGGTTTGGGGTTGTTATTCTCTTCGTGAGATGATTCGAACTCGGGTCGAGAGACTTGGTGCCGGTCGAGACTTGGTGGTGGCACGCAAGATACTCCATCGCACTAAACCGCTAGTTCAAAAAAAAAAAAAAAAAATGTAAAAATATTAGATGTAGAGATAATGGGTAAAAAAATTGTAGGATCACTAAAAGTTTGATGTAAAGAGATAATGAGTAAAATATATAATGTATATAATATTGTTGTTTGTGTAAGATGATTAGTAAGAAGATATTGTAGAAGTGTTTAGTAATGCTAATATGTAAATAATACTTGTCTTAATAGTTTGGAATTAGGATCCATATTGTGAATCCAGTTCAACCCGAATGATTTCATGCATGATTGAACTTGACATGTTCCCTTTTTTGTTCTATTTATTATTATATCTTTAACATGTTACATTTACCATGAATACTGTAGAATTAGTAATTGAAAACCAAACTTTATTGTAAAAAGAGTAGGTGGTGGATAGGAGTCATCGGACACCTTTAACCATAAACTGTTTAATTCTGTTTTCACCAAAAAGAAGTTGTCAAGAAGAAGTCCTATTTTCATCTTCTACCATCTCATTACATACATTATACCCCATGTCCTATTTTTTCTTTAATGATCGGCTTTTTCGAGTAAATATGTCAATTCAAAACTCAATGTCATTTCTATACGGCACATTAACTTCTATTTAAATTTATGTGGTAGATCAATTTCTATATAAAATTAAGCTGAGTGATATTTCAAAATGTTTGAAAATAAGTTCTTAATAGCATATAAGACTACTTTAGAAATGGTATTTAAAACTCATTACCTCACAAAAAATATGTAACTCTATCCATCTCAAGAAAATGCAACTTTCTTGCTTTGTCGCAGAAATAAAGTATAAAATATTCTGTTAAGTGAATTTATCAACTAAAACTAGTCAGCTATGACTGATTTAACCATAAAAAGAGAGGATTTGCATGATTCATCTTAAAACATTGGATATAAACCTAGCAAAATAGTATTTTAGTAATATCTTATACGTTAAAAACTTGACTACTATAATATAACATGACACATATTCACAGCTGCACAGTGAAAATTTAGTTGCATGATTCCAAGAACTTTATTGAATAAGAATCAGCCAAGAAAAAACTCTGATGATGTAGTGGGATAATTAAATTCTCATGAATTCATTACTAACTCAACAAATCCATTGACTTTTATTGACCCTTTATCACTATATATCACCTATCACATTTTCATAATATGTTCATCCTCAAAAAACCATATTTCATCTCATTAATGGCTTCATTACTTTTCATACTATTACTTCTATCATCATCACTTCATTCATCATCTTCATTACCAGATTACTCCAAAGGAAAATGGAAAGTGTTAAAGAAAAGCATTGGTGTATCCGCCATGCATATGGCCTTACTACCAAATGATCGTATAATAACATTTGATCGTACCGATTTTGGCCCATCGAACATTACATTCCCAGCGGAAAAATGTCCTTTGGGCCTTGATTGTTACGCGCATTCAGTGGAGTTTTACCCCACAAAACGTGGGGTAAGACCACTTACTATTTTAACTGACACTTGGTGTTCCTCAGGCGCGTTATTACCAAATGGTGTATTAATACAGTCTGGTGGTAATAATGCAGGTGAACGTGTTGTAAGGACGTTTAGTCCGTGTGAAGATTGTGATTGGGTTGAAACTAGAAATGGCCTAGTTTCGCCTAGATGGTATGCTTCTAACCAGCTATTACCAAATGGGAGAGTTATAGTTGTTGGTGGTAGAGGACAATTTACGTATGAGTTTATTCCTAAGACTTCGACTTTGGGTCTTGATTTTAAAGACTACCCACTTCCATTTCTTCAAGAAACTTTAAGAAATGAGTATTTTCAAAATAATTTATACCCGTTTCTTCATTTAAATACTGATGGAAATTTATTTATTTTTGCTAATGATCGGGCGATTTTACTAGATTATGTAAACAATAAGGTGGTAAGAAAGTATCCAGTGATGCCAGGTGGAGTATCTAGGAATTACCCTAGTACCGGGTCGTCGGTTTTGCTTCCAATGAATCTTTCGGGTGGTGGTCCGGTGGCGGAAGTGTTTGTTTGCGGCGGTACGGTACTGGATGCTGTTGATAAAGCTTGCCGTAGTGAGTTTGTTTTGGGGACTAAGAGTTGTGGAAGGTTGAGGTTAAATGATGAAAATCCGAAATGGGAAATGACGGAAATGCCCTTAAATAGAATCATGGGCGATATGTTACTATTACATACAGGTGATGTTTTGATTATAAATGGCGCGGCCCGTGGGGCCGCTGGGTGGGATATGGCTAGAGAGCCGGTACTGAACCCGGTTCTGTATGAACCGGGTTCAAGAAAGTTTCATAAGCTGAACCCAACGACAATTCCTCGAATGTATCATTCGAGTTGTCATTTACTCTCTGATGGTCGAGTTATTGTTGGAGGCAGTAATCCGAACGAAAGGTATAATTTCTCGACCCTTTTCCCAACTGAGCTTAGTGTCGAAACGTTTTCACCACCGTATTTATTCGGGCCCAAGTTGAGGCCCAATATCACGGGAATTAAACCTGGGGTAAGTTTGGCCTATAAACAGCTGATGGAGGTTAACTTTCGGTTAAGGGGAAATGGGAAAGAATTTGATAACGGCAAGGTCTATGCGACGATGATGGCACCTTCATTTACCACTCATTCGTTTTCGATGAACCAAAGAGTTTTGGTGTTGGAAGTTGTTGAGGTGCGGCGAAGGTTTACTGAGAATTACGCGGTGATGTGTTTAGCTCCGGCGGTGGCTAAGGTTGCGCCACCGGGTTATTACCAATTATCAATTGTATATGATGGAGTTCCTAGTAGAAGTAATTGGGTACGAATCGGTACTTAATTGATTGTTGTTAAGTAAGTTAATAAGTTAAAATGCTACAATTGTAAGGTTGTATTGCATGCATGATTGTACAAAATGACATCGACATTATGGTGCCATTCTTTTTCTCTACAATTTTTACTCAGGTGGAACTCGATATATTGCATAATTTATTTCATTTCTTATTGTTTGTGATGTTGGATGACTGTCAAATGAAAAAATGAGAAGAAATAAATGAAACAATTTATATGATAAAGAAAATGAAACCATTGTATTGTATTTAATTTATGTGCTGTGCTATCAAGAAAGGTTGTCACCATGCACAACATTGATGCAAAGGTTTTCCCTGCAAGTTAATAAGGAAGTTTATATCCAATTTGCACTACAAACATGCCTCGTTAATGTGATGTAAGACCAGCCGTTATGGTGGTCTTTCATCACACGTGAAAGAGACCATAACACATGAAACACTTTTTTGTGTTTGTTGGGTGGTGCTTATCATCTAATGAAAAGTTTTTATTTGTAAGTGCGTGTTGGACACATTGTGAGCTATGTTTGGTTAGATGGTGACCATTAATACTTCTAAAAGTGATGATAAGGTAGTGTGTTAAAAACCTAATGTGGTGGAGGTGCTGGTCGGGTGACCATTACACCCGGCTTAAGCGAGCGAATTAGGAAATGGGTGTCTTATCTGTATCTTTGTACATTAGCATAACAACTAAAAATCCATCATGCATGATATAATGCTGAGCCCAAAACCCATATTACAAGTCCATCGAGTATTTGAGTTGGCTTTTATTATGGTCTTTTGATTCTTGATTTGGCCCAAACATGATATAGTGTTGAGACCAAAACCCAATACTTTCAGAAAACCTAATGGCAAAGGAGGAAAATGTGCCGACCTATTAGGTTGCCGCGGGTCTAGGTGGCCTAGTTAATAGTATTGGCTCGAAAATGACTGTCCTCGCACATTTTATAGAATTTTTAAGGTTCAAGTACACCTTTTAGATGTCCAACTTGTTAAAGATTTGATTAAGCGAATAAGCAGCCCCTTTAAGCTGGCCACCAATATCTGCGAGATTCTAACTAGCTAGATCTTAATACTAGAATAACTTTAAGATTGATCCAAAATAAGAATTCTATTCCAAATGGAACTAGACCTGAGAAAGTTTATTCTAGATATATTCATCTTTGAACTTCCTTGGCAAATACATTGTTTTCCGGCTTTCCAATAAAACCGACAGATTATATGGTTATTGTATTGTTGTTGATTATGTTTTAACACGTACAAATGACAATACCTTGGTTAGGGGTATGATCTGTCTAAATTCTACCTCCCTCATACCTTGCTCTTGCGAGATTGGGTATGTTGTTGTTGTACATACAAATGGCAATAGATACTTACTTAGGTTTTGGAAACTTTAATGCTTCCCGAGTATACACAAATGCTGGACTGATCGATATGAAACCTTTTAAATTTAAATAGGCCAGCAGGTTGAAACCTTTCAAAATTTTCTAATGGACTAATGATCTCAACTAAGTTCAAACTATATTTGTAAGAAACTGAGAACTCTATTTGCTTCATTTGTGTTTCAATTTGATGATTTCAATTTTTTTACTTTTGAAATTCTTTACCGTTAATCAGATTGCTTAATTTTCGCACTAGAAATATTATTGTCAATGTACCGGTTGTTGAGTTTATGATATATAAAATACAATAAAACATAAAGACATCAAGAGTACACACGGAAGACTTAAAGATCATAACAAATAAATAATTAAGCGAAAGTATGCGTAACGCACTCTTGCGAATGTCGATCCTTTGAGCAAAACAAAGAAGTGGTTTGAAGAGTTGTCCTCACCGCTCTACAACTCAAACCAATATGGTGTAAGAATAGTGTCTTACTACCACGCTCTTGTACACACGAATTAACCAACGAATCAAGCGATTGCTAGATCTAACACAAGTCCTCGTTTAAGAAAAACGAAACCAAACTCCCCAACAAATGGGTTGTTCGGCCGATTGGGACAAGAGAGAGAGAGAGAGATCTAGGGTTAATTCAATGCACAAAGTGTAGAAACCCTAGAACCTAACCTTGTTTATATAGTGAATAGAAACTTTGGGAACAAGTTATGGATTGGGTTGGGATAACCCTATGGCCGCCATGAGACAAAGCCCAAAGAAAACCCATAACTTTTCACTTCAAGATTTTCCATTACTAGTCCTTTCTTTTCATTTAACGGTCGTTATTCATTTTTCCGTTAAATACTTAACGATCGTTAACCGGACTTAATGTGCAATAATTAATCGTAAACATAAACATTAATTATTAACTTTAATTCTCATTCGCTAATGTGTGCAATCCCGTGGTCACGAGTTCGAATCCGGACATTCACATGTTTGTAAATATATACATTTCCAACACCCCACTGGATATGTTTAAGCAACGTGAAATGACATTGGTTAGCGTCTAGCAACGCGCCAATGCCCCCAAGACAAATCGTGTATGGTTTTCGGAGAAAACCAAGTTTGATGATTCATCATCATATTCATCCTTTGTTTCTAATACCATGTTAATAAGAATATGGATCTCACTCATTTCTTAATTAACTATTACATTTCTCGCTTTATGTGATTGATTAAGATTACCAATTCTTCCGAACATATTCTAGAAGACCTTGGGCATGGCCATGCAAACATCTTAACAACCCTACGAGGGCTCAAGAGTATTATACTTCAAAATAAATTTGAAGGAAACAAATCCCATTTTGACTACAAGGATTCATAAATTTCGCAACACTTCAAAACAACCCTTATAACTACCGCCACGTATAGCGTTAGATTGCTTCACAAAATGCACTACATCCATGACATATCTCTTGTATCTCAAGTCGAGGATAAATATCCATGATATACTTAATGACAAAGATCCATAAAATATTATCATGCGGGTGGGATAAGTCCTATACTCAATACATTGAATATCATCTCGAATTAGTCATGCTACGCATCAATATACTTTCAAGTATATTCTAACTAATACTCGATTTGTCTTAATTCAATATCATTCCCATGTTATTGATTGACAACGGACTTTTAGAATAACTTAAGTTATTCAAGGATTAAACATGCAAATATAGGACAACATCATAATAAATGAATAATAAACATAACAAAAATACTTTATTTCATTTCAATTATAATGTTTACAATATCCTTTTATCTAAAATACTTAGTCACGATGGGCATGAAACTACTAGCTAAACGAAGTCCAAACTTATCGAGACAAATGATTAAGTTTTTCACCGTGTAAGGCCTTCGTTAACGGATCCGCTAGGTTATCATCTGTGTGAACTTTGAGCAACTCAATTTCACCTATCTCGACTTACTCTCGAACATAGTGATATTGTCTAGATAGTGTCCGGTGCCCTTCATGACCTGTGTTCATGGGCAAAAGTTATTGCAAATTAATTGTCACAATATACTTTAATAGGATTTTCAATCGACGTGATAACACCAAGCCCCAAACAAATTTCCTTATCCAACGACTTCCATGGCGCCTTCAGACTACGCTATGTACTCACTTTCTGAGAGTACATTTCAAGTGTTGTCTGCTTTACTCTTCCAATCCACAAGACCTCCATTGATGACAAATATGTAACCCGTCTCGAGACTTCAGATAATCTTTGTCACACTTCCAGATGCATCGCAAGAACTCGTAATGCATAATTCTACTCGGATTTCCCATACACTATGAACATATCTCTTGTAGCCCTAAGGTATTGAGAATATGTTCAACAACAGATCGATGAATTTCACCCGGATTCGTTGATACCGATCGGTCAAGTTTTGAGAAAACGCCACATCAGCCTTGTGCATCGTACCACGCACATGATAGATCCCACACCAAGCATAAGGAACTTTCTTCATACGCCGCCACCTGCAGTGTTGAAGCACACCTTGGTCGCTCAAACCATGATTTACTTGCATTGGCAAAATCCTTCTTGAATTTTGCATATTGAATCTCTTCAATATTTTGTCAATGTAAGCACTTTGGCTTAAACCAATTAGCCGCCTTGATCTATCCCCGTAGATCTTGATTCCGAGTATATATGTTGCTTCCCTAAGTCCTTCATCGAAAAACATTTACCAAGATAGGCTTTCACCTCATTCGGACTTGGTATATGATTTCCTATGATTAATATGTCATCGACATACGTAATAAGGAAAGTAACACGGCTCCCACTAGCTTTGTGATATACACGGCTCATCAAGATTCTCGAGTAAATCCAAAACCTTTGATTTCTCCATCGAATCTTTATTCCATTGCCTTGATGCTTGCTTCATCCATAAATGGACCTCTTAAGCTTGCATACACGGTTAGGAAATAATGGATTCACAAACCCTCCTACTGTGCCATGTAGATGTCTTCATCTAGACGGCCATTCGTAAAAGCGGTTTTGACATCCATTTGCCAAATCTCATAGTCATAGTGTGCAGCTATAGCTATGAGAATCCTAATAGCTCTTATGTCCGCTACTGAGAGAATGTCTCCTCGTAGTCAATGCCATAGGTTTGAGTAAAACCTTTAGCCACCGATGAGCCTTGTAGTGTGTACATTGCCATCCATGTCGGTTTTCTTTTGAAGATCCACTTACTTCCAACGAATTTAGCATTGGGAGGAAGGTCAACTTCAATCCGCACATCATTATCTTCATGGATTGCATTTCATTCATAGCAATCGCCATTTATCCTTTTCGTGATCACCATGGCACCTTATAGCAAGGTGTTCATTAAGATCCCCAACTATATTTTCCTCCACCTCACGTTAAGACATAGACGGTCAGTGCACGATAGTCCTTTCGACCTCACGAATGGGAACAAGTTCGGGAGGAGCACCTAAGCTTTTAGGTTCTTCTTGAAGTTGGCTAGTATTTTCAAAAGGTGTTGTATCTTCTTGATCATATTCCGATCATATACTCTCCCACCGAGTTCTTGAGATATGAGATTCCTTTCAAGGAAATCTCCATACCTAGCCACAAAGACTTTATTCTCACCGGTAGTAAAAGTAGTAACCCATAGTTTCCTTAGGGTATCCTACAAAGATACACTTAATGATCCGCTTGAGCTTATCAGTGTGTCACGCTTAACAAACGCTTCACATCCCTGCACCTTTAAGTAAGAAAAGTTGGGAGTTTTCCCGTCCATATTTCATATGGAGTTTTAACAACCTTCTTTGTTGGAACCATATTCAAAATGCGAATAGCAGTTTCAAGGGCATAATCCCAAAAGTAAAAGGAAGAGTCGAAGTTCAAACATTGATCGTACCATGTCAAGTAAGGTACGATTTCGCCTTTCGATACACCATTTTGTTGTGGAGTATAAGGAGATGTGAGTTTTGGATAATTCCACACTCGCCTAAGTAATCTTTGAACTCTTGACTTATATACTCACCACCTCTATCGGATCAAGAGCTTTAATCTTCTTATCGAGTTATAATTCTACTTCACTTTGAAAACCTTAAATGTTTCAAATACTTCATGTTTATGTTTAAGTAAATAAACATAACCATAACGACGAAATCATCCGTAAAGGTTAAGTAGATAGCACCACGTTTTGACACATGTCTAAGTGGACCACACACATCGGTGTGTATTAATCCAAGTAGATCGAAGCCCTTTCCACTTGTGGTGAAAAAGGTTTCCTTGTCATCTTCCCGCCTATGCAAGACTCGTGATTTTCAAATGATTCATCATTGACCGCTTGTAAAGCCCATCGTGTTGCGATTTTTCCATGCGTTTTTGCCAATACGGGCAAGGCGACAATGTCAAAGATAAGAAGAGTCACAGTCGACTTGCTCTTCTTATTGCTAATGCTATACAACGAATTATTTTCATTGGATATACAACCATCCATATCAATTTCAAACACACCAAGCATAGGAATTGCATTAAAGTAAAAACATTATTTAAAGAAACCGAAATTCCATAATCGGTAAAAGTGTGCACAAAACCAATATATTTTAACAAAGAAACGAAATGACACCCTAACAATGGAGGTGCATAATGACAATTATTTAGTTCCAAAATTAAGCCCAAGGCAACACTAAATCAAAAGTCCCTATGGCTTCGACTAACCGCACGCTTCCATTTCCAACGACAAGTATCTCTCTCCACAGTCGCCTTCTTTGCCCTCTAAGTCCTCGCGATGTATTACAGATGTGAGTACCACATCCCGTATCATATATCCGTGAATTTTGCTTATGAGGAAAATAAAATAATTCAAACATAAAAATACCGATGAGCTAGGCACCATCTTATTTTTATTTTCAAGGCACTCATTCGATAAACCGGACAGCCCGCTTCAAGTGACCCGTGAGTTGCAAGTGGTGGCAAGATAAATCCTTCTTAGGATTCTCCTTTTCTTTCCGTGGTTCTTCTTAGGAGCCGGTGGATGACAACTTGTTTCCTTTCCTTTCCTTTCCTTTCTTATCTCGCCATGACTTAGGCTTATTCACCCTACCACCCAGTATCATGAGTACAAGCAGTGTAGGATCCTTCTTGGCAATCTCTCTCGTAGTCTACAAGCATTGCATGTAACTCATTCACCGCCTTCCCTGCAATGCATGTTAAAATTGCGGACAAAATCACCAAATCGTTCTCGATTAAGGAATGATTGATGAGGCCGACATACATCATTCGAGTAACCACGCCGAAGCTTCTCCAATTGGTCCAAGTGATGTTTCATCTCGAGGACGTGGTCGGAGACAGATTTGCCAACCTCCGCTGCACCGTGAACCTTTTCAATTAGTTCATACAGTTCAATGCTGGTGGCTTCTCAAACATACGTTTGAGTTCATCTAGCATGCTCATAGGCGGATAGTGCTCAAATTGTTTTGCAATTGAGCGTACATCCCGAAAGCTTAAGACACGCCACATCATTGTGCTTCTCATATTCAACACGATATGCCTCTTGTTCAAGAGCAGTTGCCGTGTTGGGAGGAGCATCTGGTAGAGGTGTAGTCAAAATTTCAACCTTTTGGCAACACGAAGGATGATCCTAAGTGAACGATGCCAATCATTGAAATTAGGGCTACCACTTGTCCTTCCAATCATATCTTTGAAAGCGACACTCATTAAGCTCATAGTGTTTTCAAAGTTGATGAGCAATCTACGTAAAAGTACAAAAACCATAATTAGTATTTTGATAATTTTCCTTTTCAATAAACAATTAAATACCCAAGGTTCATATTCATATAACCAATTAATTATTATTGAAAACTATGATCCAAATTGTCATAATCTCATCACATCGCTTGATCCGTTAGTGATGAACCTTATACGTAATGGTAGAGCTTTTGCTCAATTGCCAATTTCAATTGCAATTCCTAGATTTATGGGATTTACATATAGCCAATATCAATCGCCATGTAAACATGTTTTATCTCATCTTATGCCTTGAGTTTTCGTATTCACCGCCTAACTCAATTAAGTTGTCCAACTTAAGAAACCGCAAAATCGTCCATGCCCGCTCACGACACGGACATTTTACCCTTTTATTAAGATCTAAGTCACATTCTCACGCAAATAGAAAGTAATCTTAGGTGTTTCCGCTTCGTTGGATGGCATATAAATTAAATTAAAGGGTAATAGTTTTGATGTAAAATCAAATATGTACAAAGATGTCATGCATTCATCTTTGTAGCATAGTTTTATTAAAACATTTATATCTTGTTTTAATGTTTAAGTTTTCATCATCAAACTTTAATTGAGGTATTGGTTTCACCAATGAAGGAATTTAGTGTTAATTATCATCCATTATACCGCACTTTTGCATAAGTGTAAACACTTAGTGTTTGGATAATTACCACCAAGTGGCGCATGGAATTAACACTAATTCGCCCTTAAGATGAGCTTGCACATTTAATGGCTTACTAAGTAGCTCCATTCGAACTTACAGAGGGCGAGGACTGTGCACGCGCTAAAGCACAACCTTAGACATCCTTTCGGTGCGCGTCATGCACTTCTTTTAATAACCCTTTATAGTTCATTCTCATGGGTGAGCCGCTCGGTCATTTGTACCAAAGTCATCAATCAATTAAACGATTATGATTACTATTCTTAAAATACATGTTTCACCATTGTTTAGGTCAGCTTTATTTTTCTTGTAAAATACCCTTGTTACACATAACAAACAAGCAAGTATTTGTAAAATAAACAAATAAACAATGAATGCATAACAAAATAAGTCATGCATATCAAATAGCCACATGCAAACGTGTTTGATAAATCCTATTAATAACCAATTCTAGATTTGTCAATATGTACATGTTTAATTAAGACTTTCACCCGTTTGACATAATGTACAAGGTGAGCCACATGCATTGATTCATCGATTGCGTAAGTCAAAATTAAACACATACCACATAGCACATAATTGATTAAATTAATAATGATTGAGGTCTTCCCCAATTTTAGATCTATCATAAATTACTGTATATCACTAAACAAGAAAGACATACAATAAAAGCAGATCCATGATAAAACATGCATGTAATTATCATGGACATAAAATTACACTTAACAATTAATGCAATTAAGCAGAGTTACGCATATACACATAAAGTTGCATGCATCTTGGGTTTCTAATCCAATTAAAACTTTAGTTTACAAAACCCTAATTAGGGCACCAAAATAAACGCCCCTAAAAATTAGGGTTTAGGTTTTGCAAACCCTAGATCTACGCATACAAATAATAACACAACATGTTTATTTTATTTATGTGTTTCAAGAATTAATTACTTGTTATACAAGGCTCGTGATGCCATCGTTGAGTTTATGATATATAAAATACAATAAAACATAAAGACATCAAGAGTACACACGGAAGACTAAAGATCATAACAAATAAATAATTAACCGAAGTATGCGTAACGCACTCTTGCGAATGTCGATCCTTTGAGCAAAACAAAGAAGTGGTTTGAAGAGTTGTCCTCACCGCTCTACAACTCAAACCAATATGGTGTAAGAATAGTGTCTTACTACCACGCTCTTGTACACACAATTAACCAACGAATCAAGCGATTGCTAGATCTAACACAAGTCCTCGTTTAAGAAAACGAAAACAAACTCCCTAACAATGGGGTGTTCGCCGATTGGGACAAGAGAGAGAGAGAGAGATCTAGGTTAATTCAATGCACAAAGTGTGAAACCCTAGAACCTAACCTTGTTTATATAGTGAATAGAAAACTTTGGGAACAAGTTATGGATTTGGGTTGGGATAACCCTATGGCCGGCCATGAGACAAAGCCCAAAGAAAACCCATAACTTTTCACTTCAAGATTTTCCATTACTAGTCTTTCTCTTTTCATTTAACGGTCGTTAGTCATTTTTCCGTTAAATATTTAACGATCGTTAACCGGACTTAATGTGCAATAATTAATCGTAAACATAAACATTAATTATTAACTTTAATTCTCATTCGCTAATGTGTGTAATCCCGTGATCACGAGTTCGAATCCAGACATTCACATGTTTGTAAATATATACATTTCAACACCGGTGAGATATTTAAGTTTCTTCACTAACAATTGAAAATGTAAAACAAAAATTGAATGAGTTGTGCACTGGTAAAACTTAATACAATCAATGAATCAAACATATTACAACTTAGAGTTACCTATCAGTACCTAATGTAAAAGTTATATCTTAAAAGGTGAAACCATAAGTTAAGAAACGTTGATCGTGTATCAAATGAAACAAAAAGATATTAACAGCAGGAAAAATCTCCATGAATATGATTATGGACTTATAGAACAAATATTATGTCAAAGATTTGACTTATGATTTGAAACTATTTATACTACATTATAAAGCATTTGAGACTTTCTATTAAAGGAAGTCTTAAAATTTTAAGATAAAAAACATTACTATAAAAGGAAAAGTAGAAAATGAATGTAAAATCTAAAAATTTAAGTCTCATTAAAATCATATGTAACCGCCCTCAAATAATGATACATTTTAATGGAATTGTTTATAAGAAAAGCTCACTATAGTTAAACCACCAATGTAATGCTAAAATTTGAAAACAAAATGTTTACCATTTACACTATTAATAATTTAGATCGTCTACGTTTAAAAACATTTATCTACTACTTTATAATAAGGAAGTTTAAAATAAAAATATTTGTCACACAAAATAGTTATCTAAGATCCATCGCGATCATCAGGCGAGATACCCTTCTAGTAAAACATAAAAGAGTGAAGAGATCGATGATGAACAAAACAAATAAATTCTCAACAGAATTGCCTACCAAAATAAAAGATGATGAACAAAACACTTTGAATGAAGAATAGCTGAAGTTTTGCTACCTTTAGCTATTTTCAATTCTATCAATGCATGTGACTATTCAAATTAAGCCATTGAGTATTTCATCAACTTAATTACTCCATATATAATAAAACCAATAATTATTAAAGTATGTTTACCGGTTTGCGACCAAATAGATATAAGAGGCTCTTAACAACCTCTTAATCAACCGCTCATAAAAAGCTCTTAATGACCTCTTAATCAAACGCTCGACGGTGTTCGACATTTTGATCGCTCAAACTGTTTTTTTTTTCCGCTCGGACGCGTTCGAGGCGTAAGAGTTTAATGGTCTAGACTTGAGAGGGGTGTCCGAATGCCTCTTGTTGCCTCTTGCGACACGAAACAAAACCAAAAAAAAAAATTAGTACGAGCAAGCAAATGTGCGATTCAAACATGAGTTTTTTTCCCCGCTCAGAAGCGGTCGATTCAGACATTTACGCCTCGATTGATTCGGATGTGCGTTTGATTGATTCAGCCTCTTAAAAACAAACACCACCTAAATGACACAAAAAGATACCTAACTTAAAGTCTACTTCCATTAGGGTGTTTATGGATTGGGTAATATCCACGTGAATTGAAAACCGAAACGAACCGAATCGAAAATAATCGAATCAATTTGCAATCGAATCAATTGTTCAAAACCGAACCGAACCAAACTAAATATTTGGTTATTGGTTTGGATATGGTTTTGGCAATGAAAACCGAACCAAAATCGAATTCATATCAAAATATATATTTTCCTATGTATATATATGAAACAAATTCACTAAAACTCTCTTTTAGTATAAATATAACATGATTTAAGCTTGAAAAAATATTTTGTGCTAAAATATATATAATTAAATAAAATAATAATTAAAATTATGTAATTCAGATTATTTGGTTCGGTTTTCGTTATAGGGTTCGGTTTTCGGTTCGGTTGAATCAAATTTGAATTCGGTTATACCCAAAAAATTTAACCGAACTAATCGAACCGAATAAACCGAATAACCGATAACCGAACCGATGAACACCCCAACTTCCATTCGGTGACAAGGGCTTTTAATTAAGCCCATTTACATTATTTTCACATCCGACTTAGTCATCGACGAAGTTTTATTATATATCCATCTTGCTTGCCAAGTACATATATGGCAATCAAGGTGGATATTTAATGAAAAGTCGTACTAACAATATGTGGGAAAATAACCTAAATCGACTAAAGATCTTAAATGCCTTTTTGTGCAAAAAATAACCAAATTTCAGATCTTTCGTGTCATTATACTATATTACATTTATTGGGAGACTTTGCTACTGATACCTTTTTTTTTTATAGTTGTTAAAAACAGTCTGCGGTTTGGGCACTCTTTTGCCCGTGTTTTTTAGCAGGGCTCCATTTGCTTAACCCACCCATTCTATTCATCTCTACTCACATTCTTCCGTTTATCTAAGATCCACCTGGGTATTTTTCCGGAGAGAAACTCCCATGTGCCTTGATCAGCTTAGACAACTTTGCGTGTTCGTATGCTGGTTGGTGAGAGGGGTACAGTGATTCGTACGATGGAAACAATATTTTTATCCATTTTGTGGATCTCCGTTAGCCACATGGTCTTTGCTACATCGGTAACCTTCTTTTGGTCCATATATTTTTTGTGTTTGGTAAATTGGAAGGTAAAGTTACGAATTTCAGATATTGATTATCAAAACCCTAACTTCATATTTTCCGATCCGGGAGAAACTATTGAAGGTTTGATTTTTTTTAATTTTCTTTAGGCTTATTTTGCTATGTATTTATCCGGTTATGGTATCTGCGTTTGGGGTTCGTTTGTGGGTTATTTTAGGTTTATTTGTTGCGCCTTTCTTATGTTTAGGTGTTAGAGTAGTTACGCCTTGCTTATGCCGCTTGAAGTGGTATTTATGGTTAGGTCTTGGGTTGAGTAAGCAGTTGGTGTACTTTGGTTTGGGGTTAACTGTTAAAGGTATCTGCAGTTAGAGTACTTAGGTGTTGGTTATGCCTGTTGAAAAGTTACTTATGCTTAGGTGTTGGAGTCACTCAATGAGTTTTATAGTTTGGGTTGGGGTTTACTGTTAGAAGCAAATGCAATTGAATGTGCCCCTTATTAAATCTTGTGCAGTGTTTGGTGGTTTTTTTAGGTTGTGTTGGTTTCCATTTTCTTTTTTTTCCTTTCTTTTGTTTTTTTTAGATGATGCCACTAACTTCTTTTAATTCTTTTGTTTAACCTTTTTTTCCCCAACTTCTCTCTTTGCAAACCCTTGATTGATAATGGTTTTGTTGCTCTTATTAACTGTTTCGAATATGTTAGTCGATTTACTTTGTTTGCTGTTTGTTGCTTTGGTAATTGGAGTGTCTTTTATTGTTTATAATTATGACTTCAAAACCAAAAAGTGGCTCGCAAAGTGTTCACAATCACTCACCTGAAAATCTCATACAAAACAATGTTACAAATATACTTGGTGGTTCTGGGTGCGAAATGTGTAACACCATTATGCCAGCCGTGTATGGCTGTCAACCACATGCGTCATCGCTGCTTGCTGCAACAGAGATTCATGATGCTGCAGGTTGGGTTTCCTTTTTTCGGTTTGTCATTTTTTCTATGCCTGTACTTATTGGCATTTTTCCCCTTGGAAGATGTTTGTGCTAATGTTTTTTTTTTTTTTTTTTTTTTTTTTTTGTTTTTTGCGTAGATGTTTTTCCCCAATAAAGCTCATACGCTATGACAATCAATAAAAGCCAAGGCCAATCTTTAAACAAAATTGGTGTTTACCTTCCCGAGCCAAGATTTGGTCATGGGCGCTCTATGTGGCTCGCTTCAGAGCTACATCCGCCCATGGATTAAGAGTCCTTATCAAACAAAGAAGATAACCTAAAACCAAATGTCACGAAAAATATCGTTTATAAAGATTTAAAAAAAATAAAAATAAGAGAGACAAATTTTGTTTTGCCACCACATACATAACAATTGGTGTTTGCCTTTTTACAAGACACTTATTTCTTCGTTTGTTATTCTATACACAATGCCATCATTATTGCATGTTACTAACTTTACCTTTTATAAAAGTATTGTGAAATGCTCGCTCAAAGGTAGATTTCTTGATCACGATTTTATATGCCATGTATCATCATTTTAATGCTACAATCCCTATTTCATGTATCATTGTTCATTTTCGGTTGTTTACCTCTATCTAACTTTCTTTTTATCACTTACCAAAGACAATGGAAGAAGCTCGAGAATGCTCTGCACAAGACGGCTCTAAAGACAAAAGCCTTGAGATGACCGGGTTCACCGTAGTGGTAACGACACGACAATTAAAGCCACCATCTCATAGCAAAGTGCTCAAGAGAGGGTTTCTGAAAATGGGCTTGGTGACTTTCGCAAAAAGGATGCAACCGGAGTTTCGAAAAAAAGAAACGGGTTTTGTCAGATCCCGATAGATTAAGAGGTATGTACTAATTCAGGCAATACACATAAAACATACCACCACTTCCGATTTGTCTAATAACAGATAATTATCAACAGGGCAATGCTATACAGGGTAACATGAATGATAAGGATTTGAAAGGTACCTTTTTGAGGGGTCATTTAAGCCCTTAATTGATCACTTTGTATCCGTTACTACTTAATTTCGTTCCTTTTCACTTTTAGGTCTCTTGAAGGAAAATTGTCGGAATGACACTTATTCGGACGAAAAGGCGCGAATATATGAAGAAAATGGCCAAAGTCAAGAATCAAGACACTCAGTCATGGAACCGAAGGGCGGCGTCAAGTTCTATTTGTGACACCGTCGGAACAAGTTTTGTGACTACTCAAGAGCCAAATTGCTTATTTATAAGTGACGGCATCAGTGTTAAAGAGTAGGGCGCAGACTCGCACAACCTAGATTTGATCCGACGGCGCCGAGACTGAAGGCGACGGCATCACGGGCATAAGGTAACGCCCACAATGATAACGTGGCCAAGACGAAAACTTAACGACGGCGACCCGGCGGCGCCACAATTAAAGAGTGACGCCGTCATGATTGTAACACTATATATAGAATCCGAATTTTTCGGTTTAAGGAGGTAGTTTTGTGGAGTAAAACCTAAACCGAACCAAGGTCGTCTTCTTCATGTATTTTAGGTTCCATACCCTATTTTACTTCAAGATAAGTGTTTTACTTCATTAATTCAATTATGTCTTCAATTGATTGTGTTTATGCTTGCATGTTCTCCATGTCCGGCTAATTTATTTGTGTGTTTGCTCAGGTAATATGAAACATAGTTATTGAGTATTGATTGGTTGTATCTTATCTTAATTGTGATTGATCTAGTATTGCGATAGGTCATTCTTTATGTTATTAATGCTTGATTAATCTTTGTTTAACCTTAGTTTATAATCACCTAGAGTCATTGTAGGCTAAACATCCAAAGAATACCTTAGTGTTAAGTTTATGAATCCTAGATATTTTGTAGTCATTAACCTTTGGTAGCTTCAAAGAGTTAGCGATAAACGTATACCCTACGACCTTAGAAACACAACGCGTTAAGAATAAGGACGTGACAATTCAACCATCAATAGAAGATAACTAGGGAGTAATAAAACCTAAGTAAATACATTCTTAATCATTATACGAGCACACAACAATAGACATAGACTACCCCTAGCTTAGTTAATTAGATAATTAGATAAGTAGAGTAATCGGTAGAAATACCAACCCCCAAATCCAAACCCCGAGATTCGTACCTTTCCATTTCCTAAAAATATAAAAAGATAAAAATAATATTTCTCAACCCCAACCTTAGCGTAGTAACTTCTCACTAGCATTCCTATTCCCAGAGAACGATATCAATACCGTGGCTTACCCTAATACTACACTACAACGATTAGGTTCATCGCCTGGGGTGTTGAAAACTTACTCGATTTAAAAGGAAGTTCCTTTGACCCCGAACGCTGTGTAAGCGTATCAAGTTTTAGGCGCCACTGTGGGAATAGAATAGCTAGTTAGAGTCCACCTTGTTTAGGTTTCCTTGCTTGATTCCTATCAAGTAAGATTTTTTCTCATTTTAGCTTCCTCGTAGTCTATCCCCTTCTTCGTGACCTTTGTTAGTAATCCCATCACTTTTCATCATGGAAGGTGATAACTAACCACCACTCATCAACCCACCACCAAATGACCCGCCAAGAGGTCGTACTCTTGGTGAATACTCAAGACCAAGCCATCGCTTTACCTAATACATACACCAAACAACAACGATTCTCTACGAACTACATGACACACCGTCAAGAGCTTCGTTGAGCGAAATTTCTAATCCGAATTCTCGTCTGATCACACCACGAGAACTCGAATTAGTCGTCCAAGATCACCTCCCAATTCCCGCCAAAAATTAGGATAGCAATGGAGCAAGAAATACTCTCTTGATGCAGAGAATAATATCTATTTAGGAAAATCAAAAGTGTCTTTCATTTCCTTTTCCAAAGACATATTTGAGAAAGAAAATAACTACCAAAATAAAACTACCCACGCTTCCTACACTGGGAATTCTCAAACAACTACTTTGACTTCTTCAAATAAAGGAAAAGAAATAACAATCTAAGATGCATGTGGAACAAAACGTGGGTTAGAAACTGATGTCATCAGTTAAGTCTTCAGCTGGGCCAAAGTGACCCATTTCTGATTTGGGTTGGGATCTGCTGAGCTTGGGCTGTGGGTCGGTGCATTCCTATCATCCTCTCCGTCTTCGAAAAAGTTTGGCCTCAAACTTGGAATGAGTTCGTCAGGATCAAAGTATGGTTGAAGGTCGGCGACATTGAAAGTTGCTGAAACACCATAGTTTCCTGGAAGGTCAAGTTTATAAGCATTATCATTCACCTTAGCAAGAACTTTGAAAGGGCCCTCCGACCGGGGACTCAATTTAGAACGACGTTTAGATGGAAAACGTTCCTTTCGAAAATGCAGCCACACAAGGTCACCCGGTTGAAAAAGAACGTGTTTTCTCCCTTTGTCGCGCTTGTACTTCAGAAGTTCATTGTTCTTGGTGATTTTGTCATGAATTCGCTGATGGATGGCTTTGATATCAGCTGCTAAATCACAGGCCTCTTGGCTGAATTTTGTAGACGTATCAAGAACAGCTAGATCGAGTGGAGTTGGTGGGTTTATCCCATAAACAGCCATGAAAGGACTGATGCCGGTTGTTTTATTAGGAGCCCGGTTATAAGCAAACTCAGCCCGAGGCAATAATTCCTCCCACTGTTTCATATTGGTAGTGATGAGAGCTCGGAGTAATGAACCAAGGGTACGGTTGGTAACTTCGATCGCCCATCGGTTTGAGGGTGGCTCGAGGTGCTAAATTTAAGCTTTGTACCGAAGTTTTCGCCATGTTGTCATCCGAAATGACTAAGGAACTTAACATCCCGATCACTAACCATCGTTTTCGGCACTCCATGTAAACGAACTATTTCCTTGAAATAAAGATTGGCTATTTGGACAGCATCATAGGTGGTATGGCAAGCGATAAAATGGGCCATCTTTGAAAATCGGTCCACTACCACCATAATCGAATCCTTTTGACGTTGCGTGCGTGGTAGCCCGGTAATAAAATCAAGGCTAACATCTTCCCAGGGAGCAATCGGTACAGGAAGGGGCATGTATAAACCGTGTGGAGAAGACCGCCCTTTGGCTCGATGACACGGTAGGCAACGTTTGATGAAATGGTCGACGTCACGGCTCATCTTGGGCCAAAAGAAATGGCTTCGAATAATGTGAACTGTTTTGTCAGCGCCCAAGTGACCTGCTAACCCTCCTTCATGAGCCTCCTGTATTATCGTTAACCTGATGCTATGGCAAGGAACACAAAGCCGCCTCTTAAACAAAACCCATTAAGAACATGATATTCACTGTGGCATGAGATCGGCGACTTGCATACTGACTCCCAAAGTCGGGATCCGATAAATACCGTCCGTGAAGTTCAAACCCCTGAATTTTTGGTTGAGAGACGTGATCGAGAGTGCATGCGAGAGGCGTCTGCTCCTTTGTTGAGTCTACCTGACTTGTGTTTGATGGTGAAAGAAAATGCTTGTATGAATTCCACCCATTTGGCGTGTCGGGGCTGTAACTTATGCTGACCTTGAATGTACTTTAAAGCCTCATGATCCGAGTGTAGAATGAACTCTTTGGATATCAAGTAGTGTTGCCAATGATCCAATGCCCGAATGATTGCATAAAACTCCTTATCATACGTTGTGTATCGCCTCTTTGCATCGTTGAGCTTTTCACTAAAGTAAGCAATTGACGGCCTAATTGTGATAGCATGCCCTATTCCTACCCGGAGGCATCACATTCGACCTCAAATACCTCATCAAAACAAGGCAGCGCCAAAATTGGAGTGGAGGATAATTGCTTCTTGAGTTCTTCAAAAGCTAATTGAGCCTGTGGATTCCAAGTGAACTGCTTGGACACGTTACTTCAGTCATTGGAGCCACAATTGTGCTAAAGTTCTTTATAAAACGCCGGTAAAACGAGGCAAGGCCATGGAAGCTTCGAACTTGTGAATTGATTGTGGGACCGCCACCACGGATGGCTTGGATTTTCTTTTCATCAACTTGTATGCCCTGGCTAGAAACCAGATAGCCAAGAAAAGTGACTTGGTTAGTACAAAACTCACATTTTTCTAGATTACCATAAAGCTTCTCTCGGTCGAGTAGTTTGAACAGTTGTAATAGGTGGTTTTGGTGTTCTTCTGATGTTTTGCTGTACACCAGAATATCATCAAAATAGACAACAATAAAATCTCCCAAGAATGGCTTCAAAACGTGGTTCATTAAACGCATAAAAGTACTAGGTGCGTTCGACAAACCAAATGGCATGACAAGCCACTCATACAACCCCTCCTTGGTCTTGAAAGCAGTCTTCCACTCGTCCCCTTCATAGATCCGAATTTGATGGTAGCCACTTCTCAAATCAATCTTAGAAAAAACTGTAGCACCATGGAGCTCGTCGAGTAAATCATTCAATCGCGGGATGGGGAAACGATAGTTGATGGTAATCTTGTTGATTGAGCGGCTATCCATACACATTCGCCACTCACCATTCTTCTTTGGTACAAGTAATGTGGGGACGGCACAAGGACTGAGAGACTCACGAATAAGTCCCTTTTCCAACAGTTTGTCAACTTGTTTTCGATTTCAATTGTTTCTTTGTGGATTAGTGCGATAGGTGGTTTATTGGGTAGGACAGAACCGGGTATGAGATCGATTTTATGTTGGATGGAACGTGTTGGGGGAAGGCCAGATGGGATTTCTGTTGGGAAAACTTGTCCATAAGAGTTCAACAGTGGTTGTACAAGAGGATGTAGAGCTGTTGGAGACTTGTCTTCATCATCATCAAGTCCCAACAAAATAAACTCTTTACAAGAATGATACTCGCGTTGTTCCGATTGTAATAATGTACTCAAGTTGGGTGTCGGTTGTGGGGATGGTTTTGAAGGTATAAGAGGGGTAAGGACAATCTTACGGTTGTTATGAACGAAGGAGTACGTATTTCGGTACCCGTCATGGATCGCTCGTCGATCAAATTGCCATGGACGTCCAAACAAAACATGACACGCGTCCATTGGAACAACATCACACCACAGTTCATCATTATAAGACTTACCAATGCATAGAGAGTAATACTCGATGAGACACGCGTATTCCTGTTCCCTGGTTAAGCCACTGAATCACATATGGGGAAGGGTGTGGATGAGTAGTTAGGTTTAGTTTAGTTACCAAAGTTTGTGAAGCAACATTGGTGCAGCTGCCCCCGTCGATTATTACCGTGCAAACCTTCTGGGCAATCGTACAACGAGTGTGAAAAATTGATTCTCGCTGAAGGTTGTCTTCTTGAGTTGCTGAAGTACTCAATGTTCTTCGAACAACCAAACACGGACCTTCATCGGGTCCAATCACCTCTTCTTCATTGCCGCTCAGTGGAATAGAATCGCCGGCTGAATCGGAACTAAACTCATAACCACTCGCAAGTTCAAAATCAGTCAGAGTAATGAGACTCTTATTGGGGCACTCAGAAGCAATGTGCCCTAATCCCTGACATCGAAAACAACGGCGAGGGGCCTTTGGGGTTTCGTTATTATTTCTGGAGGAAGGTGTTGGTTTTAAAGTATTCGGGGTAATGGGTTTGGTGGTTTGTGTGGGCTTCGGGTAAGAGGTGGGCTTGAAAGTGGACCGGTTCGACTCAATTTTTCCTTTGATTCGTTGTTGTGTATCCACCTTATGGGCTAGTAACGTTAACTCAGCTAGGGTTTGGAAAGAGTGCAGTTCAACAACGTTTGCAACTCGAGATTCAAGGCCTCCCAAATAACGAACGAGCGTTTGAGGATCGTCCTCGTGAACATCACACTTCATCGAAGGTATTCAAACTCACGAGAATATTCTTCACCGCACTTCCTTGCTTCAGGCATGGGTTGGGAGAAACCGCTCGAACATAATACATGGGAAGGAACTTTGCTTCATCTTCGCCTTCATCTTTGGCCAAGATTTGATCTTTTCTTTCCCCGATCGCTCACGTTTCAAAGCAGTATTCGACCACCGTGTTGATGCATACTACGAAGCTTAAGGCAACAATCTTAACCTTGTTTTCCTCCGTGGTCCGCTTATAGTCAAAAACCCGTTCTACCGTTCGCGACCACTCGACAAACTCATCGGGATCTAGTTTACCATCGCACTCGGAATGTCAACTTTGATGTCATTTGGGTGCCATCCACCCCGACCGCCTTTGTTAATCGACCCCATTGGATGGAGACGCGTCACCATGGCTCGGGAAATAACCAAGTCCCGAATTTGTTCTTGCATGGCTGCATCTTCTGTGCCATCTCCTTTTATCGCTTCTATGGTCTCCAAAATCTTCTTCAAATCGGCAAGATGGGTTTCCATAGCTCGATAACCAAATGATAGCTAAGGTACTTCTTGATTGGATCGTTTACCTAATACATACACCAAACAACAACGATTCTCTACGAACTACGACACACCGTCAAGAGCTTCGTTGAGCGTAAATTTCTAATCCGAATTTCGATACAACACACCACGAGAACCCGAATTAGTCGTCCAAGATCACCTCCCAATTCCCGCCAAAATTAGGATAGCAATGGAGCAAGAAATACTCTTGATGCAGAGAATAATATCTATTTAGGAAAAATCAAAAGTGTCTTTCATTTCCCTTTTCCAAAGACATATTTGAGAATGAAAATAACTACCAAAATAAAACTACCCACGCTTCCTACACTGGGAATTCTCAAACAACTACTTTGACTTCTTCAAATAAAGGAAAAGAAATAACAATCTAAGATGCATGTGGAACAAAACGTGGGTTAGAAACCGATGTCATCGTTAAGTCTTCACCGGGCCAAAGTGACCCATTTCGATTTGGGTTGGGATCTCACCGAGCTTGGGGCGGGTCGCTGCATTCCTATCAACCTAGGCTATAGAAACACCATTGAGCTTCCCGACCAAGCCCAAACTACGTCCTCGCGATCCGACACCATTTGGTTGGTGCAAAATGGATGTACATTCCATGGACTTCGTTCCGAAGATCCTAATCAGCATCTTAAGGATTTCCTTAAAATTGTCGATTCCATCGACCTTGATGCTACTACTCGGGAGACCACGCGTCTACGTCTCTTCTAATTCTCTCTATGGGACCAAGCTAGTAATTGGCTTGAGCGACTTCCCGCCGGCTCCATCTCAAGTTTGGTTGATCTCACCTCTCGTTTCCTTGTTTAATTTTTCCCACCGGGGAGAACTACTAAGCTTAGGAATGAAATCTTAATGTTCCAACAACATCAAGGTGAATCTCTCTACGAAGCATGGACTCGATTCAAGGACTTACTCCATAGAGTCCCTCATCACGGCATTGATCTTTGGCTTCAAGTCCAAATCTTCTATGATCACGTCACCATCCCTCCGACGAACCATTGATTACGCCACGGTGGAAGGCTAAGTAACCTCAAGGTCAAGCATGTTGGGAGGTCATCAAGACCTAGCTCAATATGAAGAGGAAGGATGGGAAATTCCAAGAGTCTAGGAAAACGGGCTAAATTCCAAATTACAAGCTGTTTATGAGAATGGAGCGCAAGTGAATGAGTTAATGGAAGTAACTACCCATGCTTATAAGCATGTGAACACGGTCAAGGAATTTTTCTCCCAAGAAAATCCCGCAAGATGAATTCGAGGACATAATGTTGACATTTTTCCACAAGCAAGAAAAGAAAATAAAACGCTCAAGATCAAATGCGAGGAACTCATGAAACTTTCTTGGGACTAGCGGACAACTTCATGCTAAAATCCATGAAGAAATCACACGTAACAATATACCTAGAAAGATAGAAAAGGTATACCGATACCGAACACGTTGGGATGACTCTCAAACCTTCTCCAATTCCATTAAGTAGGCAACCCCCGAGGAATCACATCCTTGTTTGAATTCTTGCCTCAAGACTCCCGCTTGTTTGTTAAGAACATATTTATTGGAAAGGTGCACGTGTTACTTCCCAACTTTCCAAATGTTAGAAAAGTTCTTTCGCTTTTAAACCAGATCAAGGAATCCTCATCCCCAATACTTGGTATTTCTAGAATCACAATTGAAAGGAAACTTTTATGCATTGCTTACCTTCGTGGAGATTGTGAGTGGATTAACAAAATAAATATTAAAATAAGAACCAAAATATTTGTCAAAGATAGTAATCAGAATTTTGATCCGGGCGGATTAACAAAATCCTTTTTCTTTTGCAAAAATCTGGGCGTGACGCCGTCACACGTAAAGAGTGATGCCGTCGCTAAGCCAGATCAGACCGATAAAAACACCAACTATCCCTTTCATTCTCTACCCTACACATTCTATCCGCCCCACACCACACCACTACGTTTTCTCCAAGTCAAATTCACTAATTTGCTACTTCAATCTCCACAAGGTATGTTATATACATTGATCTTTGTCTACTCAATTGCTCGATTTCATGCTCAATTTTGATTTCCCCTTTCAATCCGAAAATCCCCAATTGATTTGACTAATGCTAAATGTCGCCCATGAATCTTGTTAATTAGGCTTAAGATTAGGTGAATTGTAGTGTTATCATATGGGTTTGATTATACGAGAAGCCTTGACGGCTTAGGACTAAAACTACCTAGCCAATGCACCATTGTTGCTGAAACAAGGGTGTTTAGGTCAAGGATTATGGTTAAAACCAGGTTTTCCTCGCAAAAGTCGGATTTGAAAATTTTATCGGTGTGACGGCGTCAGGCTTATGTTATGACGCCGTCAGAACCCTCTTATGTCATCCTTAGCATCACAAATATTACTCATGTGTTCCCCCACTATTTGATTTCTGTTTGAGATGAGCGTAAGAACGAAGAGAACTAGGGACGGTCTTCAGTACCCGTGAGAACATAGTGACACGCTTCTTTGGAAGGGGAGTATTTGTTGAGGAAGGGTGCCAAACACCGGTACAATGATTTGCTTCATCAAACTATTGACTCGAAATGTTGTGGACTGGGATTTTGAGGAGCATGATCCGCTAGGGAGTTCTCGAACTGTTTTAGGAAGGACAAGTTCAACGACCCCTAGTGGAAAGGTCATTTTTAGATGCGTGAGCTTGTGTATGGTGAGTTGGTGCGTGAATTTCACGCATCTTATCCGATGGATATTAATTCATGTCGGGATAACATTGAGTTTCGGGGTCCGGTTTAGGTTAGGTGGAGAATAGAGGCTATGTCGGTACTTGAGTTTGGATGGAGATTGGGACCAGATGTTTGGGGATACCGAGAGCGATGTTTCGTGGCTAGATTGGTACCGGGATTACCCATGGGACGACATGTTGGGTATTCGCTTTGGAACACAATAGCTAACGGGAGTACGTTATCGAGTACCGCCTCACGCATCCGGATCCATGGATTAGGCTCGTGTACCGCTGCCTTACTTTCTCTATCACAGAGCGCCTGGCACGAGTCATCGTGTCACTTTACCGATCTATTCTATCTCTACCGCATGTTGGCCGAGGTGTGCATGTAACATCCCATTCGGTTGGCCGATTACTTGAGGACCGCTAGTGGGATGAGGTTTGAGATAGGGTGTATGGAGGCATGCTTGTCACCCGTTGGCCCAAAGAGATCGGAGGGCCACCGACATATGATCATACCGTCAGACGGATGCAAGATCTCGTCCATGCGTGATCGCCTTGATCCATACCGCATCGATCCATTTTCGGGCGGGAGGAGGATTACCCGCCTTATGGATACCGGGCCACCTCCTCCCGGTTATGACTACCGTTATGGACCCCCTCCCAAATGACCCATGTATTTGTTTATGGATTGTTTATGGTTAAGTATGGTTGGTTGTTGAAACAATTTTTATTTGGGCATGTAATAATTTAGGGTATCTTAACTTTGTGGTGAACTTTGAACAATTTGACGTGTATGTGTATTTGCATGTGGTGTGATTTATCTAACTTGTATGGTTGGATAGTTTATTGTTTGTGTCGTGTATCTTTTATTAATTGTTTATTCTCATGTTTAAATTTGTAAAAATGCTTTATTTTATCTTTAACCTCGCCTTAATTACATATAAAGGTATTTTACATAAGGGATAAGTGTAGGGAGGATTACACACGTTTTCAAAAGAAACGTAAACATGAGAATTACAATTACTTAAAAGATATACATGTGTGTTTGTTCGAGTCAAATGCTTGTATCGAGTCATAATGGATGTTTTGCAGAAATTTTTCCGATTTTAAAGATAAGAATTTTCCGAATTTTTCCGTAAAATCGTAGACTAGTTTCTGTCAGATAACCGACGTCAGATCGCAACCGACGGCGTCGGGAGGAGCGTAAAAACTTACTACTTTTCCTCGTTTTCGAAAGTTACTTATAAATTTTTGGAATTTTCAGTCTTAATTTTCCGTAAAATCAGAAAATCTATTCCACAAGCATTATATCCTAGTTTAGTAGATATATATATATATATATATATATATATATATATATATATATATATATATATATATATATATATATATATATATATATATATATATATATATATATTGTTACCGCCGATTTTACGCGAAGGTTTCGTTTGTTTTCTTCAAGTGTGCATGTTTAATTTATCAAGAAGAAGATACATAAGATGAGAAGGAGCTTTTCACGTAAACATTCTTCTTGAAGAAAGATTTAACCACCACTTCACACGGATCCTACCGAGCTAATCGTGGGAGTACTAGTTTCTTCGCTTTTAATTACCTTCCATTATCATAACTTTGATACTTTCGGGAACATTGGGGACAATGTTCGCTTTAAGTGTAGGAGGAAAATAAACGGGAACTTTGAAACCATGCTTATCCTTGACTATTTGCTTTGTCCAACTTCATTTGTGTAATAAACCATGAGAAATATCGGTTAGGGTAATTTTGGCACCAAATTTAAATTTTTCATGACATATAGGAGTGGGCCATTAGTCTTAATAAAGCGCCTCATGGATAGGAAGTTATATGACTAGCACAAAACCCTTTACCACTTAAATTCCACCCAAAATGTGAGGATCATTGTTAGATTTATAGGAATTAAAGCATTCATCTTTGATGCTTAGAGTGTGAACCGGTAGTATAATAGATTCTATAACTTGTTTTGTGATGCATTCCGAGATCGCTAGTAAGACTACACTTGTGTAGTTAGGAATAACTAAATGATAAGAGGCATTGTGATAACCCTTGTTTGATACCGTAATATAATTACTTCTTCTACATCGGTTGAGTAATTCCACACCCTTGCGTTGTACTCATCTTTAGTACACGATACCCTAGTTAACCCCTCGGAGCGTATCCTTTTCGCGGTTCTCATGACGTTCGATTTTCCGAATATCAATGAAGAGCGTTGTTTACAATCCACCACCAAATGTACACCCAAATCGTCTTAGCCTACCTTGTATGCACTCACTTTTAGTGCATTATTATTATCACACTAAACCCTTAATTCAATTATCTAGTTGCTTGCATAAGTTGCTAAGTCGAGTCATATCCTTTGTACAGCTTTGGGACGATTGGGACTCATGGGAAAAGTTAAATTTTATGAAATGACGGAAGGAACCCGTTAAATTCAAATTCCCTTTATTTGCGTAATAATGTACTTGTGTGTTTTGATCTTTCAATTAGGGTCAAATTAGTGTTAGAGTAATAAAACTCAAGTGTAGGGATGTGCCTATAAATCCCTATTATTTTGTTGTTATCGTAGAGGATGGTAGAGTAAAAGTGTGAAAAAATCGAAAAATAAGAAAAAAAGAAAAGAAAAAATAGAGTGGTCATTTAAGCCCTTAATTGATCACTTTTGTATCCGTTACTACTTAATTTCGTTCCTTTTCACTTTTAGGTCTCTTGAAGGCAAATTATGGAATGACACTTATTCGGACGAAAAGGCGCGAATATCTGAAGAAAATGGCCAAGGTCAAGAATCAAGACACTCAGTCATTGAACCTGAAGGGACGGCGCCAGTTCTATTTGTGACGCCATCGAGCAGGTTTTGTGATGACCCAAGAGCCAAATTGCTTATTTACAAGTGACGGCATCGGTGTTAAAAGAGTAGGGTCGCACTCGGACGGCCTAGATTTGATCCGACGGCGTAAGAGACCAAGGCGATGGTGTCATAGGCATAAGGTGACGCCACAATGATAACGTACAAGACGAAAACTTAATGACGGCGACCGACGGCGTCACAATTAAAGAGTGACGCCGCCACGCTTTGTAACACTATATAGAATCCGATTTTTTAGTTTTAAGGAGGTAGTTTTGTTGGGAATTATACGTTTGAGTTGATAAGACAAAAGAATGAAACAAGAGGGACTTAATATGACAAGAAGGAAACCTAAAAAGATGGAAGGACTTGCTTGCAAAAGAAGTTTTATTTATTAGTCCTTATCCTCTAGTATATAAAGAGGACATAGGTGTAGGTTTTAATTAAGTCTTCCACAATGTAGACGCTCTAGTAAAGGTGTGTGTGTGTCCTAGGCTTATAGTCTTGTAAACGCCTAGGTTATTAGTTTAGTTAGTAGACGTGTTCCCATAAACGCCTAAGATTAGTTAGTGTTAGTGAATGAAAACCTTTAGCAATAACATCGACGTTCTTTATTATTCATTGCGTATGTATATGTTATTGTTATCCCTAGTGAGCTTATAAACGATCTTATCAATTGGTATTAGAGCGGGAGCTCTTGATATAGGGATCTACAAGGTTTTTGAGGAAAAGGAAGAAAAATCGAATCTCAAAATTTTCGTATAGGTTTCAAGAAGACTGCTTTTGAAACAGTCATAACTTTTTCTTCAACCGTTGGATCGTGACGAAATTTTTGGTGGACGTTTCTATATACCCATCTAACTTTTCACCGGAGGGATCGTCGATCGGAGCTTTCATGTGTAAGTTATAGGTCATTTAAACCGGTCACGAGAAGGTGACGTTTTCAAAATCGGATTTTAGGGTTTTGTTACTACTGTTAAAAGTTCTTCGGTATCTCTATTGGCAACAAAATCGATTCACTAAAGACGATTTCACACTTGCAACGATCACCTAACAAACAATTCCTTAAAATCTTTAATTCTTAGTATTCATCTAGGTCGGTGGAATTTATGTTAGTGGGACAGTGATTTTCATGCACAACCATTATTACCTCGTATTAAAAATTGATTGTGGAATTAGATGCATTAATTTGGTCGGTGATATTATATTTGCATATGGTGCTAGGTATATGTGATGATCTAATTCATTATCTTTATAGTTTGAGTGTGCATGGTGTTGGGTTTTACTAATCATAACAATTATAGAAAACAAGTAAACATCATCAAAGCATGCAGCGGAAGTAATAAGAATAATACTTGTAAATTAATTAACCGAATTAAAAGTATATGCGTACCTTTTGCGAATCAATGCAATTAGGGTTTATGAAAAACCCCCAAATGAGATCAAGTACCAAGAAACATTAAACCCTAATAAATTAAGGTTTATATAATTCACCACCTTAGATGTCGAATACCCAAGATATGCAAACACAAGTGTATTTGCTCTTCGCTCTTGTACACACGTATTAGTAACGAATCAATGAGAAAAGCTAGGTTCTTGATCACAATAGATTAACCAAACACCTTTGTTATGCTCAAGGTCACTCAGAAATCCCTTACAATGGGAATTCACTCGTCGACCAAGAACAAGAGGAAGAAAGAAGAAGTTTGGCCTCTATTGAAATCTAATGTCCCAAAGGATGAATACATGGGATGTATTTATAGCCTTATGGTAGATGTCAAGATTGCTATAGTATCCGATGAGGATTCTATAGTTTCGGCCAAACACAAGCCCAAAGAGAGTTCCTAAACCTTCTCTTGGCTTGTTAACTTTTCTTCATATCTCGTTGACATTTAACGACCGATAATCAAAACTCGTCAAATATTAAATATCATTAAGTATTTATTTCGTGATCAAATAATTAAATATAACATTTTATATATTAATTATTTATACATTGATTCTCATACGTAATGTGTGCAATCCCGAAGTCTCGAGTTCGAATCCGGTCATACTAATATTAATAATTATCCATAAACCTTTCAGCTCCCACTGGATATTACTTAATATAGTAATGACATTGGTTAGTCTAGCTTTAACACGCCAATGCCCCGGATCGAATCGAGTATGGTCTCCTCGAAAACCATTTAATGATTCATCATTTTACTTATCCTTTTGTTACTAATACTACATTAACTATGAATATGGATCAAGTCATTTCATAAGTTAATATTTTGTTTCTCGTTGTATTTGATTGAACAAGATTACCAAATCATCCGAACGTATTCCGAGATAGATCTTGCAAGGCCTTACAAACATCTTGTCAACCCTACGAGGGCCCAAATATAGTATTATGCTTTGAAACAAATTCAAATGAACAAATTCTCTTGACTACAAACATAACTCATGAACTTTGTAACACTTCCAAAATAGCCCTTATAACTACCGATTCACGGATAGCGTTAGACTATCTTACACAAGTGCACTACATTCACAAATTATCCGGTATCTCAAGTCGAGGATAAACACTTTATGATATACTTAATGACAAAGATCCATAAAGTATCATCATGTAAAGTTGGGATCATCCTATATTCAATTCATTGAATATCATGTGAATTGGCATGTCCCACGATCAATATACTTAAAGTATATTCTACAAAACTCAGATTTGTCTTAATTCAATGACATTCCACATCATTGATCGACAACGGACTTTTAGAATAACATAAGTTATTCACGGATTAAACATGCAAATATAGGATATAATATTAAGAAAATAAAAATAAACATAACCAATATTTTATTTCATTTAAATAATATTTGTTCAAAACATCCCTTATCCAAATACTAAATAGACCAATGCATGATAATCTTGGTTAATGAATTATGTCTCAAGTAATGACAATCATACTTGTTGACAAGGCATAATTTCAACTAACTATGATCTATCGGATTTTTGAGAATACTTATTTCAAGAATTCAACTAGTGAAGTTCTTGTATGTGTGCATTCAAAATATCTTGATATTGTCACATAATATATTTCATAAAGTGTGTGACATCCTCAACACCAATTTATGACAATCAAACTTTCAAACAATTTTTAAAGTTTAAAGCATTCTAATTCTTTATTGTATAATGCAACTATGCTCTTGGTTGAGCACAACTAGTTCACATGGCCATTTACAAGGATGAAATCTTCCCATGACTAGTATTGAGTGTCATATCAATTAAACCAGCATCATTGTATACAAACAACAATATGCTCTTTAAAATCTCCGTAAACTTCAATATCTATAGTGTAATGTTTGATACCTTCCAAACTTTCAAGTTTGTTGGCTATGACAATTATGCAACAATTGCTGTATTGCTCATCCTTAGAATTTTGAGAGCAAATCCAGGCTGAGGAATGTAATTCTAGATTCAAACATATTCTATTAGAATATTCATTACACTAGTTATCTAATAACTTCATTAGATATCAATGTTGTCAAATCATCTTGCATTCAAGCATGATACAACAATAACATGATGTACATGAAAATCCTTATGTAAAACAAAGATTTAATTCATGTTCTACATATCCATTTTCCAAATGATATATCATGTTCTATTAGACTCATTAATTTAATACCGCCATGTTTATTAACAATAAACATATACTCTGTTGTATGTCTTATTTTCTAAATCTTTCATGTGAAGTTCCATTCCAAACTTAACATTTAGCTTAGATGGAATGTTACTACCCACAACATATAAGATTTAAAGAAAATAAACACAATACTCCCACTAGCTTTCAGGAATACTTAGAAATTATCTTATTTTAATTTTAAACCAAAACTTGGATTTAATAGTTAAACATAAAAATCATCTCCTAGATGCATGCATATATCCATTCATGGATTCTTGCCGTTTGTACATTTCTAAAGATTATGTGAATTCATAAAACTCATTTGTATTACTTATCGTCCTCGCAAAAGTAATCACACAACAAAGAGTTTTAATATCCAATTGTCATTTTTCATATCAATGAAAATAAGTATGACAATCATAATCATTATATATTTAATGTGCCAAGGAAAGAATATTCAATCACAGTTAATTGCTTAAGTGTGATTAATAATCTTGTCACAAGCCATGCATTAAACACATGTACAATTTGTCCATATGATTTCTACACAAAGAATTTTAAACCGCTAGGGTTTTCTTCCTTTGAAGAAACTCATCTTTATTAAGATAAACCAAGTTTACAAAGTTGATTATCTCTTTGACAAAGATCTTTACATTCATAGTATGAATAATTTACCACAATTCAATATTAGGTAACTTGGATTACCAATAATCATATTTCTCATCATATCAAATATCTGAGATATCCTTGCGGATCTATGAATGAGAATTCCATCATTTTGAGGTATATCATATTTGACCTCATCATGATATTCACTAGTGTATTTTAGAAGATTATGTGTTTTGTAATTTGTAATTTAATCTCTTCAAGATCTAAACAAAACTCCCACTTGCTTTTGTAATTTAAAGACTATCTATAAATACTTTAGCAATTAGAACAACACTAAATTGTTTTCTTGTGGATATTACAAAACACATTGACAGCTCAGTAAATCTTGTTTGTTAATAACCTACTCCATAAGTAGTTTTAACAATTCAAAACTTCAATATATAAGACTCAATGTGATTCATCACATTCCATACTAAAATGGTGTCTTATTAATCTTCTAGGTTTGAGTTTTATTAAGTATATCCAATCAATACTCAATTTTCTAACCTTGATAACTTTTGGAAGAAAGAAGATATTATTATCTTAAATCAAACAATATAACAAATGTTTGATTCTTCTAACTGAACATTCCATATACATACAGTATTTCATTAGAATTAATATTGTAAGACAATCTAACAATATTTAAGATAAACATATTCCTTTTGGCCTACCTATTTACCAACTAAGTCAACTTAATGGTATAATAGAATATCCAAGCCAATTGCATGTTTTATAACTTAAGTATTCTTTGACCAAGTCAAAAGACATAACAGTTATAATATCTTACTTTATATTTTAAGTCTTTAAAAGACTTCATGTTTGTGAGTTTATACAAAAACACATAACCATGTATAATTTAAAGTTATTATGAACACCACACCATGGTTTCAATTAATTAATTTTCAAGTTAATATACTACTCTATCATATTTATGTTATTCTAAAAATACATAAATATTTAAGATAGTATTACTTTATTTATTTATGTCATTCCAAGAAGTGTCCAATCTTAAGAAACTGTAAAGCATCCACACCCGATCTCACAACAATTGGAGATTTACCTTGAGATTACAATCTAGCCAAGATCTCTCTTAACCTAAAATGTAACTTCAAGTGTTTCTATATTTTGAATGACATAAGACATAAAAGTAGTCTATGCTATAATCTCGACACATGTTCTTTAAGCAAGACAATCTTATTAGAATGTTTATCTCTTGTCATACGATCAAGAGAATCCATTAATCATATTTGTATGTGTTGTTCCTTTGCACACAATAAATGCTTCTCCCACTTGTGCATAGAACAACCCCATATAGTAGATAAACACCATGACATTCGTTTGTTTATGTGAGCAATATGATAGTGTCATAGATATATAAGCATTACAAGTAGATATAGGAACACTTAATTATCAAGGAAACGTTCATGACTATCCTTGAGAATATGAATGTCTACATTTTTGAACGTAATGTATTATTACAAGAAAATCTACCAAGATAATAAATCTTGTAACTCCCACTGAATTAGACAACATTACAATAATGTCTTATTCAGTAATACACCACAATACTCCCACTGGATTTGACAACATTGTAAGTGTTTCATTAACCAGTGAAAATAGCGTGCTATTATGTTACTACCCCTTTGTAAGACCATTCGTAACAATTACTTAGGTACTAAAAGAGTGTATTCTACTCAGTAGATGATGAATCATCCATCAATGCTATTAACTTGAAAAATTGAGCATGCAATTTCTTCCTCAATGGGTCTACCATCGCCATAATGATGTGTAGCACCTTCAATTAGTCAAAACAAAACAACTAGATAAAATATACTAGTTTGTCTTTTACCAATTTTATGTAATTAGTCTAGCTTCTAATTTAATAACTCATAAAATGTCAAACATGTTTTCTAGTTGACCAAAATGTCATATAAGAATTCAATCACCAATGAGGGTAATGAAATCTCTTAAGGAAAACATGGTGTGCAATTTCTTAACTATTAAAGTTGTTACGAGTTATATTAGAATTTAGACAATTCTAATGTTCCTAACATACCTTTTCAATCATGAAAAGGAATAGGATTGAGTCTCACTCTTCTTCCATGGAAAGAGTTTATGTTTGTCTTTAGTAAATTTTTCTTGATCAAACATTTGTTTGAAAACAGAACTAGATCAATTTACAAAGCCCAAACTACGTTTACGGTTTAATGTTGCATTAATACAATCAAAAGAATTAACAAAATTCAAATTTTTAGTATTTTCGATAATTAAATCTTTCAAGAAAATAAATACCCTTAGGTTAATATTCATATTAACCATATAATTTTCCTTGAATCTAGGACCCTCATTATCATAGTTTCACCACATCGGTTGATGCGCTAGTGATGAAAGTATAGAATAGGTAATTGTCGAAGAACAATAATTGACAAACAAGTTTTCAATTCCTAGAAAATATGGGATTTACAATTTTGCCAAAACAATTAATGCAAAATGTAAGCATGTTTTATCCCATCTTATGCCTTAAGTCATAGGTCTCACTAACTAACTTAATTGAGTTGTCTAATTTAGAAACTGCAAATCATTAAGCTGAGGTCTCACACAACAAAATAATTCACCATGTCATTGTAATCTAGATCAAGGTCTCACATAACTAAATTACAACTTCAAGTGTTTCATATCATTAGATGGCATAAACTTAAATTTTAAAGGGTACAATTTTTGATGTGTAATCAAAACTTATGTATAAAGAAGCATGCATACAACTTTATAACACAACATTTTCGGAAAAAAAACTTACTTGTATGTTAATTGCTAAGATTAAATTCTACAAAGTTTTAATCGATGCGTTGAGAAACTTACAACTTTGCACTAAGATGCTTCGTACATAGAATGGTTATACTAGGTAGCTCCAATCGAACTCACAGGGGAGAGGACCGTAAGCGCAAAAGCATAACCTTAGACATCCATTCAAGTCGATGTTGAGCGCTTCTTAAACAACCCCTTTATAGTTTGTTCTAGTGGGTGAGCCGTTCTAACCATTTAGTACGGTCACATCGGTCGATTAAAAGTTCAAGATTTAATACTTAGAAAACAAATCAAATTTCGCCATTATTTAGTCCATTTAATTTTCTATTCTCAAAACCCTTTTGCTTACTAACGTGTCATACAATATAAACAAAAGGCAATTTAATAAAAATTATAACGAACTCAAATAATATACATATAACTTAACAATTAACATATGTAAAAACAATTAGCCACATGCATAATTATTTGATAAACACTAATAAACAATTCTAGGCGTAAATAAATGCATACATTAACTAGGGCTTTCAACTACAAGGTAGATGAGCCACATACATCGACAAGTCGATTCGTAAGCCAAAGTTAATAATATACCAATTAGCACGTAATCTAATTTTTATTAGTTATAATTGAGGTCTTCCCAATTCAATAATTATCAAATAAGTAAACATGTATATCACTTAACAATTAATCAAAACAATAATCCATGGCAAAACATGCATGTTCCACCATGAATTCCTCATAACAATTATAATCCCAAGATACGCATATAATCATGGCACATAACAATTATTCATGAAAACCACATAAAATATACATGCAATCCTAGGGTTTCTACAAGTTTTACAAAAATAAAACCTAATTAAACAATTAATGGGTAATCGACCCAATTAAAAAAAATTAGGTTCCAATTTTCAAAACCCTAGAAACCATAAAAGCATATAATAATCATAAAGATTCAATTTTATGTGTTTCGGTAATTAATTACAACATATTAACGGCTCGTGATGCCACTGTAGGGTTTTACTAATCATAACAATTATAGAAAACAAGTAAACATCATCAAAGCATGCAGCGGAAGTAATAGGAATAATACTTGTAAATTAATTAACCGAATTAAAAGTATATGCGTACCTTTTGCGAATCAATGCAATTAGGGTTTATGAAAAACCCCCAAATGAGATCAAGTACCAAGAAACATTAAACCCTAATAAATTAAGGTTTATATAATTCGACCACCTTAGATGTCGAATACCCAAGATATGCAAACACAAGTGTATTTGCTCTTCGTTCTTGTACACACGTATTAGTAACGAATCAATGAGAAAAGCTAGGTTCTTGATCACAATAGATTAACCAAACACCTTTGTTATGCTCAAGGTCACTCGTAAATCCCTTACAATGGGAATTCACAAATCGACCAAGAACAAGAGGAAGAAAGAAGAAGTTTGGCCTTCTATTGAAATCTAATGTCCCAAAGGATGAATACATGGGAATGTATTTATAGCCTTATGGTAGATGTCAAGATTGCTATAGTATCCGATGAGGATTCTATAGTTTTCGCCAAACACAAGCCCAAAGAGAGTTCCTAAAACCTTCTCTTGGCTTGTTAACTTTTCTTCATATCTCGTTGACATTTAACGACCGATAATCAAAACTCGTCAAATATTAAATATCATTAAGTATTTATTTCGTGATCAAATAATTAAATATAACATTTTATATATTAATTATTTATACATTGATTCTCATACGTAATGTGTGCAATCCCGAAGTCTCGAGTTCGAATCCGGTCATACTAATATTAATAATTATCCATAAACCTTTCACATGGGAATATGTTACTATTGATTCATATATCACGTTTTGGAATCTCACTCATTCGACAAGATTAAACTTCAAAGCAAGGGTATTGGTATCGGTTTTCTTGAACGTCAAAGAGAAGCATATGGTTGACTTCAATGTTGGTTTTCCGTTTTTTTGAAGGTCGAGTAAGTTAGGTTGTGTTTGTGATAATTAGTACTAATTGTTGACAAGGCTGTTGCGTTGTTTCGAGCTACTGTTGTTCAAGTTAAACGATCGACTTGGTCGTGGTTTTACGATTATTATTACCAGTCGAGTGTGAGGTTAATGAAGACAGAGCAATGAATTAATTATGACGATTTCATGACTGCAACAAGTAGCATAATGGATAAATCTTGGTATTGCTCAGTTGGTACTAATTTTGAGGTCTACATTTGCATGGTTGGATGTACGAGAAAAGACTATAGTGATTGGTTTATGAGTCGATTCATTGGAGTTGCTGTTGTTGCGTTGATACTGCTCGCGATGATTTATACTGTTGGCAAGCAAGTTAGTACTGCCGAGTTATGGAGAATATATTTATTGTGGATTTGGGTGAATTTAACGTTTGGATGAATTGGTTTGTCGTGTTCGATCAAAGTGGAGAAAATTTGATTACTACTGCTCGCTCGTTCAACGCTTATACTGCCAAGGTGATATTTTAGTATTGTTCTTGGTTTCGTTGCATACATGATAAATACTATTCTTTGAATTTGGTACTGCTCCAAACATTTAAGAAAGTTTGTACTGCCATATTAAGAGTTTATACTACAGAGTTGTTTGAAGTTTGTGCTGCTTCCGTGATATATATTGCTAGTAGTCTGACCATTGCTCGTTTGATGATTAAAAGAAGGATCTTGCATGGTGACATTTTAAATTCACGAGATAGAGTATGGTTGAATTGGTTTATTAAATTGCCATCCTTATATTATGATTGGTATACAAGATTGGTGACATGCAAGAAGATAGGTACTAAATTTATATCAAGTGGTCAGTATGTGGATACATTTATTTAAACGTCTATAGGTGGGAGTATGATTTATTTGACCATGAGAGATTGATAATTATTTGCATGGAATAAAGAAATTAATATCAAGGGCGTCGATTGTTTTTATGATTGTACGGTCATCATGGTCACTGAGTTATTGTATCTTATAATAACTCTTAGTGATTTGAGGGGAAGCTCGTATGGATTTTTGGCGACACACACATGTTATTGTTCACACATACATGGAGTTTGATTATTTGTTCTTAAAGATTTTAATTAGCTCATATTTGGTTTATTGGATTAATTGGTTACGAAGAGGATTGATTATCACTTATTTGACGATGAAGTGGAATTTCTTGGATCGTGTTTTATTATACCTTTAGCAAAGGTAACTTGTTTGTACGTTCATGTTATGGCTAACACTTGGTAAATCTAGCAAGTAGGGTTTGCTATCACTTAAAGGAGTTACGTTGTTGTCTTTCGATGTCTCATTGAAGATGAGGATTTTATCAAGAGATCGAGGTCTACTCATATATCATCGTGTATGAGTTCATAGTCACGTAGTTAGTACAAGACATAAGACGCGAGTTTGGGATGTTCTACTTGACATCAAATTGGTTATACTTAGTTTTCTTCATTAGTAATCATTACATGGAGCTTCTGATTTGAAGAATCATTTGAAGTTCATGCACCACTCAAGGGAAGTGTTTGATTTTACTATCGTTGATCATTATTACTATCGCTAGTTGGATTTTTCACCTGTTTTGGATCCATTTTTCTTATGGTGCGTAATGGTGGGCGATTTGAAGCATTGGAAGTCTTAGATTGGAAGTATGATATTGGTTCGTGGTGGTCAAGATCATTATTTGCATACATTCCCTATTTGGATAATAACAAAAGGGAAGAGATGTTTGAGTGGCATGTCATGGATTAAGGGGATGACAAAGGAAGACATACTTGTTTCATTCATGGTGAGATCACGATCTCAATTTCTCCGCTTCGTCAGGGAAGTTCGTTCAAGAATGGTTTGTCATTATCAACTAGGGAAGATTGTTGGGAATTATACGTTTGAGTTGATAAGACAAAAGAATGAAACAAGAGGGACTTAATATGACAAGAAGGAAACCTAAAAAAGATGGAAGGACTTGCTTGCAAAAGAAGTTTTATTTATTAGTCCTTATCCTCTAGTATATAAAGAGGACATAGGTGTAGGTTTTAATTAAGTCTTCCACAATGTAGACGTCTAGTAAAGGTGTGCGTGTGTCCTAGGCTTATAGTCTTGTAAACGCCTAGGTTATTAGTTTAGTTAGTAGGCGTGTTCCCATAAACGTCTAAGATTAGTTAGTAGCGTGTTCCCATAAACGTCTAAGATTAGTTAGTGTTAGTGAATGAAAACCTTTAGCAATAACATTGATGTTCTTTATTATTCCGCGGCGTATGTATATGTTATTGTTATCCCTAGCTGAGCTTATAAACGATCTTATCAGTTTTGTTGAGTAAAAACCTAAACCGAACCAAGGCTGTCTTCTACAGTATTTTAGGGTTCCATACCTTATTTTACATCAAGATAAGTGTTTTACTTTATTAATTCAATTATGTCTTCAATTGATTGTGTGCATGCTTGCATGTTCTCCATGTCCGACTAATTTATTTGTGTGTTTGCTTAGGAAATATGAAACCTAGTTATTGAATATTGATTGGTTGTCTCTTATCTTAATTGTGATTGATCTAGTATTGCGATAGGTCATTCATTGTGTTATTAATGCTTGATTAATCTTTGTTGAACCTTAGTTTATAATCACCTAGAGTCATTGTAGGCTAAACATCCAAAGAATACCTTAGTGTTAAGTTTATGAATCCTAGAGATTTTGTAGTCATTAACCTTTGGTAGCTTCAAAGAGTTAGGGATAAATGCATACTCTACGAACTTAGAAACACAATGCGTTAAGAATAAAGACGTGACAATTCAACCATCAATAGGAGATAACTAGGGAGTAATAAAACCTAAGTAAATACATTCTTAATCATCATACGAGCACACAACAATAGACATAGACTACCCCTAACTTAGTTAATTAGATAATTAGATAAGTAGAGTAATCGGTAGAAATACCAACCCCCAAATCCGAACCCCGAGATTCGTACCTTTCCATTTCCTAAAAATATAAAAAGATAAAAATAATCTTCCTCAACCCCAACCTTAGCGTAGTAACTTCTCACTAGCATTCCTATTCCCCTAGAGAACGATATCGATACCCGTGACTTACCTTAATACTACACTACAACGATTAGGTTCACTGCCTAGGGTGTTGAAAAACTTGCTCGAAGAAAAGGAAGTTCCTTTGACCTCGAACACGCTGTGTAAGCGTATCAATGAATATTAGAGAATTCGACTATTTCAACCCAAAAATCAAGCTAGGGGAGGTTTACAGGATTTCGGAGTTCATTTGTGAGCCAACAAATCCTTACCAACAAACGATTAACAACAAAACAAGCCTCAAATTTGGGAAAGCCACAAAGTTTGATGCTATACAACCACCGAACATGCCTGAGCACTACTTTGATTTTGTTTAGTATAACCGACTTCAATATGGGGTTCCTACAGAAGATGCAATGGGCAGAATGTAGTACCCAATTATGACAGGTAACCTTTCTACTGTCAATAGTTTTTGAGAAAATGGACCAGTTACATACTAACACTTGACCGGTGATAGATTACATAGGATGTTTGCAATTGGTGGGTGAGGTTGTGCCCAAAACAAATGCCGCACAACAGCAAACCGTTTACAGAAAAGTCGATATCGAAAATCTGAGGTTCATTAATTCATGCAATATATATATATATTTTTTTAAAATCCACTGAAAAGCTTATGACATATACAATGACATGGCAATCTTTGCAGTGGTAATGTTGTTGAGTTCACTATGTGGGACGACATGGCTGAAAAATTTGAGGAAGCTCAGCTTCAAGCAACGCAACACCCGGTTATAATTGCTGTCAGTTCTTGCCGAGTTGGGAAATTCAGAGGTATTGCATAAACAGATTATAAACAACTTTAGTGTCAAATTCTTACAGAACTGTGAAACAATACCATGGCAGATTACCAGCTAACAACAACGTCTGCAACTCGTTACTACTTGAACCCACAAATACCAGAAGCTGATGAGGCACGAGCAAGATAAAATCTTTGATCCACGCACTTTAATCTCGCAACATAGTCACATAAGATTTGGTGATTCTAATTTTCCAACACACAACAGGCACAAAGAAAAGCAGCAGAAAACACCACCCTCCAGTACACAAAGACTCCATATGAAGTCTTTGAAAAGAAAAGTGCCACAATAGATTTCCCTTGAAGACACTGGTGAACCAAGATCCTAAAACGTATTCGGTGAGTTTTTTGTAATGCAAAATTTAACAAATCAGCATTCAATTACACCCCCGAAAAGAAAGTTTAATGTCAAAAAAAAAAAAACCATCGAATCTGCTTGCGCAAACATTTGCGGAGTGTTTTTCACGGTCGAAGCAACAATCACCGATATCAACATCAAGAGGCGGTACTACATGTCTTCGGTGAATGTGCTTCAAAAGTGAAAACGACGGAGGAATGTATCGGTGTCTGAATCATGGAAAACAAGCAAAACCATCCTATAAGTACATAATTTCCGACCTCATCTTCATATAATATTAAAAAACACAATATGTCATTAAAATTAAACCCTCAGCGTTTCGCTTAATGAACCTTGCAGGTTTAATTTCAAAGCTTTTATCACCGACCCGTCCGCCACAGTGGAGGTCACTTTCTTCAGTCCGACGGCGGAAGATGTTACAGGGTATTCATGCTCAGAGTTGCTGGCAAAGCATAAAGCAGAAGACTTGCAAGAAATACCTGAAGAGATTTTTGCCATTGAAGGCACAAGAACGTCTTCGACTCCATTTCAAAGACATTGGGTAGGCTAGGGATTTGATTGTTGCTAAAGTTTTAGCAAAACAAAAGGCATTAGGCAACCATCAAGATGATAGAACCATCCCAAGGTAGCGTCATCTAAATCAACAAATGTTGGGATATGAAAGTCTTGAAGATATGAAAGTATGAAGATATGAAATCTTGAAGACCCAAATCTTGGAAGAAGTGAAAGTCTTGAAGATATGAAAGTACTAAAGATATGAAATCTTGAAGGCCGAAATCTTGGAAGAAGTCAAAGAGTCAAAATCGCTAAAGACAAAGTCAAAGTATCGCACTATGAAGTCAAAGTACCGCAAGAACAAAAGAAGCTGTTATATTCGTTTATGGAAAGAATTGTATTCAATGTTTAGATTACTTGTCGTACAAGGTTACAAATTGTAAACCAACTAGGATATCCTTGAGCCTATAAAAGGACTCCTAGATTGGCATTAGAGTGCGATTCCAAAAGAGTTTTAGAGTTTACAATTAGTGTTTTAGAGAAGTTCGATTATCTTAGAGTTGTATTAGAGTATGCATAATAAGCGATTTAGAGTTTATAATAAAAGTTATTCTTCTTAGCTTTGTTAAGTAAATTCCGCGTACTTGATAAAGATTGCTCGGTGTTTCTTTGTTAATAACTTAGGATTTATCCGAGGTTATTAAACCTTAACAAGCTAGTTAAAGTTAGTTTGATTAAAGTATATCGATCCAACAAGTGGTATCGAGCTTGTGTGGAAACTCCGACTAGGAAGAAATCCTACTTCAAAATTCAAGATGTCGATGAAAGTCGCTCCACCACCCTCAATCACCTCACTCGAATTCCAATAATCAAGAAGGAGAATATGATCTACGGTGCATGAAGATGAGGCGTTATATTGCCATTCGAGACCATGCTCTATGGAATGTAATTGTGAATGGGAATGAAGTTATTCTTGAACCCATTAATATTCTGGACAACCAATCGCACCAAAGCGGTCTTACCAAAGAACAACCCTAAGGAATCAAGAAAAGGCACTAAATATTCTCTTATCGCCATTCCGATGGTCATCTTCTCAAATTTCATGATGCTAAAGATGCTAAGCGACTACGAATTGCTCTCAAGACCAGATTGGAGGAATGAAGCCTCTAAGAAGATGCATGAAATTCTTTGAAGCAACAGTTTGAAACTTTACGGTTGGTGAAGAGAGAATCTTGATGTTGCATATGATAGATTTCAAAATCTCCTCAACATGTTGGAGTTATACAAGGCGAAGTGTCGGTTGAGGATGCTAATTTGAAGTTTCTAAGGAGCTTGCCATCTACATGGCATGTGATTGCTACTATGATCGAGGACAACAAAGTTGGATGTTATGGACTTTGATGATCTCTATCATCAACTAAAGGTGTATGAACATGAAATGAGTGGTCAACCCAATTCCAAATCTCATAGTATTGCTTTTCTATCATCTCGAAAAGAAGCGATTACTTCAAAAATCGCTTCTCCTCAAAATCTTGTTTCTCAAATCTGCTGTTTACAATCCCCTTCATATGCTCAATGAGGCCCCACCATCTACCACTTTGCACTCAAATGAAGTTGTGTGCTCCTTCTTCTGCAAGAAGCCGGTTTACCGCCACTTATGAAGAGGATCTAGCAGTTGAAGAAGATGCACTTGAAGAAATTGATATCGGTGGCAAGTTGCTATGATCACGCAAGGATCAAAAGTACATGAAGAAGGCAGGCAAAAGTATTGATTTCAAATCAAAACAAGGAATAACTTTGACAAATCCCAAATTGAATGCTTCAATTGTCAAAAGACGGTCACTTTGCAAGGAGTGCGAGGTTTGCTAAGTATCAAGCAAAGCAGAACATCGAAAAGCAAAACTTGAGCTCAAAGAAATTCCAATAAGCTGAAACAAAGGCTTTGGTTGCTCAAGAGAAGTTATCGAGTTATTTGGAGTGAAGAATTTGATGATGAACAGGTGACTTCTTGTATGGTAGCGATGGAAGATGCGATTGAAGACACGGTGGAAGCATTGGATTTGAGCTTTGCTTTTGAAGAAGAACCGAACATCTTGCTTTAGAATCTAATGATGGCTTTGGAGGATTTGATTGGAGCAAAGAAAGTGAAGATGATCTTGTTCTTCTTGCTATGGTGGATACTTCACCAACTCGGTCTCCTATCTACGAGGTATGCTCAAGCTGTTATGAGTTTTATCTAATATTACTTAATGATTATGTGATTGAAAGAGATAATTGTGTTAGGGCTAGGTGCGAGGTGGCAGGTTATCAAATCACTTTAGAGTCTATGGAAGCCAAAATATTAACTCATGAAAATAATGAAATGGCTTGGGGTGAAAAATATGAACAACAGGATTATCGATTAAAACTTAGTGAATGGAAACTAAAGCGTAAAATTGTTGAAATTGAGAAATTGACTAAGGAAAGAGATGATTTGTTAGCTAAGTTTCTTTGCATGGGAGAGTCCGGCTTGTCCCATGTTGCTTATGTTGAAAAAAAGAGAAGGGCTTACATTAGAACAGGCTTAGGATTTGGAATGGACTTTAGTACCATAAATGAAAACCAACCTAGTGATCGGGATAATGGTGATTTTGAGGACATAACCACTAGTGATGATGAACTCATTAACTATGTAGATACATCTAGTAATGAGGGCTCAATAAGTGAACCACCACCGAGTATAAGAAAGACAATGGTTATCATGTTGTTCCTCATCCCACTTGCATTCATCAACCCTCTAGGCACGATGTTTCTCGCTTTGGATTAGATAGTCTAGAGTTTAGGAAGAAGCTTGTAGCTCAATCTAGGTGCGAAAAACCCAAAGAAGTCGTTGAAAATAATGTTCAAAATCAAGCGGTACCTTTAAAACAAAGTCTTGCTCAACAAAGCGATACCTACGCAAAACCTTTTCAAAGCAGTCTTGCTAAACCTTTTGGGGATAACTCACGGTCAAAACAGGTTTTATCATTCACCAAGAAGGCAAAATAATTTTGGGCATAGACATAGAAGAAATCACTTTGGACATATGGGTCAAAAACTTTGTTTGTGTGTTATAGTCCTAATAATTTAATCAAAGATTGTGATCGACACTCGAATACCTTAGCAAATTTCAAAAACGGATCGCCAACCAAAACCTAGAGAGCACAAACCGGTTTGGAATAATTCAAATAGGGTTAATCACAGGAACTTCACACGGATCATAGATACCCACATCGAGAAGACCTTTTCAAATCCTTCAAGTATCTCGCAAGTGCTTTCCAAAGTGCGCTCATTAAAACAAGGTCTGATCACACTATTTGGAATAGGAATTCTAGGAGATCTCACTATCAACCTAGAAGGTATTACAATTCACATGGGGATCTAGATCACAGAACCACGTGTTAAACCGAGAATGGGTTAAGAAGGAAGGTACTCTTGAGGACACACAGTACTTTCAACAAAAATGAATCTAATGTTTTTGTGATACAAGAAAATGCTAATAAAGCGGTGAAAGAAATTTATGTTGAAAAACGAGAAAGTTTTGAAAACCACATGTTAAAGATCAAAAGATAATTTTGGATCATCATTTGAAAGATAGTGGGAATTACATACTCAAAGAATTTGAGTTTGTAACTCCACAAGGAACACAAGTCGATAATGGCTTGGGTTCCTAAAATCACTAACTCTTTTCTTTGTGTGCAAGGCAACCCGGAAGAGGAGCTTAAAGATCATCTAATTGTGGATAGTGGTTGCTCGGAAGTATGACAGAGACAAAGAGATTACATCGATTTTAGAAATATTAGTGGAGGAAGAGTTGCGTTTGGGAATGATCCAAATGGAGGAAATATTATCGCAAAGGAACTATCAAGCGGGGCTTATTGACTTTGAGAATGTTAGATATGTGAAGGAGCTTAAGTTCAACTTGCTCTCGGTTTCTCAAATTTGTGATAAAAGCATCATGTGTTATTTCTCGACACGAATGTCTCATCCTTTCCTCGACTTTAAACACATTGATGATGACATGGTAGTACTTAGAGTACCAAGGACAAATGATGTGTATAGTTTAGACATGAAGAGTCTATATTCTTATGGAAAAGCCACATGTTTGGTGGCTAAAGCAACATCTGAAGAGGGACATCAATGGCATAGAAGATTGGGCCATGTTAATTTCAAGAATATCAACAAAGCGGTCAAAGGCAATCTAGTTAGAGGTTTACCTTCAAAGACTTACAAGAATGATCAATCATGCTTGGCATGCAAGAAAGGTAAACAACATAAAGCTTCTGCAAGAAGCTTGAGGAAAGAACCATTAGAGAACCATTGGAGTTACATATGGATTTATTTGGGCTGTCTCGTGGCAAGTTTAAATAAGAAAAATCTTGTTTGGTGGTTACGAGATGATTGCGATGATTCGGTTGGGTTTTCTTTTGGGTTTTAAAGATGATACCTTTGATGCTATTCGGACACGATTATAGCACTTGAAAACCAATTAAGACTCAAGGTTAGAGGTATTAGATGTGATAATGGAACCGAATTCAGAACAAGCCTATGGATGACTTTTGTGCAAATAAAGGCATAAAGAGGGAGTTTAGTATTGCTAGAACACCACTGACAAAATGGTTTTGCGAGAGAGGAAGAATAGGACTTTGATTGAGCGGCAAGGACAATTCTAGCGATTCCCATCTACTATTCAATTTTGGGCGGTTGTAAGTATTGCATGCTATGTATATGAGTCTACGTTACCAAACACGAGATGAAGACACCATATGAATTGTTGATGGGCAATAAACCCAACATTCGTTTTATGAAGCCTTTTGGATGTCCTCTTACTATTTTAAACACCATTGATAATGCGGGTAAGTTTGATGGCAAATCGGAAGAAGGATACTTATTAGGTTATTGCACTAACAATGAAAGGCTTTAGAGTATACAATGAGTTACTAAGAAGATTCAAGATTGTCTTCATGTTGAGTTTTAGAAGATCAAGACACGAGAAAGGTAAAGGTCACGATTGGATGTTTGATCTTGAGGTTTTAACTCCTTGATGAATTATGTACTTGCTAGAAGAAAATCAACCTATGCACAATGGAGAAGATTTACAATATGTTGTTCATGGGTTCATATTAGACGATCTTGTTCTTGATAAAGATCTGTAAGTCCAAAACAAAATCTTGATGTTCCTAAGCAAAATCTTGATTCTCCAAAACAAAATCTTGATGCACCACAATCCTCATTATCTGCGAGGATCAATCTATTCAAGAGGAACTTAATCGGATGCTTCTTCAAGATGTATTAGCACATTATTACGATGAAGAAAGGAGAGCTTATGAAGAGGCAAGAAGAACAAGGCTAGAATACTCTCACATTACTGGGACGGTACTTTGAGCCAAATCTTCTTGCACTGTTGACGATACTTTAGATAATTTGGATGATCCTACCATGCGGATTAGAAGAAGCGATGATGAGCTTGAAGATGAAGGTATTTTCGATTCCAATGAAGGTCTTGATTATACTAATCTGGATGATGCATATGGAGTTCCAGGTCTCAATCTTACAGATTCATAAGAATCATCAACTAATCAAATCATTGGTCCTTCTACTTACGGAGTTATAACAAGACACAAAGCTAAGGGTTTCACAAAACCTCATAATGCTTTACTTAGCTTTGTCTACAAACAAAAGCAGGATGAATCATAAGGACCATCAAACACCTTATTTACTTGTTTCATCTCTCGAGAGGAACCCAAGAATATTTCTCAAGCTCGACTAAAGAAAGTGGGTTGAAGCTATCGGGAGGAACTTCTTCAATTTAAACTTCAAGAAGTTTGGATTTTATGTGATCTTCGAGATGGGAAGAGAGTTATTGGAACAAGATGGGTTTCGGTGAAAAGAGATGAAAGAGGCAATGTTATCAAAAACAAGGCAAGGTTAGTAGCTCAAGGCTACAGACAAGAAGAAGAAGTTGATTATGATGAAGTATTTGCTCTGTTGCAAGGATTGAAGCTATTAGAATATTTCTTGCTTTTGCTTCATACATGGGTTTCGGGTTTACCAAATGGATGTTAAGAGTGCCTTTCTATGGTACTATTACAAAAGAGGTGTATGTGAAACAACCTCGGGTTTTGAAGATCCTAAACATCCAAACAAAGTCTATAAGGTGATTAAGGCTTTTATGGCCTTCATCGGGCACCTAAAGCTTGGTATGAGAGGCTCTACATTCTTATTACACCATGGATACAGGAAGGAGCTATAGACAAGACTTTGTTTATCAAGAGAGACAAGAAGGATATCATGTTAGTTCAAGTGCATGTTGATGATATCATCTTTGGGGCTACCAAAAGTCCATGGTTAAGGAGTTTGAGCGGTGATGCGAAGGAATTTCAAATGAGTTCAATGGGAGAGTTAACTTTCTTTTGGGACTTGAGTTAGCGGTTAAAGGAAGGAATTTTTATCGGTCAAGACAAGTATGTTACGAGACATACTTAAGAAGTTTAATTTTGATGATATGAAGGCATTACTACACCTATTAAATCTATCAATTCATTGGGCAAAGATGAAGATGGACAACGGTTGAAGTCGAGCTTTACGGATCAATGATTGGCTCTCTTATGTATCTTCTTGCATCAAGGCACGATATCATGTTTGCGGTTTGTTTATGTGCAAGATATCAAGTCTCACCAAAGATCTCTCACATGAATGCGGTAAAAGAATTTTACATTATTTGAAACAACAACCTAAGTTGGGGTTGTGGTATCGAAAAGTCACCTTTTCATAGAAGCTTTTCGAGATAGTGATTATGCGGTGATAATTATGATAGAAGATCAACAATGGTGGATGCCAATATCTTGGAAGAAGGTTAGTCTCACAGCAATGCAAGAAGCGAGACAATTGCGACAACATCATCTTGAAGTGAATATGTAGGCTGCGCATAGCTGTTGTGGACAAGTTTTGTGGATGCGAATCAACTCTTGGACTATGGGTTCAATTTCAAAAATACTCTATCAATATTGATAATGAGAGTACCATTTGTATTGTGAGGAATCTGTTTATCATTCCAAGACCAAGCATATTGATTAGGCATCACTTTATCGAGAGATTGTTATGAAGCGGGCTCATTAATGTTGTTAAGGTTCACACGGATGACAACGTAGTTGATTTACTCACCAAAGGCTTTGATGTTTCAAGATTCAATCACTTGGTGGTGAGTATTGGCATGATTAACTACTAAGCTATGTTTGAGGGAGGACTATAAGGTGTTAGTATAGTCACGTGTATTGTTGAGGGAGGCTACTTGTATATACTTAGTTTCTATGGAAGCATTTGGCAGCGTCTTTTTTTCACGAAATCTTGCTTGGAAAATCTTGCTTTGGGAAAATCTTGCATACGTGGAAAGTAATGTTTGTCATATTAAAGTCTTGTTCCAACGGTTATATTGAGGGTAATTTAATGCTAACAGTTATTTTATTTTGGGCGGTGATTTTTCAAATCTCACCTATAAATAACTACTTTACGATTTTCCTCTCATATTATTACATTAGCATCGTTTCCATATTTCTCTCATTCAATTTCAATTTGTGCTTACATAATCACCAATGGCGAATCGACCTATTGTTTCAAAGCACAATATGGTATAAATTTAGACAAGGTGAAGATAATCGGCGTTTCACGATATTATTGATTTTATGGCGGGTGTAATCGGTTATGCTCTTTTAGTGGGCGGATATTATTGAGCCTTGGATTCAAGAATTTTGAGCTCTTTGCAGAGAAAACATGGAGAATGAAGAATTTTATATTAAGACTCTGAGTTGTTAGACTAGGCTGTGAAGATTCTTGAAGCATCTATTAGAGAGGATTTCTTTGTTTAATGATAATAATGGTGCTATTCGTTTGCCAAGGAATTGATTTGGAAACTTTTGGGCATATTGGTTATGAAGGTTCTTTAACGGAACAAACATTGAAAGCAGTTGTTTTGTCCTCAATGGAAATTTTGGTTCAAGAGTTGCTACATTGCATAAGTGCTAAGAGTACTTCTTGGGAGCAGATTCGGGTCCAATATAGCATCTGCTATGGTTGGGTTAGCTACGGATCGAGTTTTAACTTCTCAAGGCTAATCTTGGATGGGATGCTCGCATATCTCATATGGGTCTACTTGGCTAATGTACCCACGGTTTATCTGAGTTTTCTTAAACAAGCAACTGGCGATGTACCAAAACCTCTGGACTTATTACTGTTATTGTTCAACAATCCAAGATTTTTACTTTTATGGCTAGAAGAAGTGATCTATTTAAAGGTGCGGATACACCTTTAACTACTTCTATGATGGAAGTCGTTCGGAACATTAGGCGGATGATGAAGATGATGCGACTAGTGAAATCGCATCATCGGAAGGTCTTGCATCTGCAATCTTGCATCACAAGAAGGTCTGCATCTCTACAGTCTTGTTTTGTCAAGCCACGAGGTTCAAGAAGAAGTTTTAAGATCACCTTCTCCATCTCCACAAGGATCATTCACCTTCTCAATCGGAAGAACATTCACCTATTCAAGAGAGGCTTCACATACCATACCTCAGATGAAATCACATTGGATAATTATGTTTTGACAAGGGACACGGTTAAATTGAAAAAGACTACGAGGTTCAAGCCAAGCAGATAAAGAAATTAAAGCGAAGTTTAGAAGGTTAAAGACTTTTGTGTGGCCTTTAGTTTAAGAATTTAGGTGTGCGGGTCAAAAACAAGAAGAAGGCGCAAAAGCGGTCTAGGAAGCACAAATGCCAAAGGGTTCATCAACCATCTTACATCGATTGGGAGGAATTTAGAAAAGGAAAATTTGAAGAAGATGTTACAAAGAAGAAAGAACACGAAGGTCTTGAAGAAAAGATTATTTGAATCTTGAGGAACAAGAAGAACAAGTTCAAGTTCAAAGTGCGATGATCAAAGTCTTGAACATCAAAGTGTTGCTTTTCAAGATACTTCTAGGCAAGAGGTAATAACACCAAGGTATTGAATTTTGAAGAAGAAGTGGTCCTTCACAATTGTTATACAAGAAGAGGAGGAAGCTACATTCAAACCTATTCATTACGCAAGTGATGATGAATTCATTGCTACAATTTTAGGAGATTTATCACAACCTAGAGGTGGTGTTACTATTCGAGAAGTGCAAAAGAAGAACAACAAAGAACTTCTCAACCGACAATTGATCCTAAGGATAAAGGGAAAGGTGTTACGGTTGAAACAAAGAAGAAAAAGTTAACTTTAGCGGAACTTAGAGCAATTGAAGTTGCTAGGAATGAAGCGTAGCTAGAAAAGTTCAAGAAGAGTTAAATCTTTGAAGATAGAAAAGAACAGGAAGATCAAGAAGCTCGAGAATAGAAGCGACTCAAGCGGTACAAGATGATTTAGATCTTGAAGTTCTTTGAACCATTACAATCACTTTGTTCGATTAGATTTATGCCAAGAAGACTTAATAAAGCTAAAGATGAAATGCTATGATGGCTTATTTGAAAAGTCAAGGGTATAAAGGATTGCGAAGTTTAATTATTTTGAGATGAAAAGATTATATGATCTTTGCTAGGAGGATTATAAGAAGAATGTTGCGAGCATCAAAGATTTTAGAGAAGAAGCTACGGATGAAGGTGAAAGAAAGAAGAGTTTGAAAAGAAAAGAAAAGCGAGTTCTGAGATGTTCAATTCTCAAAGAAAGAAAAAGTTGAATTAAGATGCGAGACTAGTGATGAATTAAGGAATTATCTCGAGTAGTAGATTTTGATTATTCAAAAGAAGATAATGACATGAAGATGAGCAGGATCAAAGATTAGCGTTTTGAAGTTTTTAAATCCAAGGATGGAGATTACATGATTTTTCATAAAGAAGATAAAAGCTTCAAAGTTTTCAAAAGGCTATGGGACTTCTTGCACATTATAGATAGAGTAGACCTATTCTATTTATATCATGTGGTGAAAACTTACTTTTGAACAAAATCCATTAGAAGGGATTGGTTTAGTTTACATGGTGATCTCATGCTGCATGGGAAGCGAAGAGAGACAACGATGATATTTGGAAGAATCAAGAAAATTGGGAAATTGTTCTTTGGAGATTCTTTGAAGAGTCGCGAGTTCATGTTTTAGAGTGGAAAATGGAACAATGATACACATGTTTGCGAGAAAGAAGATACCCTCTCACAGTTGAGCTCATGAGAAGAATGTTAGAGCATGGATTGGAAGTAGAAGAGGATAATGAAGCGCTTGCATGGTTATCAACTTATTTATCAATTGGAATACTATTCTTGAAAATGATCAATAAGCGGTATGAATTTTATTTGAATAAATACTTTTTGATATATCGGTACTTTTATTCAAAGTACTGGCGATCGAACAATACTTTCATCAAAATCTTGTGCGAAATAAACTAGTTAAGTGAATTTTAGAAGAAACCTTTTGCTAATTAATAAATATTTTGAAATAAAGGTTGAATAAATGGTTTTTTCAATAGGTTATCAATCCACCATGGTTACAAAAGGATTGACTAATCCATGAGCAAACTGCTCTGGTAAAGATATATCAAATCCGTTTTTAGTTAACAACTTGCTAATAAGTTGGATGGTAATCAACTCACCATATCAGTAATGTGAAGAGTTGGCTAGCCCACAAGAAAATGGCTTGTGGTAAAGGTTGTGGAAAAACCATTATTGGTAATTAGTTCACCATTAGATGAAGAACTAACTAGTCCGAAGAATGCGACTTTTGGTAAAGACAAATCAAATCTGTTGATAGGTGGTGGTTTGCTAAAAATCATATGATTATCGATGTACCATGGTCTTACACACCAAAACATTTGGCTACTCGAGAGATAATGGCTTTGGTAAAGAGATCTAAATCCATTAAATTTTCAATGATTCACTTGGAAGTGATGAGAATAGTATGCAACTTAAAGCGAATTAATGTATAATTTGTCATATGTTCTTTGTGTTCTTTGAAAAGATGGAGCTTGCTAGATCTTTCTTTGTGAAAGAACAATTCTAAGAGATACTTTGACAAGCCTGATTCTCTGAGATACAATCTAAAGACTAAGAAAGAATCCGTTTTAAAAGATGAAGTTATTAAAGACATATTCATAAAGGAACTTGAAGTCAAGCAAGTAGAATTCAAGTTAGGGAGGATTGTTGGGATATGAAAGTCTTTGAAGATATGAAATCTTGAAGATATGAAATCTTGAAGGCGAAATCTTGGAAGAAGTCAAAGAGTCAAAATCTTGCTAAAGACAAAGTCAAAATCTTGCTATGAAGTCAAAATCTTGCAAGAACAAAAGAACTGTTATGTTCGTTTATGGAAAGAATTGTATTCTATGTTTAGATTACTTGTCGTACAAGGTTACAAATTGTAAACCAACTAGGATATCCTTGAGCCTATAAAGGACTCCTAGATTGGCATTAAGTACGATTCCAAAAGAGTTTTAGAGTTTACGAATTAGTGTTTTAGAGAGAAGTTCGATTATCTTAGAGTTGTATTAGAGTATCGCATAATAAGCGATTTAGAGTTTATAATAAAAGTTATTCTTCTTAGCTTTGTTAAGTAAATTCCGCGTACTTGATAAAGATTGCTCAGTGTTTCTTTGTTAATAACTTAGGATTTATCCGAGGTTATTAAACCTTAACAAGCTAGTTAAAGTTAGTTTGATTAAAGTATATCGATCCAACAACAAACTATCTTACTTACAACAAATTATCCTGAATACAAATATTTAATGTTTGGTTATGCATACATAGGGTCGCCACTAGCAGCTGCAGTAACGACAAACCAACAACGTGTCGAACAACAACAGCCTGAACAAAGTGCCATTGCAGAAACAAAGGAACAAGAAGGTGACTGATACAAATTTAATCCACAATTTTATTAAATAAAAGATGTCATGCCTGTCTCATTTGCAACTACAAATACTAATTATTGGTTTACGACACAGTAGAAACAACAGCAACACCTGCCACAGTCGCGGCCATTGAGGATTTGGAAGGCCACAAACAAAAAGCAAACAGCTCAAAGAGTGTGAGAAGAGCATTGTTTCAGGATGAGAATGAAGATGCCAAGAAACAAAAAGGTTAGCACTACAAATTTAACAACCCATTTTATTTAATGCCATATCTTACAACTGATTTTCATGGGTAACACACAAGCACTACAACAATACTCATAATAAGATCACCGACACACACAACTACAAAAACAACCAACAACAGACAACACACTTAGCAGGCACACACTTAGAGATCCATCAAGCCCCTGAGTTTCTGGATAAAGATGTCATTGTTCCGAGCATTGAGCTCCAGTTCCCGTGCCAGGATATGCATCTGCATGATCTTTTGATCATCTTTACCTTGAACCCCCCCTCAGATATTCTGTTGTTTTTTGAGCATGCGTGTTTCCAACACTCTCCAATTCTTTGATAAAGCTGAGCCTTTCTTGAGTGATTTGAAGAAATCTTCCTGCCAGCGCATTCATTTGTTGTGCCATCCCAATATCTTCGCCAGAGGCTTGGTGGCAATAGAACACTAGCATATCAGGCCAGTTGTTAGAATTCGCGTCGGCTCTAAACTTATCACACCTAGGATATCTAGACATTTCCTTATCTCACTTTTTTATCACAACTTTAAAAATAAAGTGGTTCACAAACAAGGTGGGTTGGCTATCTTAAATAATGGCGACAAATAAAAACAAAAAAGCAGATGCATGCATTCTTGTTTATTTAATACATTTTTGATTTAATTTATCCATGCTAAAATTACGACTTTCATTATTACTTTTATTCATCACACAATTTACAAATGCATGTTTCTCAAACATAACCACAAACTTTGTTAAACACATACATATTATATGACGCTACACATTAACATTTAGAAATCAATTAGTCCATTAAGCTTCATGGCAAACACATCCTTATCACGAGCGCTTAGATCCAATGCATCTACCATTATTATCATTTCATCAACTTTTTACCATCTTTCTGTTGGAGTTCATTTAAGTGCTTGACAGTTTTTTGCGCAAAAAGGTTGCCTGCGGTTTCCAGCTCTTGAATGAAATGGGCCCTTTCACCGATAACACAACCTAATCTTATAGACAATGCATTTATTTCTCGCGCTATTTCAATCTCCTCTGTTGAAGCTTGGCGAAAATAGAAAACCAGCATGTCTGTCCAATTCGTAGAATTAGCATCATTCATCAGCTTAGCACACTTAGGATGGATTGCCATTCTGTTTTGTTGGTTACTTTTACAACCTAAACAGTTAGTTTATGATAAAAATAACATTCATAGTTCATATTTTAAATATCCCCTATAAGCATAGGCTCCTTTTTCATATGCCTATTCCACATCTCCAATCCCTGTCCTTATAATTCAATCCTACATGATGCACAATTGCTCCGTATTATTGAATAGTACCAAAAAAATATGGCGGGCATTCAACTGTTTACCTGACCAGATTACAAGATTCATTTAAAATCACATGGTATTGTTAGTGCTGCATTGCACATTTAAAGAAAATAGCCTTATCATTCGACCTTTGTAATGATACATGCATGCTCTCTTGTCATTGACTAGCACCAAGACAAAATTGCAAATTGTTTTAATATTCATCCAAGCGCTTTAAAGCCCGACCACATATTGCCACTCAATTTGTTTTCACTTACACATGGTCACAAGATTCTTGTTTGAACACACATTCAAAACATGACAGATGATTGCTGATTTTCCATACCACTTTTCTCTTCTCACATCTTGCACATCTATCAAAGGGTAACACACCAATTATTTGTACAATTACTTAATCTTGGAACCACAAATCACCACTCAACCATAGGCAGTTCTGTTTAACTTCAACTAATAGCACACTAAAAACAGCAGAAATCAAATTTATTATGCACACCCTTTCACACTTCTTAAATCCTTTATATTTATTAAGCTTTAATAGAAAACATGCAGAAACATCCATACACAAACACATAGTTTTATTCATAACAGAATTCGAATACTTAGTTGAAGAAAATCTTTTGGGATATGAAAGTCTTTGAAGATATGAAATCTTGAAGATATGAAATCTTGTGGTCGCAATGTCTTGGAAAGAGTCAAAGAGTCAAAATCTTGCTAAAGGCGAGTCAAAATCTTGCCTCTGAAATCAAAATCTTTGCAACAACAAAGAAGCGTTATATTCGTTTATGGAAAGTATTGTAATTCTATGTTTATATTACTTGTCGTACAAGGATACAAATTGTAAACCGACTAGGATATCCTTGAGCCTATAAAAGGACTCCTAGATTGGCATTAGAGTGCGAGTTTATGAGTCTTAGAGTTCTGAATTCACGAGTTATTTAGTGTTTTAGAGAAGTTCGATAATCTTAGAGTTGTTTAGAGTATCGCATAATAAGCGATTTAGAGTTTATAATAAAAGTTATTCTTCTTAGCTTTGTTAAGTAAATTCCGCGTACTTGATAAAGATTGCTCGGTGTTTCTTTGTTAATAACTTAGGATTTATCCGAGGTTATTAAACCTTAACAAGCTAGTTAAGTTAGTTTGATTAAAGTATATCGATCCAACAAGTGGTATCGAGCTTGTGTGGAAACTCGACTAGGAAGAAACCTACTTCAACAATATTCAAGATGTCATTGAAGGCATTTCCACCACCCCCAATCACCCCTTTCGAATTCCAATAATCAAGAAGGAGCATATGATCTACGGTGCATGAAGATGAGGCGATATATTGCCATTCTGAGACCATGCTCTATGGAATGTAATTGTTAATGGCGATGAAGTAGTTCGAACCTATTAACATTCTGGACAACCAATAGCACCAAAAGCGGTCTTACGTGACAACCTAAGGAATCAAGAAAAGGCACTAAACATTCTCTTATCGCCATTCCGGATGCTCATCTTCTCAAATTTCATGATGCTAAAGATGCTAAGCGACTCTGAGAACGCTCTCAAGACCAGATTTGGAGGAATGAAGCCTCTAAGAAGATCTTGAGAATTTCTTTGAAGCAGCAGTTTGAAACTTTTACGAGTGGGTGAAAGAGAGTCTTGATCTTGCATATGATAGGTTTCAAAATCTCCTTAACATGTTGGAGTTATACAAGGCGGAAGTGTCGATTGAGGATGCTAATTTGAAGTTTCTAAGGGTTTGCCATCTACATGGCATGTGATTGCTACTATGATCAGGAGGACAACAAGGATTGGATGTCATGGACTTTGATGATCTCTATCATCAAGCGATAGTATGAACATGAGATGAGTGGTCAACCAAATTCCAAATCTCACGGTATTGATTTTCTATCATCGAAAAAGAAGCGATACTTCCAAAATCTTTCTCCTCTCAAATCTTGTTTCTCAAAATCTGCATTTACAACCCTCCTTCATATGCTCGTGGTCCCACCATCTACCACTTTGTACTCGAGATGAAGTTGTGTGCTCCTTCTTTGCACAACAAGCGGTTTACACATCACTTATGAAGAGGATCTAGCAGATTGAAGAAGATGCACTTGAAGAAATTGATGTCGGTAGCAAGTTGCTATGATCACTTTGCAAGGATCAAAAGTACATGAAGAAGGCAATGACGCATTAATTTCAAACCAAAACAAGGAATAACTTTTGACAAATCCCAAATTGAATGCTTCAATTGTCAAAAGGTGGTCACTTTGCAAGGAGTGCGGGTTTGCTAAGTATCAAGCAAGCAGAACATCGAGAAGCCAAAACTTGAGCTCAAAGAAATTCCAATTCTTGAAACAAAGGCTTTGGTTGCTCAAGAGAAGTTATCGAAGTTGGTTGGGTGAAGAGTTTGATGATGAACCGGTGACTTCTTGTATGGTAGCGATGGAAGATGCGAGTTGAAGAAAGCGGTGGAAGCATTGGTGAAGCCTTTGTTTTTATGAAGAACTGAACATGCTTTGGAATCGATGATGGCTTTGGAATATTTGATTGGAGCAAAGAAAGTGAAGATGATCTGTTCTTCTTGCTATAGTGGCTACTTCACCAACTCGATCTCCTATCTACGAGGTATGCTCAAGTGTTATGAGTTTTATAAAAATTACTTAATGGTTATGTGATTGAAAGAGATAATTGTGTTAGGGCTAGGTGCGAGGGTGGTGGTTATCAAATTACTTTAGAGTCTATGGAAGCTAAAATTATAACACATGAAAATAATGAAATGGCTTGGGTGAAAAGTATGAACAACGGGATTACAGTTAAAACTTAGTGAATGGAAACTAAAGCGTAAAATTCTTTGAAATTGAGAAATTAACTAAGGAGAGGATGATCTGTTAGAAAAGTTTCTTTGCTGGAATGAATCTGAGTGCATCCCATGTTACTTATGTTGAAAAACAAAGAAGAGCATACATTAGAACTGGATTAGGTTTTGGTATGAACTTTGATAACATAGAAGAAAAACAACCTAGTGATCAGGATGTAGGTGATTTTGAGGACATAACCACTAGTGATGATGAACTCATTAACTACGTAGATACATCTAGTAATGAGGACTCAATAAGTGAACCACCTCCCGAGTATAAGAAAGATAATAGTTATCATGTTGTTCCCCATCCCACGGCATTCAACAACCCTCTAGGCACGATGTTTCTCGTTTTGGAGTAGATAGTGCGGGTTTAGGAAGAAGCTTGTTGCTCAATCTAGGTGCGAAAAACCCAAAGAAGTTGTTGAAAATAATGTTCAAAATCAAGCGGTACCTTGAATCAAAATCTTGCTCCACAAGCGATACCTACGCAAAGTCTTTTAAAAGCAGATCTTGCTAAACCTTTTAGGATAATTTTGGTCAAAACAAGTTTAATCATTCACCTAGAAGGCAAAATAATTTTGGGCATAGACATAGAAGAAATCACTTTGGACATATGGGTCAAAAGCGTGTTTTGTGTGTTATAGTCCTAATCACTTAATCAAAGATTGTGATCGACACTCGAATACCTTAGCAAATTTCAAAGAGCAGATCATCGACCACAAACCTAGAGAACACAAACCGGTTTGGAATAATTCAAATAGGGTTAATCACGAAACTTCACACGGATCAAAGATACCGCATCGAGAAGACCTTTCTCAAAACCTTGATATTCACGGTACTTTCCAAAGTCTTGCTCGGTAAAACAAAGTCTTGATCACACTACTTGGAATAGGAATCCTAGGAGATCTCACTATCAACCTAGAAGGTATTACAATTCACATGGGGATCTAGATCACAAGAACCACGTGTTAAACGAGAATGGGTTAAGAGGAAGGTACTCTTGAGGACACAGTACTTTCAACAAAAAGTGAATCTAATGTTTTGTGATACAAGAAAAAGCTAAAAATCATGTAAAAGAAATTTATGTTGAAAAAACAAAAAGTTTTGAAAATCCATGCTAAAGATCAAAAGATAATTTTGGATCATCATTTGAAAGATAGTGGGAATTACATACTCAAAGAATTTGAGTTTGTAACTCAAAAGGAACCAAGTCGATAATGGCTTGGGTTCCTAAAATCACTAACTCTTTTCTTTGTGTGCGAGGAACAGCGGAAGAGGAGCTTAAAGATCATCTAATTGTGGATAGTGGTTGCTGGAAGTATGACGGGAGACAAAGAGATTACATGTCGATTTTAGAAATATTAGTGGAGGAAAAGTTGCATTTGGGAATGATCCCAATGGAGGAAAGATTCTTGGAAAGGAACTATCAAAGCGGGGCTTATCGACTTTGAGAATGTTAGATATGTGAAGGAGCTTAAGTTCAACTTGTTATCGGTCTCTCAAATTTGTGATAAAAGCATCCTATGTTATTCAACGACACGGAATGTCTCATCCTTTCCTCGATTTTAAACTGTTGATGATGACATGGTAGTACTTAGAGTACCAAGGACAAATGATGTGTATAGCTTAGACATGAAGGGTCTACATACTTATGGAAGAGCCACATGTTTGGTGGCTAAAGCAACATCTGAAGAAGCACATCAATGGCATAGAAGATTAGGCCATGTTAATTTCAAGAATATCAACAAACTGGTCAAAGGCAATCTAGTTAGAGGTTTACCTTCAAAGACTTACAAGAATGATCAATCATGCTTGGCATGTAAGAAGGGTAAACAACATAAAGCTTCCTGCAAGAAGCTTGAGGAAAGAACTATTAAAGAACCATTGGAGCTGTTACATATGGATTTATTTGGACTGTCTCGTGGCAAGTTTAAATAAGAAAAATCTTGTTTGGTTATTATGAGATGATTGCGATGAGATTGATTGGGTTTTCTTTTGGGTTTTAAGGATGATACTACGATGCTATTCGAGACATCGATTATAGCACTTGAAAACCAATTAAGACTCAAGGTTAGAGGTATTAGATGTGATAATGGGATGAATTCAAGAACAAGCTTATGGATGAATTTTGTGCCAACAAAGGCATAAAGAGGGAGTTTAGTATTGCTAGAACACCACTGACAAAATGGTGTTGCGAGAGAGGAAGAATAGGACTTTGATTGAAGCGGCAAGGACAATGCTAGCGATTCCCATCTACCTATTCAATTTTGGGCGGAAAATGTAAATGCGCATGCTATGTATATGAGTCTCTGTCACCAAACCACGAGATGAAGACACCCTATGAATTGGCGATGGGCAATAAACCAAACATTCGTTTATGAAGCCTTTTGGATGCCCTCTCACTATTTTAAACACTATTGATAACTGGGAAGTTTGATGGCAAGTCCGAAGAAGGATACTTCTTGGGTTATTGCACTAACCGTAAAGGATTTAGAGTCTACAATGAGTTACTAAGAAGATTCAAGATTGTCTTCATGTTGAGTTTTAGAAGATCAATCCAATGAGAAAGGTAAAGGTCTGATTGGATGTTTGATCTTGAGGTTTTAACTCTTTCAATGAATTATGAACTGTTAGAAGAAAATCAACTTTGTGCACAATGGAGAAGATTTACAATATGTTGTTCATGGGTCTATATTAGACACGATGTTGTTCACGATGAAGATCTGTTAGTCAAAACAAAATCTTGATGTTCCCAAGCAAAATCTTGATTCTCCAAAACAACGTCTTGTTGCACCACAATCCTCATTATCTGCTGAGGATCAATCTATTCGAGAGGAACTTAATCGGATGCTTCTTCAAGATGTATTAGCACACTCTTACTTTGATGAACAAAGGAGAGCTTATGAAGAGGCAAAGAAGAAGAACAAGGCTACTTGAGTACTCAAAATCTTGTTACACGGTTAATGATGCTTTAGATGATTTGGATGATCCTACCATGCACGGATTAGAGAAGCGGCGATGAATTTGAAGATGAAGGTATTTTCTCAAATTCAAATGAAGATGTTGATTTAACTAACTTGGATGATGCATATGGAATTCCACGGTCTCAATCTTAAGAATTCATAAGAATCATCCCTTGATCAAATCATTGGTCCTTCTACTTACGGAGTGATGACAAGACACGAGCTAAGAGTTTTCTAAACCTCATAATGCTTTACTTAGCTTTGTCTACAAACAAAACAGTGAATCATAAGGACCATCAAACACGCCTATTTACTTGTTTTATCTCTCAAGAGGAACCCAAGAATATTGCTCAAGCTTTGACTAAAGAAAGTTGGGTTGAAGCTATGCGGGAAGAACTTCTTCAATTTAAACTTCAAAAGTTTGGGTTTTATGTGATCTTCGGATGGGAGAGAGTTATTGGAACGAGATGGGTCTTGAGTGAAAAGAGATGAAAGAGGCAATGTTATCAAAAACAAGGCAAGGTTAGTAGCTCAAGGCTGCGAGACAAGAAGAAGGTGTAGATTATGATGAAGTATTTGCTCTGTTGCAAGGATTGAGGCTATTAGAATATTTCTTGCTTTTGCTTCATACATGGGTTTCGGGTTTACCAAATGGATGTCAAGAGTGCCTTTCTCTATGGCACTATTACAGGAGAGGTGTATGTGAAACAACCTCTAGGTTTGAAGATCCTAAACAACCAAACAAAGTCTACAAGGTGGTTAAGGCTCTTTATGGCCTTCATCGAGGCACCTAGAGCTTGGTATGAGAGGCTCTCTACATTCTTATTACAACATGGATACAGGAGGGAGCTATAGACAAGACTTTGTTTATCAAGAAAGACAAGAAGGATATCATGTTAGTTCAAGTCTATGTTGATGATATCATATTTGGGGCTACCAAGCAGTCCATAGTTAAGGAGTTTGAGCGGTGATGCGAGAAGGAATTTCAAATGAGTTCAATGGGAGAGTTAACTTTCTTTTGGGACTTGAGGTTAAGTCAAAGGAAGGAATTTTTATCGGTCGGGACAAGTATGTTCTTGCCATACTTAAGAAGTTTAATTTTGATGATATGAAGGTCACATTACTACACCTATTAAATCTATCAATTCATTGGGCAAAGATGAAGATGGGCGATCTGTTGAAGTCAAGTTATCTGAGATCATTGATTGGCTCTCTTATGTATCTTCTTGCATCAAGGCACGATATCATGTTTGCGGTTTGTTTATGTGCAAGATATCAAGTCTCACCAAAGATCTCTCTATATGAATGCGATAAAGAGAATCTTACATTATTTACAACCACAACCAAAGTTAGGGTTGTGGTATCCAAAAGAGTCACCTTTTCACTTAGAAGCTTTTCGGATAGTGATTATGCGGTGATAATTATGATAGAAGATCAACAATGGCGAATGCCAATATCTTGGAAGAAGGTTAGTCTCACGGCAATGCAAGAAGCGGACCATTGCAACAACATCATCTCTGAAGGTGAATATGTAGGCTGCGCAAGTTGTTGTGGACAAGTTTTATGGATGCGAATCAACTCTTGGACTATGGGTTCAATTTCAAAATACTCCTATCAACATTGATAATGAGAGTACCATTTGTATTGTGAAGAATCTTGTTTATCATTCCAAGACCAAGCACATTGATTAGGCATCACTTTATCGAGAGATTGCTATGAGCATAGGCTCATTAATGCGGTTAAGGTTCACGAGATGATAATGTGGTGACTTACTCACCAAAGGCTTTTATGTTTCAAGATTCAATCACTTGGTGGTGAGTATTGGCATGATTAACTCTTGAGTTACATTTGAGGGAGGACTATAAGGTGTTAGTATAGTCACTGTGTATTGTGAGGAGGATATTTGTGTATACTTAGAATATACATAAGAATTTGGAAAATCTTGTTTTTCACGAAATCTTGCTTGGAAAATCTTGCTTTGGGAAAATCTTGCATCGTGGAAAATCTTGTTTGTCGTATTAAAGTATTGTTCCAACGGTTATATTGAGGGTAATTAATGCTAACGGTTGTTTTTATTTTGGGCGATGATTTTTCAAATCTCACCTATAAATACCTACTTTCGATTTTCCTCTCATATTTATACCTTAGCATCGTTTCCATATTTCTCTCATTCTTATTCGATTTCAATTCTTATTGTGCTTACATAATCACCAATGGCGAATCGACTTCTTGTTTCAAAGCACAATATGGTAGCCAATTTAGACAAGGCCGAAGATAATGAGGCGTTTCATGATATTATTGATTATCTAAGCTGGTCGCCTATCGGTTATGCTCTTTTAGTAGATAGGATATAATTGAGCCTGGATTCAAGAATTTTGGGCTAATGCTAATGATAACATGGAGAATGATGAATATTATATTCGATCCACAGTTGCTGGAAGAATTGTTAAGATTACTGAAGCCTCCATCCGAGAAGATTTATTGTTCAATGATGAAGATGGGGCTATAAGGTTTGATAAGCACTTGATATGGGATACTTTTGGCCATCTTGGGTATGAAGGATCTTTGACTGAACAAACATTTCAGAAACAATTATTTTGTCCTCATTGGAAATTTTTGGTTCATGTGTTGCTACATTGCATAAGTGCTAAGAGTACTTCTTGGGAGCAGTTCGGATCAAATATAGCATCTGCTATGGTTGGATTAGCTACAGATCGTATTTTTAATTTTTCAAGGCTAATTCTTGATGGCATGCTTTCTCATATCAATCATGGATCAACATGGTTAATGTACCCAAGGTTTATACAGGTTTTCTTAAACAAGCAACTTGCTGATGTGCCAAAACCTCTGATTTATTGCTGTTATTGTTCAACAATCCAAGATTTTTACTTTTATGGCTAGAAGAAGTGATTTATTTAGAGGTCCGGATACACCATTAACTACTTCTATGATGGAAGTTGTTCGGTTATTAGTCGATGATGAAGATGATGCGACAAGTGAAATCTTGCATCTATGAAGGAAGTTGAACACAGTAGAGTCTTGTGATCTCGAAGGTCTTGCATCTGCAATCTTGCTTCTCGGGAAGTCTTGCATCTCCACGGATCTTGTTTCCCAAGCCACGAGGTTCAAGAAGAAGTTGCAAGATCACCTTCTCCATCTCCACAACGTTCTGTTCCTGTTTCACAGTCAGAGGAACATTCACAAATTCAAGGTGATGATCCATATACTATACCTCGTGAAGGTTTATCTTTGGATAATTATGCTTTGACAAGAGAGATTGTTAAGTTGCAAAAGACTACTAAGGTTCAAGCTAAACAAATAACGAAATTGAAGACAAAATTTAGAAGGCTAAAAACTTTTGTCTGGCCTTTGATTAAAGAATTTCGTATCTGGGTCAAATCAAAGAAGAAAGCACAAAGGCGGTCAAGACAAGTAAACCCCAAAAGGTTCATAAACCATCTTACATCAACTTGGGAGGAATCTAGAAGAACAGAACTTGAAAGAAGATATGGTTAAAGAGAATGAACACGAAAGTTCTAAAAGTCTAAAGAAAAGATCATTCAAGATCTTGATGAGCATGTTCAAGTTCAAAATCTGCGATGATCAAAGTCTTGAACAACAAAGTCCTGGTTTTCAAGATACTTTGAGACAAGAAGTAATTACTCCAAGAGTGTTAAATTTTGAAGAGGAAGCTGGACCTTCTACAACAGTTATACAAGAAGAGGAAGCTATTCTCAAACCTATTCATTCTGCAAGTGATGATGAGTTCATTGCTACCATTCTTGGAGATTTATCACAACCAAGAAGTGGAGTTACTATTCGAGAAGAACAACAAAGAACTTCTCAACCTGATATTGATCCTAAGGATAAAAGGAAGGGTGTTTTGGTAGAAGTTAAGAAGAAGAAACCAACTTTAGCTTGAACTTAAGAGCGCTCAAGATGCTTTGAATGAACAAGCGAGCTAGAAAGATTCAAGAAGAGTTAAATGCTAAAGATAGAAGCTCAAGAAGCTCGAGCAGATAAGCGACTCAAAAGGTACAAGATGAATTAGATCTTTGAAAGTCTTGAACCATTCTGATCACTGTTCTGTTAGATTTATGCCAAGAAGACTTAATAAAGCTAAAAGGAAATGCTATGATGGCTTATCTTAAAAGTCAAGGGTATAAAGGATTGCGAGGTTTAATTATTTTGAGATGAAAAGATTATATGATCTTTGCTAGGGAGGATTATAAGAAGGATGTTGCGAGGCATTAAAGATTTTAGAGAAGAAGCTACTTGGATTTGAAGATGAAAGAAAAAGAGTTTGAAAGAAAAAGGAAAAGCGAAGTTCTGAGATGTTCGGTTTTCAAAGAAAAAAAAGTTAAATTAAGATCGAGACTAGTGATGAATTAAGGAATTATCTCAGTGGTAGATTTTGATTATTCAAAAGAAGACGATGACATGAAGATGAAGCGGATCAAGATTAGTGCTTTTGAAGTTGTGAAATCAAGGATGGAGATTATATGATCTTTCATAAAGAAGATGAAAGCTTCAAAGTTTTCAAAAGGCTATGGGACTTCTTGCACATTATAGATAGAGTAGACCTATTCTATTTATATCATGTGGTGAAAGCTTATTTTGAACATAGTCCATTAGAAGGATTGGTTTAGTTTACATGGTGATCTCATAACTACATGGGAAGGCGAAGAAGAGCTGCGATGATATTTGGAAGAATCAAGAGGCGGGAAATTGTTTCTTTGGAGATTCTTTGAAGAGTGCGGGTTCATGTTTTAGAGTGGAAAATGGAACAATGATACATGTTTGCGAAAAAGATACCCTCTCACAGTTGAGCTCATGAGAAGAATGCTAGAGCATGGAATGGAAGTAGAAGAGGATAATGAAGCCGCTTGTATGGTTATCAACTTGTTTATCAAGCTGGACTACTATTGATGAGGATGATCAATAACTGGTATGAATTTTATTTGAATAAATACTTTTTGATATATCAGTACTTTTATTCAAAGTACTGTTGATCAGACAGTACTTTCATCAAAGTATTGTTTGCAGAAATAAACCAGTTAAAAGATTTTTAAAAGAAACCTTTTACTAAGTAATAAATATTTTAAAGGTTGAATAAATGGTTTTTGTGATGATAACATCAATAGCTTATCAATCCACCATGGTTACAAAAGGATTGACTAATCCATGAGCAAACGGCTCTGGTAAAGATATATCAAATCCATTTTTAGTTGACAACTTGCTAATAAGTTAGATGGTAATCAACTCACCATATCAGTAATGTAAAGAGTTGGCTAGCCTACAAGAAAATGGCTTGTGGTAAAGGCTGTGAAAAAACCATTGTTGGTAATTAGTTCACCATTAGATAGAAGAACTAACTAGTCCAGAATGGTACAACTTTTGGTAAAGACAAATCAAATCTATTGATAGCTGGTGGTTTGCTAAAAATCATATGGTTATTAATGTACCATGGTCTTACACACCAAAACATTTGGCTACTCCAAAGTTAATGGCTTTGGTAAAGAGATCTAAATCCATTAAGTTTTCAATGATTCACCTCTCACAGGAGTTAACACATCCGGAAGTGATGAGAATAGTATGCAACTTAAAGCGAATTAATGTACAAAATTGTCATATGTTCTTTGTGTTCTTTGAAAAGATGAAGCTTGATGGATCTTCTTTGTAAAGAATAATTCTAAGAGATACTTTGACAAACACGAAACTACGGAGATATAATCTAAAGACTAAGAAACAATCCGTTTTTTAAAGATGAAGTCATAAAGATATATTCACAAAGGAACTTGAAGTCAAGCAAGTAGAATTCAAGTTAGGGAGGATTGTTGGGATATGAAAGTCTTGAAGATATGAAATCTTGAAGATATGAAAATCTTGTAAGTTGCAAATCTTGGAAAGCAGTCAAAGAGTCAAATCTTGCTAAAGGCAGTCAAAGTCTTGCACTCTGAAGTCAAAATCTTGCAAGAACAAAGAAGCTGTTATATTCGTTTATGGAAAGTATTGTAATTCAATGTTTAGATTACTTGTCGTACAAGGATACAAATTGTAAACCGACTAGGATATCCTTGAGCCTATAAAAGGACTCCTAGATTGGCATTAGAGTGCGAGTTTATGAGTCTTAGAGTTTCTGAATTCACAAGTTATTTAGTGTTTTAGAGAAGTTCGATAATCTTATAGTTGTTTAGAGTATCTGCATAATAAGCAGATTTAGAGTTTATAATAAAATTTATTCTTCTTAGCTTAGTTAAGTAAATTCCGCGTACTTGATAAAGATTGCCCAGTGTTTCTTTGTTAATAACTTAGGATTTATCCGAGGTTATTAAACCTTAACAAGCTAGTTAAGTTAGTTTGATTAAAGTATATCGATCCAACGAATACATTAAAATACAGCAAACTTAAAATTCATGCAACCTTGCTAGCAATATAGTCACTAACACCCAAGGTTGTAAAAATCGCTAGGCGCTAGTGAGGTGGTCGGGTAGGGCCTAGCGATTAATAGGTTAGGCAAGGATTAATCGGGGATTAATCGGATTAGAATTTTTATGCACAAAATTGTAATTTTAGATATTGTATGATATTATATGTATCAGATAAGCATAATACATCAAAGTTCAAATATTTCAAGTGTTCAAATATAAACATAATACATAATTGTTCAAAGTCAAACATAGATATTACTCGGTTTGTTGACAATTTTTAAGCGATCTTTGAACGATTTTGTTCGATTAACCATTTTGTTGACCGATTTTTAAGTTGTTTTGTCTAATTTTTAAGCAATTTTGTTGACCGATTTTTAATCAATTTTGTACGATTAGACAAATTTTGTTCAATTTTGTCTGATTAATTGGTTTGTTGACCGATTTTTAAGCGATCTTTGACCAAACTGATTAAATAGGCGATTATGATAAATCAAGACGCTTACTGAGTGATCAGTGATTATGCGGGGATTAATCGGTCGTCTGGGCCGATTTTTACAACAGAGCTAACACCAATCACCAGAGCAACCAGCACTAACCCTTTAGATCCATCAAACCTACATGACGTTGCTTTTCAGCCCTCCCTTCACGAGCTAAATCCAAAACCCCAAACAATGCAGCTAAGATATCTCGGTCTCTCTACTGCGTCTCCAACATGCACTCAACTGCGTCAGGAGCAACATCATCAAATGGGCTAAAAGACTGGCCTTCTTGAATTAGTCGATCTCTTCTCTCAATGTTAGCCTCAAGGTCAGCACATTTCTGTGAAATGTACATGATGATGCTCTCATTCTCTCTTCATTCTTGCACAAAAAGATACTTAAAGCAATGTTGGAGCTTATTAGAACCAGAACACTCCTTTAAATGGCCAATGTTTGGTCTTGCACCCATAGTGGTTAGAAATGAGGTGAATGAAAAATGCCTAAGCAAAGTCATCCTTATATTGCCAACAAAAACAAACAGGCCATAAAACAATTAATTCAAAAAATAAAATGGTAAAAAAAAAATATAATAATACAAACACATTCATGTACCTAAAATCATGCACAAAGTGGTCAGCTTTATTGACACAAACAATATTTTACAACATGAAATACAAACATGACCTCACCATAACATTGCTTCTACCCAGAAACAAGCCAACACCTAAAACCATGAAAGGTTCGCTAATCATATTGCTCCATAGTCAACACGTGATGGCGCCCGACTACATGCTTCATGCGCTATATCAACAAGGACAACCATTGCGAGACAACAAGCGATAGTCTTTGTTCGTGCTTTACGCAAACACGCGAGTCCATTAATTGGTACAGGATCGGTTGGTGAAACCTTCACCCTATCGCAGACTCCTTTTTTCACGATTCTTGCGTACATCATCACATTTTTCATTGATTACCATAATCGTGCCTTGATATCACACTCTTCATGCAAAAATAGCAAGCGGAAAGCGATGCGACTTATCGAGCGCACGCTTCTTTCGGTTCATCAAAATTAGGAGTCGTTCCCATTTTTTCATGCTTGATTGCTAACAAATGATTGCTAAGGTGTAGCCCTCAATGACACGCGCATGTCCACTACTTTATACACACACAGGTGTCACAAAATAGCGTGCTCGATCCACCTAACCAAACTAAAACAATTACATTGTTATTGCATTTACTTTTACCGGTTTGTACTTAACTATCACAATGGCAATTTGTTTACGCTTCCCTTTGTATTTTCATGTGTTTACGAAATAATACTTACCTTTATCTATTTACTTTTACCTTCTCTCACTAATGTTTGTTATTTATATTATGTTTATGTAGTCACGGTAGAACTGCTGACTACTGAGAGAAAAGGAAGACAAGGAACACTAAAAAAGAAAGAAATCTAACCATTATCCTACCAATATGGATGTTTAAAATGACAGCGTTAAAACTTGATGTGTTTTGAAGCATATTTCCTGCTCTAGCTGCTGAAATATGCTCCCTAACATTGTATTCTTTTGTGTCAAAGTTAGACAAAAGATATGGCATGTTTGCATGCCAAGATACTGATATTTTGTGTCGCGCTTATAGCCTGGCAACAAAAGTATGCAATGGCATACAGAACTGGTGTTCTTATGTTATAACCTTGCACCATAACTGTAGAACTATGCTAAGGCTGGATGCAACATATTTTGCGCATCATTTCCGGACTTGGTACATATGAAAGCGATGTGTGTTTTAAAAGATTTGTCAACTTTTGTATCTTGCAAACTCTTGCGGCTATTATTGCAACCTTATGGTTTCAAGCGACATAAATATGTCTTTGAAACACTATGTTCTTTTATGTGAAACTTAGACAGAACGTATGCAATGTTTGCATGCCAGAATGCTCATGGTTTACCAATTGCACGAACTATACTTGCAATCTTATGACTTTCGACAGTGCCATCTTCGACAATCTATTTGGTAGATATTTTACGAAAACACCCGGGACAACGCGCGGGCTCGAAACCTCGTTTATTCTAAATATAAATACTGCACTTAAAAGTAACATAGTCTCTTAATCTAAGAAAACTGCTATCTTATTTAAGATACTTAATTCGAATATTTTAAAATTCTGTGCATGCTAATCTCATGTGTAATCCATTTCAGTGTAAAATAAGTTATCGTTGTTGTTAGATTTGGTTGCTCAATAATTTATCGAGAAATTTGATTAACTATATTATGCGAGTTTCTTTATTATTGAAGTTTTTAAAGAATGATAAATTTTTAGAATTCACATTTGTTGCATGAAAACTTTTTAACGTCGCTCGACTAATGCCGCCCCGAGGGATACACACAACATGTCGATCGGTATGGAAGACCAGTAAGTCGGATTACTAAATAATAGTCTATAATAGAATTTCAAAGTCCTTATTGTAAAAATCCCAATTAAATTATATAAAACAATTACTCCGTATTAAAATATGTTTCCTGTTTATGACCAAATATATACTACGTATAAATACTCCACTAAATTGTAAGACAACTGAAAGTAACATAGTCTCTTAGTCTAAGAAAAACTGCTATGTAATTCAGATACTTAAACTAAATGTCTTAAAATACCAGATATGTTAATTCGTGTGATGCACTTCGTTGTAAAATAAGTTTTCGTTGTTATTAACATTGGTTGTTCTTTAGTTTACAGATACGTAGATTAACTATATTAAGTGAGTTTTTTATTTATTTATTTATTTTTATTTTATTGAAGGTTTAAAATAATATTAAATCACTATAATTTTCACTCTTTGAATGAAATTGTTTAACATTGCTCGACTAAAGTCGGCCCGAGGGAGGCCCATAATCGTCGGTCTAGAAAGCTGGTAACTCAGATTATTAAATAATAGTTATTAATAAAGTTTTAAGGGCCCGTTTGGTAGGGGTTAATGGGAATGAGACTATGACTTTCAAAGTCATTAAAGGTGTTTGTTTGTGGGTAGTAATGAAATGAGTATATCATAGTCGTAGATTCATTCTGTGATTTGGTGTCTAAATCCATTCGTGGCCTCTCTTTTCCACTACAAAACTCAAATATCTATCTGACTTTTCATACCATATTTTGTCATCCAAACATAAACAATCGTAATGATACACATTTTCATACCATTTGTCATTCTACCTCATCCAAATCAGATTAAATTTATAGATTCCTAAGAACAAACCAAACGGGCCCTAAATCTTTATTGTATTGAACACAATTTTTGAAGTTGTAAAAGAGTTTAAGTTCTTTTACATATATTTGTTGCATGGTATTCTACATTTTAACAGATTTATACTACATATAAAAAAACACAGAGACTATTGTTGAATTCTTGAAAATTCAACATGAGTAAATTATTTAAATACCCTTGAATATTATAGAAATAATTTTCACTCGATGTTGTCATATAGTTTCATAATTTATCATTACAAAATATTCCAGAAACAACTTTCCAACCTGCAGCAACTTGACATAATTAAGTGCAAAATTACATACATTACAAATTAGTGAGTTACATACTTAATTTCAGTCTGGAAACAAAAAGAATGGTGAAAAGATACTTCTTAGTAAAGGTGTTCATCGGTTCGGCTCTCGGGTTAATCGGTTTATTCGGTTCGGTTTGTTCGGTTAATTTTTTTTTGGGTCATAATTGAAAACCGAACCGAACCGAACCGAAAATATTTATAACCGAACCGAACCGAGAACCGAACCGAAGTTCGGTTCGGTTATGGGTCAAAACTGAAAACCGAACTTATATATTTTTTTAATTTAATTAAATAGATTTTGGCAAAAAAATTATTTCAAGTATAAAAGTGATTTTTATATTAAGATAAAATTTTAATGGTCTTTTGTGTATATAAGTATATAAAATATATATATATATTAAATATATAAAGTGTTTTATATATAAATATATAAAAATATATATATATTTACATAAATTCGGTTTTCGGTTCTGTTTTCGGTTCAGGTAGCCAAAATCATATCCAAACCGAAAACCGAATTTTTAGTTCAGTTCGGTTCGATTTTGACAAATTATGTTCGGTTACAAGTTCGGTTCGATTTTTTTGGGTTCGGTTCGGGTTCGGTTTTCGGTTTATTCGGTTATTACCCGACCCATGAACACCCCTACTTCTTAGGGCAAAAGAACAAGTTACTAAATATTATTAATCTCCTAATACTTAATTTCACGAAGAAAAATGTTAAATTATTAAAAATTCAGCACGAGTAAGTTACTAAATATTATTAAAATTACACATCAAAACATGTCATTCAATGGTGTCATATAATCTCCTAATATAACATTACACAATTACTATTCTAGCAACAAATTTTCAACCTGCAACAACTTAAAATAATAAGTGCATAATTACGTTAGTGTTGCAAAAATCGGCATAGGCGGCCGATCAATCGGGAATTAATCGCTAGGCGGGGATTAAATGCCCCGATTTTCATTAATCGGTTTGGTCAAAAATCAGTCAACATACCATTAATTAGATAAACAACGGCCAAATCGGACGATAAATCGGCCAACTCGGTTACGAATAGAATCGGTCAAATCTTGCATAAATCAACCAAATCAGAAATAAATCGGCTAGATCATTATAACGTTGTGATATTTTGGTTACACAAATCGGTTACGAATAGAATCGGTCAAATCATGCATATAGCGACAGATAGTTGTGATATTTTGGTTACACAAGACGTTGCACAAAACACTTAACCAAAATATCATTATAACTATATGCCGCTATAAATTCCGTTGCTATGCACTGGTACTCGTGTAGGTGTTTCAGTTGATGGAATTTTTCAAAATACTAAAAGTTCAACTTAAAAAGATGGTCGCTAAGATTGATTTTTTTAGGAAGCTAAGTTGGATTGGTTTGCAAAAGAGAACGTTGCATTGTGGACTTCATATAATCATTGTAACTTCATATTAAAATTTGGCCTTCATAGCCTCGTAAGATATTTGGTTTTCTGATTATAAAAAAAGCCACAGTTTTCATAAGACCCGTAAACTAATATTGAGAGAACTTATCAAAACCATTGAAACACACAAAACAACCAAATACCGAGCCTCAAACATGCCCGTAGCTTATTCTCCAAGTACAATCAACACAAACCATCCAATCGTATCTCTCGAAAGTGAAAAAAGACACACGGCTGCAAAAACAAACTCATCCTCCCATATCTTATCACAAACGTAGCACCCACCATGATATTAATTACTACCAAGTTCACAAACATACTTTATACTCAACATTTCTTATTTCTCCATAAGAGCATCAAGCCACCAACTAAAAATATATCGACCTCAAATAATATTATAAACTTCAAAAAATATAAGTGCACATTAAAACAAACAACTTGAAAGATCAATAAAGAGAGTCAAAATAGATCTAAAAAATTGTCAAAACTTGCGACTTAGCAGATATCAAGAAGCACCGAGACAAAACAACAAAAACTAAATATCATAGATCCATAAAGATCTAGCCCAAGAGCCATAGATCGAAAAATAAATATGAAACATATGAGATCATTGATACACACAAACACGGATCTTAAAAGATATAAAGATCTACACCATGAAAAGCATTGAAGTTATCAAAACCACCACCGATTTTCATTAATCGGTTTGGTAAAAGCGATCAACATACCCATTAATCGGATAAACATCGGCCAAATCGGAAGATAAATCGGCCAAAGGTTACAAATAGAATCGATCAAATCATGCATAAATCAACCAAATCAGAAATAAATCGGCTATATCGGCCAAATCAGGCATATAGTTTCAAACATTTTATAATTTTATATATAAAAAATCCAATCCGATTAATCCCCGCCTAACTGATTAATCGCTAGGTGGTACCCGACGGCCCAACTACCGCCTAGCAATTTTTTTTGGGTAAAAGGGCCTTAAAACCTCGGTAAATATATCCAAAAAATAATGAAGTACAATTGACATGGCTGAATCAAATGCTCTCAGCCCGTTACATACGCGATATGACTCAACAAATGTAACTAAGCAACATACAACTGCTATACGCAGAAACAACACTAAACTGCTAAAAATCAGAATAGAAACCAAATTGCATTTAAACAAACAATCTAAATGTAAATAGAACAGGTTCATAGAACCACTCCCATAGTGAGCGACTCTGTCTTCAATGTTCAACATTGTTTGACCCACGAGTGTATCACCAACTGTGACAACTCATAATTTCAGGTCATTTTACAAACTTTAAAAGTTTCACTATTTCATCATTTATCGTAAACTAGGTTTACGAGCATCAAATTCACGTAACCGTAATGGTTTAGCTGTGAATTCATGAACATTTCATTGAGGACATTTCATATAGACTAGGTTTAGTCTACATTTCATTAGCATCATTATCATCATTTCAGTTCACGCATGAATTTGCATATATCATTAAACGTTTATTTTTCTATTAAATAAACGCTATCGCGTAAACATTATTTTGAATATTGGTCCGACACTTCCAAAAATAATCCTAATATATTTTTATACTCATTTTAAGACTATAAAAATTATATTATTAATTCACCCGACATTTTCAATTTATTTTGTATATAAATTGTTAGGTACAAATATTTACGACAGTTTTCGTAAATTCAACACGATAAATATTTATTTCACTCAATTTTTGTAAGAAATGTATTTTTATAATTTTTATGACTTCAATACATTTTATTTGTTCCGTTAAAATCGATTTCTAGCTAACGCTACACTAAATAACTAATTATACTTACAAAACAAACAATATACACAACTTTAAATTCAATAATACATTAAAAACTCACACTTTGCTTTCCTCTTTTTCTTATTGCCGCCCCCATGTCATCCAAGTTATCAATTTGATCTTTACTTCTTACTTGTACACCTATCTATTTTATTTACTAGATATTTGCATAAAACACATAGTTTCACACATTCAAAGGTGAAATGATCAAGAAATCCTCTCATCCTCTTTGGGAAAATTCGGCCAAGGCTCAAAACAAGAAGAAATCATAAATCTTTCTAGCTCAAGTGTTTATTTAGCTCATGTAGTGATCTAGTTAAGGTTTTGAAATAAAAACCTCAAGATTAATTAATGTTTTCATCATTTTCATCCATAACATCATTCAAGTAAGCATTTCATGATCATCATAATTCTTTTATATCCATTTTTATGTTATTTCATCATTTTTGCAAGAAACATGCATGTTACATATGAATTTATACCACTTTTGTTGTTTTTTGTTACTTATTATGTAATATAATTATCTTATAATGAATCCCTTTAAACATATCACTTTTGGTGATGTCTAGGAACCTATGACACCCTAAGAAGGTGTATGGTAGGATTTGGATAGCTTCGGAGTTGTTTTGAATTGGTTAGAATAGGTTTTGCGCGAGAAAAACTCATTTCGACAACTTTATATAGTGGTCTGATCTTATTTGTGAAATCTGGAAAATCCGACAATTTGTAAAGTATTTTGGGCCAGATATTTGGAAAATATACTTTAAAACGAAAACGCGGCGCTTGAGCGGGTTAAAAGCGGAGTTATAACGAAGAAGTTATGCTATTTTCAAGTTAACGACGAAACTATTTTTCCTAAAACCGACTGCTGTTACTAATCGTTGAACTGATAAAATTTTATAACCAACTGACCCTTGAAAGTATTTTTACATGAAACTAGACTCAATTATCTTGAAATGACGGGTGGCTCGACCCGTGATGATTCTGATTAAAAAGATATGATTTTTCCAAGTTTGTTCTCAAATTTGTTCTCCAAAATTAGTTCTCCAAATTTCTTTTCAAGTTTGTTCTCCAAGCGGGTCAAGAAATGACCATGTTGAGGGTCGTTTTAACATAGATGGGATACTTTTTATAAAGAGATGTCTTCTAGTAAAGTAAGTTCACCGAGCCTATTTTCCAAAATGTCCAACTCGTTAATCAAGCGGGTTGTAACGAATAAAATACGGTCACCAAACTTTGCCGAAAGTTACCTTAAACAACATTTTGGGTACAAGTACCTACTTCACCTATGTTTTCTCCATGATCGAGACCTCTATGATAAAAACTTAAACACTAAAACTTTGAGATATTGATACAAGCTTCCCAAAACCGTTTGATTCGTTTCCTAACGCTCGACGTGCACCATTTTCTGACTAGCTTTTAGAGGCCATTTTAGTCACTTTCATGAAAATTTCAACGACATTATTTCGACTTAAAAGTTATAATTTCATCATAAATCATTAAATGACTATCGTAAGATATCATTTCAACGTAAATACTTGTAAAGTATTTTATAACATGACGAGATGTCATAAACATATATTTCGACGATAAACATTATTTTCAAATGTACAAGTGGTATGGATTTCATATGAGTTTGCATGCACGACATTGTTTCATGATTTACATTAGAACATATCATTCATAATAGGTCACGGTCAGAGGTTGCTCCTCATTTTAGTATTGCCATTATATCATCATTATCATTGCAACATGTGAGTTTTCATAGCCCCGATTTATTCAAGTTTTTACTTATTTCAAACCTACGGGGGAGAATACATTGTACATCATTTTTATTGCGATACCAAGTATATCAAATTCATTACATTGCTTAAGTTACCTCATTGCCAGTTAAATGTCCCCATTTCATGAACATGAACCGTTAATTTCATAGAAGCGAGGGTGAGTGGATAGATCTATCGAGGTGACACCTCCATCCGGTTGGCGGATTCAACCGGACGGATGCATTTCATTTCTTTAATCATTATTTGAGTTGTTTGGCAAACACTGTGGGGCGAACATCGGTCGAGCTTGTGTCATGGACTTATAGCAATTGTATCATTTTGTGACGACATTGTCATACATAATATATACTTGTGGTAGTCGTATTTAACATTTTCAACAACTCTATGAACTCACTCAACCTTTGTGTTGACACTTTTAGCAATGTATTTTCAGGTAACTAAGGCATTCACTTCATGGTATGCATGTGGACATATTATAGAGTCGCGGTGACGAGGCTTCTCACATGAGATTTATACACTTTAAAAACGTCGTTTGACTTGTACCAAACTTATTTTCCGCACATAGTAACTTTCATTTGGGACCTATCTTTGTAACTCTGAATGTTTTTAATAAATCAAGCGATGTATTTTTCAAACGACACTTTAGGTCGTTCAATATAACTATGATTGTGATGCTATGACGATCAATCATCGAATTCCATTCACGCAAAACAGTAATTTGGGGTGTGACACCAACTTCCAAGCCGCAATGGTTCAAGCATTTGGTGTGACTTGTCTTCAAGCATTTGGTTTCTTGTAAGAAGATGGGTCGATATTGATATGCCTCGTTTTCTTCTTGGTTCATTGCGCAATGGTTCAAAGTTTGGAGAGCTTCTAGGAGTGATGAAGATCGAGTGTCGTCATTTCGTAGCGTTGTTATGGTGCATTTGGCGTTATCGCAACAATGTTATTTTCTCTCTCACTCGTTGAAGAAAAGTGACATTTTCGATTCCATTCGTACTTTTCTTGCTTAAAAGTAGAGGCGTAATGCTAATTGTTGGAACTCTCGCTTGTGAAGCCTTTGTAATTTTATTCTAGCTCCTTGCTAGAGTGTTTTAATAAATCCGTTCAAAAAAAAACTTCCAATGCAATAGCAACAGACGTCAAAAGTCGTGACGCCAACCCGCCTCTACCAAAGCCGCCAATGATTTTTTCAACCTTGATTACGTATATTACAAATTAGTAGATTATATACTTACCAGAAATCTATAAACAAAAATATACTTCTTAGGAAAAAGCACAATATATACCATTTATATAAAGTGAATATACAAGAAATTAATAAAATTATAAAACGAATGGTTGTATATGGTCAATGGTATTGTCGTTTAGTTTTCAAAGACACGTCGAGTGGTTATAAGGGTGGTTGCTGCTGTCTTGTAGATGGCTAGGGTTCGTGGTGGTCATGAGGGTGGTTATGATTTTTTCATGGTTTGATAGAGGATTAGAGGCTGAATTCCATATAAATGAAAGCAAAGTGAAAATTAAAGCCTAACATAGTAACACATACGAACATATGAAATGAATACCTACGGCCCAAAATGGTTTATTTGCATTTTTTTCATAAGCCCATCTAACAAAAGAGTTGTTGTCACCTTACTAAAAGTTAAAACTTTTGTAATAGTAATATTTATCAGTTTTACTAAGAAAAATATATTTTATCTTATGTTAACTATTTAGATTGTATTAAGCCTTATTAAATTTTATATAAAATAAAGTACATTTATTTTTAAAATATGATTAAAGCTAAATTTAGTAAACTTCAACCATACACATCTCTATTTAAATACAAATGCTTATATCTTTTATTAATAAAAGAAAACGTTTTTGACATAGATTTTTTTAGAACTTGCCTAATTAGGTAATATTCAATTATTGTTATTTTTATTTTAGAAGGTATTAAAAAAAAACATAAATATTTCGTGATTTAGCAAGAAAAAATAAGGTAAATTTGTTTTCCAAATAAGATGTATGAAAACATACTACATGGAAGCATCATCAAAAGCCAATGTAATCAATACGATGATATGAGGCGAACCGGTCTTAAACTACAATTTTAATATGATCTTTATGGATGAAGAGGAATTCATTTAAATATTTATACGTATTAATAATATATTACTAATAACACGATTTACTTTACTGATAAACCATGTTACTTCTACACAAAAGTATAAGGCACAAAAATCCATGCATATGCAAATTACTATACTATATTAAAGACATCATCTCATAAACCGCTAAAATAAGGAGCACAACTTATTACAAGTGACTTTAACCGTGTAACCAACAAAGCATCAATCAATGAGGGTAATAGAACACAACGAAAAAAAAAAATACTTCAACAAATATACTTCTATTACAGTTACAAAAAACGTCGAAAGCACAAGTGATGGTTTCCAATTTGTTTGGTATGCCTCTATTATCAAAAAAAAAAAAAAAAATAGCAAAGATAAAGCTTTTGGTAATTTATAATAAATAAGGAATCTAATATTTCTAAAACGACTAAAAGTAACATTCAATTAACTTTGCAGATGTAGTTGGGCAATACTGTCCAACAAGAAACTCAAACAAGTTACCATAGACCGAATACCTACAAGATTAATTGAATATGAGCTGCAACATACAAGGCTCATAATAAATACTTATGGTGTATATTCATTTGCTTTACTAAGTTTATTGTTTATTTATAATAAAAGATAAGATGTGTTTTATGGGAAGATGATGCCAATGGTTTATAAGACTACATCAACAAAAATATCACAACAATCGAACTTATCGTCATGATTATTCAGTTAGCCAAACTTACCATTTAGGAGAGTAAAACTTCTTCCTTTCACATACATTTAAATGGAAATAAAATTTATATACACTAATATAATTTAACGAAGAATACCATGTGTGTAGACTATTAACAAGCATCAAACATCAATAAATCATAAAAGATATATATTAATAACGAACGTACATCTTTGTTTAAAGAAAGGTATGAACATTAAAATAAAAACAAAATCTTTGACACTATTATAATCTTTTATTGTTTTAACTCACATATTACAAAGAAACATAGCGAACAGAACATGTGAATTGAAGAAGTTCAAGTCAACCTAACAACTAATTTGAGTGCCAAAGACAAGAATTGTATTAACGAAGAGTAACAAGGTATGTTAAACAAATAAAATTCTCAAACAAACACTTTATTATAGACATTTTATAAAATTACATTTGGCTCATCAATAATTTTGTTGTTCTTCTATCTATCCAGATGCAAACAAAAGAGACATGCAAAAAATGCATAATAATCATAATAATTGAAGTTTTCGTAGAAGAAAGGTAATCCAATATACAACCATAATCTAATGGTCGTAATTTATTCATTAATTATTCATTTTATAATATTATAACGCCCCGCCAAAAAAACTCATAATGACGATGAGGACTCGTATGAAGAAAAAGGAATAAAGTTATGTAAGCTTAAAAATAAACCAATAGAGGTACATTACACTTATTGTTTAAACAAAATCCTTTAAACATAACGTACAATGAAATTATTTGATGTATAAAGTTTTAAACAGATTTCTGACGATTACAATTTTCCTTTGAGGATTAGAAGTGTGACATTGAACAATACCTACTAATAAACTGCAAAGAGCGATGTATATCTGGCCGAAGATGAAGATCATTAGAATAAATGTTATAAACATCACAAAAATAATAGAATTTAGTAGATATGTGCATTTGATTTTCTACCACGAGCCTCCAACATAACTAAAATCATAATTACAACCTTTAAACAAATTTAATATAAAAAAAATTAGAAATAAATTCTTATTTGCACATGTAATATAACTAGTTTATACTACATTTAATAAAGAGATGGCATTGTTAAAAAAATTAAGCACAAAAAATATGAAATTTATCCACATATTTAAGCAACAATATAAATTAACTATAATGCCCTGTATAAACAAATCCACTAATCCATTAGCATGCAATGATTCATTTCCTTGGGTTTCTTTATTCATAATTAGAAATAAACACATAAAATAAGAGCCTAATTTAATATATATATATATATATATATATATATATATATATATATATATATATATATATATATATATATATATATATATATATATATATATATATGATCGAATAAGAAGATCAACTAAGAAAATAAAAAGGAAAATAAGAAGAATTATAACCGAAACCAGAGATCTTGACCTAAATTAGATGCATCCCTATAATCTAGATGCATTATAACACACGATAGTGTGTTTTCTAGCTTTTAATCGATGCATATATATGATATTAGATGCATTTCATGATTTCTTCTTTTTTGTTCCTCGCACGCGTCGAAATCATGAAAATCAATTTGCACCATCTATACATCAAATTAACTTTCAAACTCAAGATGTTGCATCTATATGAATATAAATGCATTTAATGCAAGTCGTTGCATCTCAAATGCGTGATTTTCACTTCAACAACTTATTTTAATTTACTTCATCTGGATCCCTACTATATATATATATATATATATATATATATATATATATATATATATATATATATATATATATATATATTTAAGTCCGTTCAAGAGAAAAGTGTAATTAGATAGAAAAGTGAGAAAAAAAGTTATAGGGTAGATTATGAAAACACTTGAAAGTTCAGGGTAATAAAAAGAAAAAACACAAAAAAATAAAATAATGAACGGTCTTTTTTAATCCTGATACAAACACACACACATCTTTCAAACACACAGTTACCATCACCACACCGTCGCTGCCATCACCACCATCGTCGCCGCCGTCGCCACCATCGTTGCCGCCGTCACCACCATCGTCGCCGCCGTCACCACCACACCACCACCAGTTAAAAAACACATACTCCGATCAAGGACACATACTCCAATCAAGAAACCCTAAAAAGCTATCAAAATCAAATAAAAAACTCGTGGATGTACTAATTCGCATTTCGATCTTCAGAAAAATGACAAAAATGAAGTGTAGGAATCGTAAGTGAACCACATCCAATCATTAGAAGAAAAAAAAACAAGAGTAAGTGTTTATGTGTTTTAATTTTATCTTATTTTAGTGCATCTTTATGTTATTTTAGTGAATATCTCTGTAAATTATAAAATTATTGTTGTTATTGTTCAATGAAATGACATATTAAGGCATTTGTATGTATAAAGTTGCAATTTGGTGCATCTATCTTAATAATATGTTACAACATTTGTTTGTCTGAATAAGTGCATCACGATTTATGTTATTGCATCTCTTAATATGATAAGAGAATCATGTTATAATTTAAGGAATCTATTTGTTTTTTAGTGCATTTAAAATAAGCGTTAGCGCATCTATTAGTATGATTAGGGTATCACACGACTTGTTACAACATTTGTTTGTATAATTAGTGCATAAAATGATGAGTTATGACATATCTTTTTATGATAAAAGCATAATGTTAAGTTAGGGCATCTTCTTGTTTTCTTAGCGCATCAAAAAAATGTATTACGACATCTGTTAGTATGATAACATCTATTAGTAAGATTAGGCATCAAATGACTTGTTACGGCATCTGTTTGTGTGATTATTGCATCAAAAATATGTTTAGTGCATCTTGGAACATATTAAAGCATAAGTGAGTATGTTTAGGGCATCAGTGATTATGATTAGTGCATTGTTAAACATATTAAGGCATCGGTGTGTGTGTAGTGTATTGTTTGTATGTTTAGTGCATCTGGCTGAATTTTTAGTGCATCAATGAACATATTTGGGCATCAATGTGAACTAGTTATGTTATTATCTAGTAGAATAACTTTTGGTGGTACTTATTTCCTATTCCGGTTAATGCACTAGAATATGTAACTATAGTTTGTGGGTTATCTCAATGATCTTTTCGCATGGTTATATGGATACCAAAAGCTTTAACATCCTTGACACTTATGTTATAGAAAGTTCATGTCAAATCGTTTACACCAGTCACTTTACATATGAAGCAGGGGGTAATGGTTGATATTGGCGAGGCAATATTTCCTTTATTGGGCTTGTGGTTATCTACTATGTATATGGTTACACGTGATACGAAGAGAATGATTGTGTAGAGCCGTTTTGCATTTAAATCCTTGAGTGATCAGATTTTGTCGGACACTTAAATAGCTTATTAAATCTGATTATCATTACTTCAAACAATCCCTCTTGTTATTGGTGGTTATCTAATACTGATTCTGGTTATTCTGTATCACACAATCACTCCTAAAAATGAATGCCAAACAATCCCCATGGCATGGAGTGGATATCATGTAATTGTGTGTTGTTTCTTGAGAATTAGTTAGTGAAGGTATTTGGGAATGTTTATCTAAGGTGCTTACCTGATTATACCTGAGAAAATTTTAATTTTAGAGGTGTTTGGATAAAACTACTTATGTGCATTTTAGAGTAAGTAAGTACTTAAAAATTAGCAGGCTTTTTGTAAAGCAGATAAATAGTTTAAAATAAGCAATTCAAGATACACCATAGAAACCATAAGACCGGGTGATTCTTGTTGAATCTGATGCTCGTAACTCCATATCCATGTAACGTAGTAAGTTAGTAACTCATGTATGTGTTGTAGTTTTGTAAGCATGATAAATAATAGTGTTATGTTTGCGCTTGTGTACATATTATTTAGCAACACTCACACTCAGGGGCAGTGGGTGTATGAATTTATATTAAGTCTGTTAAAAATTGATTGTTACTCAGAGCAAAGCTAAAGAAATTGTGATGTTAGCTGTAAAAATGTAGCAAAAAACTACTTACGGACTCTAGTTCTCAAGCAGATGCGACAAATGATGAGATGAGTTCCAAATAAGAGATGTAAGACTGGCTGATTTCATTATAAACTGAGGTAAAACTCAAACTGCCATTCTATGTAAATTTTCATAATAATATCTTTAAGTTTGACAATGTTTAATCATGTTCATTATAAACTTAGTTGGCTGATTTCATGAAAAATTCATTAGAGAGATCTGGTGGAATAATGAATATGATAGATATATACCGTCACTTTAATTGCATCCATTAAAGTACATTAGTGCATCTATTTGAGGTACTTTAGTGCATACATTTATATCATAGTAGGGCATCAAAATATGATGGGATTCGATATCAATGTTACATATAGGATTAGATGACAAACCATATGTCAACTTGGATAACATTTAAACATTTGTTTGTAGAGTTTATGCGTATCGAAATCATTATACACTTATTCGCACGGTATAATTACTCCAGTTCTGTTACTGTTTGCTATTCGAGCAATATACAATCAGTGCATCCGTTTGGGGACCTTTAGTGCATCCGTTTGTACCATAGTAGGGCATCAAAATATCATAGGAGTCGATATCAATGTTACATATAGGATTAGAGTAAAAACCATCTGTCAACTTGGATAACATTTAAACATATGTTTGTGGAGTTTATGTGTATTGAAATAATTATACACTTATTCGCGTACTAGAAACAACTGAGGTAAAACACAAACTGCTATTCTATGATAAATTTCATATGACAATGTTTAATCTTGTTCATTATAAAACACAAAAATATGTGGCTCATCAATCTTGTTTGCCAAATATTAAAATGAGTTTTCACTGTCTGCAGTTTGATATATTGTCCTCACTTCATCCAACTCTAGTTGTTTGTGGATTCCCTACCGACGAGGCATGGGATCTGATAGCAGAAACCGGTACATGTATATTCCTTCATCTTCTTCTCTATTGAAACATACATGGGTTTATAATTAAAAAAAAAAAAAAAAAAGAAAGAAAGATACATGGTTTTTCTCTATGTTAATATTTGCTCAATTCTTATTTTGCTCTTTGATGAGCACTCTAGATGTATGAGATGAGACTTAAAAACATCCTATATCCGTTAATTCAAGAACTAGTGCAAATGCAGTAACTTACTCATTTTAGTGTTAGTAACCACTAACCGGGTATACTAGATGGTTGATAATAGTTTTTGACTTTTTTCTTTAAAAACCAATACCTTTTTTTGTAACCAAAGCTGATTGCAAACATATATCCAAGATATTTTCCATTGCTGTAGGTGATCTAATTTATACCTTTTTGATATATACTTAATGAGAAATTGTGCTACACAGAAATGTTTGATCGAGGAATGTATGCGGGTGCATGTGGTTGGTTAGGTGGAGGCGAGAGTGAATTTGTTGTTGGTATAAGGTCAACCTTGGTTGAAAAGGCGTGTCCTAGTTATTTTGCTTTTACTCTATTAGATGACATCAATATGTTTAACCAAACTAGCCTAACTTGAGTATAAATGCTTCTTCGTTGATTACAGGCTGCTTCTCAAGTTCATGGGGGTCAATATGCTGCTGGCTTTGTGGACGGTTCTGTCAGATTATATGACATCTGAACACCTGACGGGTAAGCATTTCAAGGCCCGATTGAGAGGTATGTTAGGGAGTTTTAGGGCATCTATGTGTTTTTTTAGTGCATCGATTAACATATTTGGGCATCATTGAGTATGATTAGTGCATCTTCATATATATTAAGGATTGGTTTAATAAAGGTTTGTGTCTTTTTTTTTTTAATATGGTTTAGTATTATTTAGTAATGATGATGATGTTTATTACCATATAATCACTTCTTGAAATGCACAGTCAAACTTCCTGATCACCCTAATATTCTAGTGTGGTTCGTTAATGATGTTTTAGTGAGAGTATGCCGAGGGATCTTCTTGTGGTGGAGTGGACAGTGTTAATGCCAGAAGGGCAAGTCACAATAAGGAATCAACATCTGAAAAAAATACAGTACCATTGCCTCAATAAAGATCGAGCTTCTTTACCTCAACCTCTTCCAAACCCTCCACCACTGGCACCATTTCCTGTGGCTACTCCCAATGCTCGAACTCAGGAGTTAATTAACAAGTAGTGGAAAAAGGAGGAGGAACTTGGTAAGTTTCATTTTTTGAAAATATGAATGTTCCATAATCTGGTTTTCATAGCTTGACATATGCTTGTGTTTGTTCTTTAGATATCAGAAAGTTACTGGATTGTAGATTTGGTACTACTGGATCCGTCCCATGGCCTGGACCTGTACGGATGCATTGTTTCACAGTATCATGATGCATATGACACGCTCGTGGTACCTGGGATGTCATCTGATCCGACTATAAAATGGTTTATCAACGACTACTATGGTTTTGAATTGGATTTCATGGGTCATGTTGTTGCGGTTCTAGTTGGTTTTTGCGTGTTTTTCGCCTTTTCCCCGAGGAAATTGAACTTCCAGATGAGATAGTAGAAAATGTGTAATGTTTATTATTTTTTTCTTTATTTTTTTGTTTGTAAAAAGCTTATTTTCGTATCGACTTTTTTGATTTTATACTTTCAGCTTTGTATTAAGTTTATGGTTATGACTTATGAATTCCATTAGCCACGGGATCATATTAATGATCCAAAATATGATATTAGGTTCATTATGCTTAGTAATCAAAAGCTGATATGTACTTTCATTAAGCCAACAATCCGTTGCCACGTTTTTATGTGTGGTTAAAATGGTGAATAGTAGTCAATGGTAAAATTAATTAATGTTATAGCAAAAAAAAGCTCACTCATGATAAAAAAAAAAATGACTAGTACAGATTTAGATGAAACACAAAACAACCCTTGGAAAATATCAAAAGTGACATAGAGGTCCCTGGATTTGGGAGGGAAAAAAAGGAGGAGAAGAGAAGGTGATCTAATGGTTGAGATCACTTCTCTCACTTTTCCACCAAGATCAACTTTTTAAAAGAACCAATATATATATATATATATATATATATATATATATATATATATATATATATATATATATATATATATATATATATATATATATATATATATATATATATATATATATATATATATATATATACTAGTCTCATGACGGCCGATGGCCGGGCGAGTCTCATGTAGATTATGTAATTCTATGAAGATAATAATAATTAATATATAAAAAGTTATGAGCAAGTAGTTTTTAAACACTTAAACATCTTACTATCAAATTATTACAGCCTCAGAATTTTTAGCACATTCAAACACTACCTTCTACTACTACAACAGATTTCTATGAAGATAATATAACAGTCTTGACAGGCCTTTGAGCGTTCTAAACGAACTTGGTAGGTCTCCAACAAATTGGTTGTGCAAAAATCCCTGTGAAAACAAAGTATATAAGGCTTAAAAGAGGTCACAGTAATAGTCATTCGATTTATATCGATAATAAATTCATGTCATACATTTCTTTGAGAGCCAATAGGCCTGTATATACGTTCCAACATCCCCGACAAAAGGTCGTGGCTCATATTCCTGCAAGGAGAAAGATCATGAGTGTTTGGTTGTCGGTGAGGGACTGAGGCTAAATTAATGGGAGGAGTAACTTACATATGTTGAAGATTTTTATGGATGATAATAGACAATCGTACACCTAGTAACCAGAGGCTTATGCTTTTAGTTGTTAGTACATGCTTGTCTAATGGTTGTAAGCTAAAGTATGATATACCTAGTATTCTTCTCTTCATCCTTCGTGTTCCTTTTAAACATCTTGCTTGACTTTCCCTCATAGTCTTTCTCAAGAGTAGCATGATCCTCACGAACTTCTAATAATTCACCTTCTTCCATAAATTCACCCACACATCAGTGTACAAATTCTCGCTTGGCATGCATTAGGTAAAATTTATGGTCAATCCTATTGAAAACCTTGGAGACAGCCGTGTTGCTTCTTATCATCCAGACAACATGTCTTGTCTTAGCAAGGTCACCCCCGTGTACCATGGTGGGAGGTTGGTAGCCGATTCCACACTTGAAATCAGTAGGACACCTAAAAAAGAAAAAGATGATATTGATAATGCATTTTTACTTGATGATAGAGGTGGAAATATGGGCAGGTTGCGTAAGGCTGTGTAACGGGTCAAAGATGGTTTTGGGGAAAAAGGTAATTTTGGTACATATCTCAACGGTGGGTTGACCCAAAACACTTTGGAAACCTTCGATCAATTTGACTTGTCTCATATTTAACTACCATCCTTCGATATTTCATGTAACATGCTCAAGATAAAAACTAAGTAAATGGTTCATATAGCTCACTATACTAAATGGGCGTCCCTGTTTGTGTTTGATATACGACTATTGATCTACTATTAATTTGTTTCTATAGTAAGTTTCATTAGCAGATTAACTAAAATAGTAAAACTGAAGGAAAAAATAGTATTTACCTTCAAACCATGACTCCTTTGAGGTAGGTAACTATCACGTTTAACCATGTGAAACAGTCAACATTCAAGTAAATTGGATGCTGGCCCTCAAATAAATCTTTTCAATCTTGACTTTTTTCACAAGTCAGGTGAAAGATAAATACTAATACTATGATCTCCGGTGGTTTTAAGCGTTCACAAGTAATTATTTATCCAAATTTCGACATATATTTACTATAAGCAAATAACTCTTCATTCTAAATAGCCACGTATCATACAAGTACTATTTACTTACCAATGAAAATATAGAAAATCATAGACACATACTTACTTAACTGTCTTGATCATTCATTTTATCAAATTCATCTATAAGCAATATCCCTTATGAGCTAGCACGAGAGCCTCCTTTAAGTGTCCATTCTCGTGTGACTGAATCATTGTGCACAACTGTTGTAAGTCTAACAATAGAAGCTCCTTTATCAACTACATTGTCTTCCACCTTTGTTAAAATGAATGATCAAGACAGTTAAGTAAATATGTGTCTATGATTTTCTATATTTTCAGTCACACTTTAACAATAAAGATACTTACCATGACTAAACCCCGAATGATAAGCTCTAGGGAAGGTGACAACGAACTCTCCAAGATTTTGCACCAATCTGTTAAAGCCAAAGTTTATTAGCTTTCACGATATATAAGATGTAAGCTTTTGTTAGAAACCTCATGTTTCTGAGAATACAATGTTACCAAAGTTTATTTTAATAGTGCATAATCATGCAGATGTACTTTTTACATAAAACATGGAATCATAACAACGCTATCAAGGTCGACCGATCATGGTACCCCAGCCTTAACTAAAACTTCAAGGGATATGATAGTTGTCTTGTCACCAAGAGTGGCAAAAGTCATGAAAAAACATAACAGATGTTATTAAGTCCCCTCTGAATTGCCTTAAAACCCGGAGAAGCGGATCGTAAACCGCCACCAATAAAAAGTTTCAATATAAAAATATTGTTATATGCCATAAATATCTTAAACCTACAACACGGATATAACTTTGCATATCAATATTTTAGTCTTTTCCTCAGAAATATATAACAGTATAACAACCAACTCTGAGTACCAATTGAGACAATAACTATTTTTGCTGTTTCTTGACTCTCTATATTGTATGCATGCCTAAATAGCAGCACGTATTCACAACATTATAACCAAAAGAATATTTTGATATATGCAATCCTTGTGCTACAGTTGCTTACTTCAAGTTATCAGCAAATTGGTGTTTGAGATACTTTTTAAACCTGCTTAAGCTCTTGTTGCTATCTGTAATAAGCAACTCTAAACATCATTTAACTTGCATAAATTTGCATACGTAATATTCAAGACACTCTCAAAAACTACTTATTTGTTGTATCAAAACATAATTAGCATATAAACAGTTTATAATTAGCAATCCCGGACAACCCTTTACTAATTACTGGAAAATCTTCCAATTATTCACTATTTAAGTGCAGAACATATCAGCAAACAACAAATTGATACAGAGAACAAACAAATTCATAGCTTGAAACCCCTCTGCATTAGCTTTAAATCTTTGATAAAAGTAGACATACATTTATCAAATGCCGAAAAAGATTTTTCTATCTGATAAAATTGTGTATGCAATATGAACCTGTGACTCCTGAACACTCAATAGTCGATATTCCATTCAAAATACTTTCTCCTGAATTACCTAATCATGAAACATACTAAAACACCAGTCCTAACTACACAGAGAAAAGAATTTAGGATGGAACTCTTCTACATGGCAAAATTGCATATTTTAATAGCTTATGCTTAAATACACTATGCTTCTTTGCTTATCATAAACAACTTATTTCACTTAAAATAATATCAGTTTACTTAGTGAAAACACTTAAATGTGTTTCCCAAACACTCCCTCAACCCCAACCGCAACCCCAACCCTAACCCCAACGCTAGTTCAGAAAAGTAAAATTAATATATTTATGCCATTGTGGCTAAAAGTCGATCACGATGTCAGCCAAACAACTTATATCTTATGTTTCTAGACTTTACATTAACAGGGGCTGTTAGGCAAGCGTATTTAGGGGTGTTTGGGTTAACTTACCTAAAGATCTTGTACTTATTGTTTTTATGGCTTATTCTTTTAAAAAAGAGGCTCCTCTATCATGGTTTGTATAAAACATCTTATCTTCGTCAAATAAGTTGTTAAACCTTAAACTATTAAAATGTTTAGCTACTTGAACAACTTGTGAACATGTAGCATATAATAGAGCTTTACAAAAAGAACATAAAAAATAACCATCATATATTCATTTAAGCATTTTATCAAACACTTAACAAACCTTACATCTAAAACAACCATCATCAAAGTCACAAACCCATTAGCCAATTTAAGAACCGAACACAAACTTTACATCAAAATCACTCATCATACATTACATGTTTATAAGCATGAATTTAAATAATTTTAGTTTGTAACATATAAACAAAAATCATCAACTGCTGATATCTTATCACTCACGCAAATTAATCTTCATCAACTAAACAAAAAATAAATGTGGTTTCAAAACAAAGATTGTAGAAAACATTGACGGTTCATAACAAAATTAAGTTCTTACCTTCAAAAAAATCATAACTTTGTCAATTTGTTTTCGTATCGCTTTGAATTAGGGCTTGTATCATAGCACTTTGAATTCACATCAGTTGGGCATTGGAATCATGGATCAAAATAATTTGATTTGGGATAATTTTTTTAGGTTAACTCTTTTGGTTTTCAAATGGAATGGATATGGTGTTGAATCTGGACACAATTTTGATTCATGATTCAAGCATAATTATCTCCGATTGTGTAGGTTTAAAGGCCATTTCTTGTGCACCGATTATGTAGGTTAATTTTTGGGAATATGAATGGAATTGATTGTGATTACCTGAAGATCAGGGATGACAACATAGATGAGAATGGCGTGTGTTTTTGAAGATGATCGTGTGAATGGCGTGTGTTTATTGAAATCTCGGCATTTACGTAATAAAAAGAGGACAACATGGCATTCTTTTGTGCCTAGTGGCATTAATAAGGTGGCATGATCCTCTAGTATATATATGGGAATATATATATATATATATATATATATATATATATATATATATATATATATATATATATATATATATATATATATATATATATTGGGATAAAATACAACTTTAAGCGAAAACTATTCAATTATTTCTCTACATATAAAACAATGTGAATTTGTTTTAAGGGTAATGATCCTCAATTACCATTTCTTAAAGTTATTTAAACCGAAAATATTCACAATTCGTAAAGTTATCGTCAAGTAAAGTACGTGATCGAGAAAATTAGTCACTAGAAAATATACTTTCGAAAAACATTTACACACGAAAACGCTTTATTACATAGGTAACTACTAACGCTTGCATGGCACTCGCTAGTTAAATGATAATTTATTGTGAAGTTCTCGAATCTTTAACACTCACATTTATTACGTGAAACTCAAATATATATATATATATATATATATATATATATATATATATATATATATATATATATATATATATATATTTTCATCAAAGTTTGAAGTTGCTTGTCTTTTGATGTTCAAAATATATTTAAATTTTCTGGCGAGTATTTGTTAAGTTGGAGGGAACGGTGCAAACAGTTATAACAAAAATATCCCTATTGTGGCGCCATTGTTACACTGGCCTCTGGCGTTCTAGGTCCACCGCTAGTGGTAGGTTTGTGTGTGTGCGCGAATTTTTAAATGTAAAAATGTAGTAAGTGAAGATTTTTGATTGTGTGTCATATAATAATTATTGGAGATGGTGTCTTTTTGGTTTGGAAGGAGATTGTCTCAAGTTGTAAGAACAACTTGAGTCAAGTTGAGGAAATGTGAGCCATTGAATTTGATCTAACGACCAAATCAAAAACTTTCGATTTGGCCATCAGATCAAATCCAATTACCACAAACACTCAACTCGACTCGAGCTTGCTTTTACAACTCGGACAATCTCCTCTTGTTTGGTTTTGCGTTGTTATATGAAATTTATAGATAAAAGTTAACATCTCGATCGTATAACACTCCTATAAGGTGCCCTTCAACTACTGTTCTTAGTTCAAATAATAGTTAAAACTTATAAATTAAATCAATGCTAAATGGACTAGAATAATTAAGTGGTACAAATGTTTATGAGCAATGCACGGGACAGGAGACCCTACGCACTGAAGTGATAGCCGCCCACATGAGCAATGTGTTGTTGCAAGAAACTAGGTTACGTTTCTTGTTTTTAAATAACTTTTGTGAGGATCTGTTATCTCAAACTATTCTTTTGCTTAACATATAAATAATAGATTTAAAGCTAATACTTTTCCCTAACAATGATTTTTATCAAGACATTAGCAAAAAGCAAGAAAGAGATGTTAAATTAAGTTCATAGAAGAACTCGGATAAACGAGCCATTCAAGAATCAAAACCTAAAGACAAAGTAAAGACCTAGACACATGCATGTTGTTTGTCTTTATTTTCCTATTTTCAGAACGTCCAAGTCTTCCGATGCAGACGTCTTGGTAAAGCTGATAAAAAGAAAGGTTTTGTGAATTAGTCCATGTGTTTGATCTCAAACCCTTAAATTGGCCTGGCTTGGGCAAGCAATTGTCCAATACATCCTCGCACCCCAAGCGACAAAATCTGAAAAGGACAGAGTAGAAAACTTTAAAAATAGAAGTAAGATAAGAGTCGTTGTTGAAGAATTTCGACATCAAGCGGAGAAAATTTTTCAAAAGCAAAACAAACGTTAAAGGTCGTTGGACGAAAATAATGGCAGCTTTGGCCTGAATTTTCTTGTTATTTAATTTTGATTAGAACGTTGAAAGGATCACATGTATATACAATCCATTGAATCTAGATTGCCACAAATAGCTGTAGATCTCGAAACAACAAACTCTTCTTTATATTATGTAGCTGCTGGCTTGTGGCGGCTCGTCAAAAAACAACATAGGCATTGGCTTTTATTAATTTTTTTGCGAAATTTAGAAACAAAGAATTGGTGCTGATAACGTCATTTTATCTTCGAGCAACCAAGTTTTGGCGAAAACATTAGAAAGTTAGGGCTTTCGCGAAAACAGAGCTTGGAGGTTGCTCAAGAAGATCGACTACGGTTTTGAAGAAAAATACAGATGAATGAAGATTTGACATGATGGTTTGAGGCGGCGGCTCATGATGGGCGACTAGGACTCGATCAGAATCATGTCCAATCTAATACCGTGTTAAATAATAAAATCATGTAAGGTTTGTGTTTTATTGATAAATATTTATAATTCAAACATATTGTGATAACTTAAATCCTAGTAAAACCCTAATCCCACAAACATGGTTCAGGCCAACTAATTTATTGACTAACATCTGGTAAGAAATGAACATTACATGGAATACAATCACTTGGGAAGACTTCTATGGGGTCCAATATAAACTGTGAGTTGGAGTTGCCCGTCAAACCAATCTTTTCATGGTTTGTTCGAAAGTCCATATTTGATTAATGTCTAGTGTCAAGGTTCAATTGTGAGAGTCATGTTAAAAACAAAACTTTAAGGGGTGTTTAATTTAGAATGGAGTGTCTAATGAAGATGCTTTTGTTGGCAGTAATCAAGAATGGAGTGTCATAATATGACATGTGTCTCTAAACAGTCACATGTCAATTACCTTAAGTTTACGTACGTTGATATTGATTAAGAAGGGGTCATACTATATATGGACGGGGGGCTGCCCTAGGCATGGTCCCCTTTTGTCCTCTCTCACTCCACACGTTTTTTTTTTTTTTTTTTTTTTTTTTTTTAACGCAGATAGTTTATTTTGTGTGGTATATTTAATTTGTGTAGTGTTTTTATAATATAAACTTTTATAGACTTTTATAAACTTTTTATAAATTTTTTATAAATTTTTTAATAAACTTTTATAAACTTTTTATAAACTTTTTTATAATTTTTTATAAACTTTTTTATAAACTTTTTATAAAATTTTTATAAACTTTTATAAACTTTTTATAAACTTTTTATAAACTTTTTATGTAATTTTTTATAAACTTTTATAAACTTTTTATAAACTTTTTGTATAAACTTTTTTATAAAATAAATACCATATAAAAACACTACACAATTAAAAACAGTATACATATAAAAACACTACACAAATAAATACACTATACATATACCTAAACATTACACAATTAAATTAAAAAAAAAATAATAATAATAATAAAACAAAATAGTACAGCCATGGGGACCCACAGTTACTAGAGAGAGGGGACAAGAAAGTACTCCTAGTTACTAGGAAGGGTTATAATAAAAAATTAAGTACCGTCGAAATAACCCACCCCTTAAGAATAAGTTAGTTAAAACTTAAAATACCTAAATAGAATTCACTTCACATGTTAGAATAGGGATAAGAGATGGAATTTCGCAATGATAAGATTGATGATTGGTACATTTGTGGTGGTGCACGCAAAATATTGAAAGATAGTACACATTACTGTACAAAATAACGGGTTATTATAATCGGTGCATGAATTTTATATCATTAATGGTTTCCGTGAAGGGTGTGACATTGATGGGTTCGACTGACATTAAATTTGATTAAATCCAAGAGCCTTTTATATAAGACATGCTTTAAACATTCCTTTTACCCCAAATTCGTTATTCACATCTGGTACATGCATCTAATATCATATCTATACCGAATCTACTATTGTTCGACATCTGGTATAATCTAGTGAAATTGAATTAAGTTGAAAATTTTATAATAGTACGTATCGTAATTTGCATTTCATGATTGATTGAAACACTCAAAAGTATTATGTTTTGACATTTATACCTTTACAGGGATGAATATGAGTAAAGTGATCTAAATATATATATATATCAGTATACAATATTTTTAAGTGTCTCAATCAATTAATAAAAGTGTGCAAATCATCTCACATAACTTTTATTATGATTTAACTTGAGTTGAGATTCAATACTATGACTAGCCATGTACTTTAAGTTTCGGTATTACAAGTGATGTCGATCATACCAATTTTTTTATTATTATTGTTATTTTTATTTTTTAAAATAATTATCATATATTCTTTCGATTTATATGGGTGTAAAATGAACGAACTGACAATTCATGACGCTAGTCTTTTTGAATTACAAAGCCAATTCTTTTAAAACTACGTTTGTAGATCTGGGTGTTATAACATGTTGTCATAACTCATTGACTCTATCTGAGGAGCTCCATAGCGCTCGGTCTGAGGAAACCAAATGATCAAATCACGAAAGGAATAAAAACATGTTGATTTTGATGCACGCTTTTTCATGTTTAGCCATTTTGTACTTGGCGACTTTCAAAGCAACTTGTCCTAATGTAAAACTCGCTACTCAAACCCAGAGAGAGAAGCCTCTTAGATCCACACATGCATGTTTCCCTCCTACCCATCCAAACACCAAAACGTCTACCAGTCTGAGTGTGGATCTTCCATCCAACGGGTCAGTCAAAAAGTTCACAGGTGCTTATTTCTTGACAGAGATCCCAGCACACCTACAAACGTCAAAAAGGACATCCTTAACCATATCGTGTCTCTACTTGAAGCCCGGGAGCTCTTTGCAATGAACTGCATGTTCCCCAAGGGAATCCAAACGCGCCTTGCGACAAACTGGGCATATCTCATCAACCAAAAATAAAGAAATCATAAGGCGATACTTAAGGATAGTACGATATTCCACCGGTGACATATGTTGACATAGCCCGTCTATGGGGGTAGCTAATAGAAAATCTTGGGCATGTAGGCCCTGTAGACACTCAAAAACTGCTTTCTGTCTCACAGTCATGTCGAAGTGAACTTCCATATCCTTGACCATTTCACTAAAAAGTGCATTTGCCAATGTATGTTGGGGTTTAGAGGGGGCGGTGTCCCTATTAGTGAAACCACTAAAATCAAAGCTTGGAATCGTATCACGAAGACAATATAAAGCACAAACATAATCATCATCCATACCACATATGCCACTCTCCCGTAATATATGGTCTTGTAGCACCCAAGATTGGGCCCTCGAGGGAGGAAGCCACTTTTGCCGAGTACAAACCCAAACCACCAAATCAAATGGGTAAAGAAGTGACTCGCCATTGTAAATCTCCAAAGAAAGGCCCTCCACAAACCACTATGTTTTCAATTGACCCACGCAACCCTTTATGAAAGAGTAAAGCCGCTTCCTCCATGTGTACAGGTTGACAAGTCCTTAAACCAAAAAAGAGTTTCGCATTACCCATACATGATCGAAGCAAAAGAAGCTCACCCTGCGGGTCACGTAAGCTGTGGAAGGAGACTCGTCAAATCAATGACATTTGCGCCTCTCCTCATAGCCTTGACCCACTAATAAAATCCGCATCTCTACTAATGCTCCCCAAGAAGCTTCACACCCAATGACAGCCTTCGAATATCAACAGGGAATAAACCCTCACGAAGCTTCATACCATTACACGAGGGCCAAAATATCTTTGTTTTCTTGATATTAAGTTCAAGACCTAACCCCGGACCACTCACCCTTATAATGTCTAACACCCTGGCCACATTTTCAGAATCTCTAATAACTGTCCCATCATCAAGATACCAAGCATGAAAAAGAAGCTTGCAATTGTCTCGGATCTTATGTACTAACGGGTGAAATACGAGAGCAAAAAGAAGAGGTCTTAACGGATCACCTTGCTGCACCCGAGTGGCATACCAGATATGTGTGTCTCCTATATACAACCTTGTTGCCTGCCCGTATAAGAAATCCACCCACAAAGAAATAGAGGAACACCTCACCCTAACCTCGTGGAGTAATGCTGATCTATCCACAAGGTTAAATGCATTCGAGAAGTCCACAGTAAGCATAGCAAGAGAGCCATCATTGTGATATTCACGCAACACCCTATTGACGCTATGTAAAATAGCCTCAGCGCCACCCGACACTCCGACTACAAACTGGAAATCACTAAGGTACTTTGACATTTCTATACCCACACCTTTTATGGCAACCTTAGAAACCAAACGTCTCCAAATAGTACCTACTGCAATAGGGCAGATCCCGTTATCTAGTTTAAGGAGTGGCGTGAGATGAGCAGATGCAAAAAACTCTGCTAAAACAGGCGGACACCTTCCCGCTAACCATAAATTAACGACTGAAGTGATTGCCTTTAAGAGATCTGCGGAGGTAGAAAACCCCTCTCCACATAAAGAATCTAAAATATGTTGTGCCCTCAAACCATCTCTTTCGCATGAAGTGCCGTTAGGGAACGATTTAATACAACCAAAGACACTATCAATCTCTGCTACAAGAGGAGGCTCAGAACATGTGTTGCTCGGCATGGATGGGGGTTGCTTGTAAGGATGCTTAGCCTCCAAGGCTTTAACGATATCATCACAATATGGAGCAACAACGGAGGCTAATAACACTTTCACGACTGTCGTGAAATAGCCATCTACAACCTTGCGAAGACACCGCATGATTTTGGTACTACCATTGTTCTCTCATCTAGAAAATCACCCGTCGTGCCCCAAGGATTCCAACCGAGCATCGTCTAACATAATTTTAACTAACATTGTAATACCATCATCTTTACCCCATGTAGCTAGAGACTTCAAGATAGAACTTTGTTGCAAGGATTTTCTATTCCCAGATCTACGTTCTTATCTATTCTTGGGCCTACACACCTGCAACGTACAACGTGGAAAAAGTAACAACCTAACCCATGCATCGACAAAGCCAGGCTGGGCAAACACCTTGTAAAGAACTATTTTTAAAGCCTGAGATAAGGCAAGACGACAAGCATGAGGGATAGATTTGACAGTAGTGATAGGCACTTTAAAAACACGATCAAGAAGATCAACATCCAAAATCAACCCTTCAGTTACTATTGTCTCTGACTCCTTATTAGATGGCTTTGAAATGCCAACAATGTATCCATGTCATCGGACCCATTAGAAAAACTGACAAGACCATCCGGGTGGTGACAAGCACGACTCACAACATGTAAAGTCATACATTCCCCACACAACCAATTGCCAAATGCCTTCAAAGTTTCCTCTAATGCCATAAATAATCCGTGGTCCGTAGAAATAGCCTTACGTAAGACACATTTACGTTCATCGGTATGAAGGTGTAACCTCTTGAGATGAGAAATTAAACGATCAATTCCTTTATTACCCACTTCACCATCCGGGCAACAATGAAATCCCCAGAACGGACACGGCCATATTCCTTGCGAAGAGGTAGATGAGGGTGTCATTTTATTGAATAATTTTAGTTATAATAATCGGGAATAAAAGAATGGGTTTTTAAGTTGGTGATTTACAAGAATTGGGTTTTTTGTGTTTTGGGTTATGCAAGGTTTAAGGTTAAGATGAAAAAAGAGAGTAAAAATTTTGAAATTTTTGTTGTGGTATTTCATCAAACACGTTGTGGGCACTATTGGTTAAGTAAAATTTGAGCATCTTTTCTTTTGTAAATGGTAATAAAAATACGAATTGTTGGAGAGTGAATTGTTGAAATGAGTGTTTAAATATAATTTTGGTTTTGTGAAATGTTGAATAGAAAAGGGTGTTGTAGCAGTAGAGCTACACATGTTGGAGTGGAGATTCAATACAAGTGATGTGGATCATACCAATATGTCATTATAATTTGATTGGAGATTCAATACAAGTGATGTCGATCATACCAATATGTCATTATAATTTGGAACACAACGATTTTGAGCTGAAATTTAACACGATGTTGTATTCCTCATGTTTGAGAAAACATCAATATGAGCGGAAGCATTTGTGATTGAAATTGAAATGAATTCACTAGATTGAAATGAATTACAATGTGTGTATTTATACAAATGAAAAGAAAAGTGAAAAGAGAGAAAATAGACTAACGGGCTAATGGCTATATCTAACAGAAATAACAAACCAAACAAAACTATGTCTAATGTGTACATAAATAGTCCTCCAACTTAAAACTTAGAACTTGTGGCTAGTTAGTCCTTCATACTTCTTTATCATCTCTTTAAGTTAGAGAATTTGAAAGTCTTAACTTGTCAACAAAAAGAGAGTGTTGAATTTTGTTTATTGCTTTATTCATGATATTTGCCAACTGTGAATGAGAAGGAATAAAAGCTATCTGTAAAAAACTGTTGGGAATTAAACGTAGCAGTACTAACTGCTTTAGGTACTGCCAGGCATACAAACAAACTAGTGAAGAATACACTAGCAATACTAACTACTAATATATATATGGTTTGTACTGCCAATAAGATATGTACACGTTTTTGTAATTATAGAATAGATTCCATGTATATCTTATACATTTAGATTGATACGAATATATTATAGTTATCTTATAAAGGACTCCTTAAGCTATAAAAGGAGGTCCTAGGGTTAGTTGTTAGGACATATATTTTGTTAAGCTTCAAGGTTGTAAACCCTAGTGATAAGGAAAGTTCACTCGTATTATAATCAATAATATTGAAGCTTTTTGTTACATCTTGTTTAACTGTCTCATGTACATTCAATTACCATTGTCTTCTAAAGTGCTAAGTAGTAGATTCCGCATACTACTTTGTATAACTTCAAAGTATCTAATAACACAAGTCTCAAAGGTGTTTAGATCCCTACAAGTGGTATCAAAGCCTTGGTTCTTGATACTTTGATTTAGAAGTTACACCCCTAATCACTTTGGTTTCCCAATCAAATCCTATAGATATGGAAACCTCACAAAACCATGCTGCTGCTAAATTACCAGTACTCAAACAAAATGAGTATGACATGTGGAGGCTCAGAATTGAACAGTACTTTTTGATACTAGATTATAATCTCTGGGAGATTATTGAAAATGGGGAATCCTTTGTTCCTAAACAAACTGAAACAGTTGAAGATGGCAAGACTGTTACTAAACTTGGCACAGATCCCCTTACCACAGATGAGAAGAACAAAAGAAGGAATGATCTGAAAGCAAGAAGTTTATTACTGATGGCTATTCCTAATGACCATGTTCTGTCCTTCAGTCAATACACAACAACCAAAACCTTATTTCAAGCTATTGTCATAAGATTTGGTGATAATGATGCCACCAAGAAGACTCAAAAGGTTTTGTTGAAACAACAATTGGAGAACTTCTCTGCAACAAGCAATGAATCTATTGATCATATGTTCGATAGACTGCAGAGATTGGTAAGCCAAATAACTGTCTTGGGTGTCAATGTTCCCCAAGAAGATCTGAACTCTAGGTTTTTAAAGAGCCTGCCTGCAGAATACAGGATGCATGTGGTAGTCTGGAAGAACAAGCCAGACATTGATACCATGTCTCTAAGTGACCTGTACAATAACTTCAAAATCATTGAACATGATTTTAAGAAATCTGGAGGCACAAACTTAAGTACAAGCAACATGGCATTCTCATCTGCTCAAACAGATTCTGATTCTGAAAAAGATGAGGACTTTAAAGCTTTTACTGCTAACCTTAAGGTTGGCACTGCTAGTTCAAAAACTAGTCCTGCAGGAATTGATGACCCAACTTTTTATGCCTTTGTATCTAGCCAAGCAAGTGGAGCTTCACTAACTCATGAAGATCTTGAGAAACTGGATGAGGATGACCTTGAGGAGATGGACATCAAATGGAATGTTGCTTTGCTTAGCATGAGGGAAAAAAAGTTCTGGAAGAGAGCTGGAAAGAAGATCACCATTGCTGGTGATGATACTGCTGGATTTGATAAATCCAAGGTGGAGTGTTTCAACTGTTACAAGATGGGGCACTTTGCTAAAGAGTGTAGGAAGCCAAAGTCTCAGGATTACAAGAGCAGATGGAATAAAAGCATTGGGAAGAAGACAGCTGGAGGGGAGCCTTCATCAAAGGCTATGGTTGCAATTGATGGTTGTGGCTATGACTGGAGTTTCATGGCTGATGAAGAGGAACCAACCACAGACTATGCTTTAGTGGCAACAGAGATGGCACTTATGGCCTTCTCTGATTATGAGGTACTTTCTAATAATGGGTGTTCAAAATCATGTTCTGCTATGAAAGAATGTGAAATTCTTAAGGAAAGATATGATAACCAAAGAATAGAGTTTAATAAGACCAATTATAATCTTGCAAATCATAAAAGAGCTCTAGCTGTGTTCGAAGAACAAATTGTCCATTATAAAGAAAATGAGTTTGCTTTTTCTGAAACAATAGTTGTGCTTACAAGAGATCTTTCTCATAAAGATATGGAGATAGCTTTGATAAAAGATAAATTAGAAAAATGTAAGACAACTAATGAAAATATAAACATTAGTGTAGAAACTCTAGACTAATGTTCTAATTAGGTTACTAAAATAATAGAGAGTCAAATTCATAATAAGGCTAAATCTGGATTAGGTTATAAATCTGTTCCACCTCCATTCAGAGGTGTTCCTTTACCTCTAGGTGTTGACTTATCACACACTGGTTTAGAGGAATTTCAAGAGCCTATTATGGAATATGGACCTAAGGCTAAAGGAAAAGTTAATCTAGAAAAGCCTGAGGTTAATGATGCCTTTGAAAGTGCTCGTGATTCCTCACTAGTTGAGAAAGTTGAGTCTGAGAAAGTAGGTACTACTAAGCCTAAGGTTGAAACTGCTAGACCTAAACAAGAAATAACATTTGTTAGGCCAACAGTTAGATATGCATAAATGTATAGGTCAACCAGTAGAACTTCACAGTCTAGAAGCAGAAACAGCCTAGGGGAAACCAGAGGAACTAGAATAATATCAAGTCCCAACAACTAGGCAATGATTTTGTTATGCATAATAAAGCTTGCTATTCTTGTAGAAGTTTTGATCATATTCAGGCTATGTGTAATTACCATAATGGGAGGAGGATGGTATATGGGAACAAAAGGATACCATGGTATGCCAACTCAAGGGTGAACACAAACAGTTTTTCAAGTAACACTCACCCAAATGCTCTAAGTAAAATTATTCCCAGAGTAGTTCTGATGAAGTCTAGCATCGAATCTCTCAACACTGCTAGACCAATTAGGACAACTTATTCAAAGCCAACAGTCTCAAGTCCGAAACCAAACTTTTACAAACAACCACAGGGTAATAACTGGTCTTTTAATAAAAAATTTGGCTTTCAAAAGATGGTTTGGAGGGAAAAAGTAAGAACTGTTAGTCCAACAAGGGCAACAGTTCATACTGCTAGGCCAGTAGTCAACACTGCTAGGTCTATGGGTATTGTCAAGGGAACTGGGGCCAATGTTGTTAAGGCCTCATCATGTTGGATATGGAGACCCACCAAATCCAACAGTGCATCAACAACCATGCAAAAGTATAATTACATTAATACACGAGGCAGATCCAAGTCAGTAATGACTTGGGTCCCCAAAGGAAACTAATTTATGTTATTTTGTGTGCAGGAACATTCAAGTACTAAAGAATATCAAGGATACTAAGATAGTGGATGTTCCAGGCACATGACTGGAAATAGATCCTACCTTTCAGACTTCAAACCTTTGGATGGTGGATATGTTTCTTTTGGTGGTGGCATAGGTTGCAGGATTACTGGTACATGTACAATCAAGACTGGTAGCCTTGATTTTGAGGATGTATACTATGTGAAGGATCTTAAGTACAATCTCTTTAGTGTATTACCGATGTGTGACAAAAAGAGCTTTGTACTATTTACTGACACTGAGTGCCTTATCCTCCCCTGACTTTAGGTTACCAAATGATAATGAGGTTTTGCTTAGAGTCCCTAGGAAAAGCAATATTTATAGTGTTGACATGAAAAACATTGTTCCTAAAGAGAATCTTACTTTTTTGGTTGCAAAATCATCCTAGGATGAGTCTATGTTGCGGCATAGGAGACTTGGTCATGTTAATTTCAAAACCATTAACAAAATAGTAAAAGATGGTTTGGTAAGAGGACTGCCTCAAAAACATTTTCTAAATTACCAGACTTGTATGGCTTGCCTCAAAGGTAAGCAACAGAGCTTTTTGTAAGCCCAAGACCCAAAGCTTCATTACTCAACCCTTATATATGCTTCATATGGACTTGTTTGGTCTTACATCTTTGAGTAGTATTTAGCGTAAGAGATATTGTCTTGTTGTCAATAATGATTTTAGTAGGTTTACTTGGGTTTTCTTCCTAGGTGCTAAGGATGAGATTTCCAACATTCTAAATACTTTCATTACAGAGGTAGAGAACCTAGTTGATAAGAAGGTCAAGATCATCAGGTGTGACAATGGGACATAATTCAAGAATAGAGTGATGGATGACTTTGCAAGGATAAAGGTATTAAAAGAGAGTTTAGTGTTGCTAGGACTCCTCAACAAAATGGGGTTGCTAAAAGGAGAAATAGAACCTTGATAGAAGCTGCTAGGACCATGTTGGCTGATTCCAAGCTACCTATGACCTTTGAGTCAAGCAGATTAATCGCTTGTTATGTTCGTAATGTGGTTTTAGTAGTTCATTCTTAGAACAAGACACCTTATGAGTTATTTAGAGGTAGATCTCCTACCTTAGAGTTCATGAGAACATTTGGTTGTCATGTCACTATTCTCAATACCTTGGATTATTTGGGCAAGTTTGATGAAAAATCAGATGAGGGTTTCTTTGTAGGCTATTCAACTGTAAGTGAAGCCTTTAGAGTCTACAACCTTAGAACCAAGAAGGTAAAAGAAACCCTACATGTAGAGTTTTTGGAGAAAAAGGATGTTGTTAAAGGAAAAGGTCCTAAATGGTTGTTTGGTCTTGATTCTCTAACCCAATCTATGAATTATGTACCAGTGAATGCAGGGACAAATACTAATGACTTTGCAGGTTCAAAAGAATATGTTGATACAGATGAATCAGGCATGGATGAAGAATCAGATCACATTTTGGTGCATTCCTTGAAAGACAGTTATGAGGTTGCTTCTTCTTCAAAAAGTGATGATGAATCATCTCCTTCTGATGCTGAACCAAAGGAGAATGATGCTGGTGTGATAAATGCCAATGATGCAACTTCTCATAACAAAGACTTTCCTGAAAGCAGTACAAACAGTGACGGTACTGCTAGGAAAAAAGATGGTACTGCTAGGTAAAGTACTAACACTGTTAAACCACCAGTTAGTCCAGCTCCACATACTATTATTTTTTTGATGATGTTGAAGTTGATCTCAACAACATTCCTCTCACATATGATGTTCTATCAACTTCTCTGTCAAACATTCACAAGAATCATCCTCTGGATAACATTATTGGAGATGTGCAGTCTGGTGTCAAAACCAGGAGACAAACACAAACTGAAGATCAACAAGGTTTGCTTATGGCTATTTATGAAGACAGTGTGGAAAACTAGAAGGGGGTTGAATAGTTTACCGATTAAAAACTTTGTTTTGAAACTTATTGTAAGATCAATTGATATTGATCAAAGACATGTTAGTGAATAATAAACAATATGCAAGCAATATATAAAGAGTAAATAAGGAAAGAAACAATCAAACCACGACAAGTTGTTTATAGTGGTTCGGTCTACAAGGACTCTTTTTCCTTGCCCTACTCCACTCCCCGAGTCTCCAACTCGATAGTTTTTCTTCACTAGTCAACAAGCTCCTTTAACTGGCGGAGAAACATTTACACTTTGCTTACACACTATTTTCAACACAAAGCTAGATGTATGAACAAGATGGTTTGGTACAACCACTCCCACACTCTATGTATTTTAAGGACTAAAATACTAATCATTCACACTCAGAAGTTTAAGATGGTTTGGTACAACAATGACGTATGAACAAGACTAGATCATACAACAACAAAACAAACAAGACTTCCAACTATTTGTTGAAGCTTGATTATACCTTGATCTTCTTTGCTACAAAAGAGGATCACTATAATGATATGAGATTGAGTTAGAAATAATAGAGAGAAGGAATGTATGTGATTATGCTAGAAAGGGATGAGAAAGAAACTTGGGTTGGCTTGCTATTTATAGCCAAACAATCAGCTGTCACCACGGACCACGAAACCAAAATAAGAGTTCCGCCCTTGTAATATTTTGGTGTCGTCGGTCTGACAGTAAGATTACAAAGATCTTACCAATGTCAACCAAATCTAACCAAGATCATGTAAGATATGTAGAGTCTAAATCTAAACAAAATATCTTGTGTAATCCTCTAGAGATTTCAATAATGCAACCCATGATGTCGTATGTTGTTTTCTATTTTTAGAAATAATATGTTAAATGTAAATACATATGTAATGTTGTGTTTAAGAAACTAAAACATACTCGATCTAAAAATGTTAACATATATTATGGTTTAGAAGGATATCAAAGTTAATTGATATATGACTAATCAATATGTAAATGCTTGAGTGACGAAGACTTTATTTAATGAAAACTTGTGTTAATATCTATTAATCTTGACAAGCTTTATACTTTACAAAAATGAAATTTACTTTTTTCGTTAACAAAACTTAGGTAAAGATCATAAAATATAAATAACATTTAATGACGATATTTGTATTAACATACAGAAATCATGAAGAAGCAAATATATGTTTGTTTGGATGCTTTCTCTCCCAGATTGAACCTAAAAATATCTTCAAGGCATTATAAGATGAAAGCTGGGTGGAAGCAATGCAGGAAGAACTCCTGCAGTTCAAGATTCAGAAAGTATGGATTCTTGTTAATCTACCCAAGGGTGTGAGGGTGATTGGTACTAAATGGGTTTTTAGGGTGAAGAAAGATGAAAGAGGAATTGTGATCAGAAATAAGGCAAGTCTTGTAGCTCAAGGCTATACACAGGAAGAGAGAATTGATTATGAAGAAGTCTTTGCACCAGTTGCTAGGATTGAAGCAATAAGACTGTTCTTAGCCTATACTTCCTTTATGGGATTTATGGTATACCAAATGGATTTCAAGAGTGCTTTCCTGTATGGCACAATTGAAGAGGAGGTTTATGTCTCACAGCCTCCGGGTTTTATTGATCCTGATCATCCTAAAGGTATACAAGGTGGTAAAAGCTCTATATGGCCTGCATCAGGAACCAAGGGCGTGGTATGAAACACTGGCTACATATCTGTTGCAGAATGGTTTTAAAAGGGGCAAGATTGATCAGACTTTGTACATCAAGAAGCTCAAGGGATACATCCTGCTTGTACAGGTGTATGTAGATGATATTATCTTTGGTGCTACAAAGAAAGAGATGTGTGTTGAATTTGAAAAGTTGATGCATGAAAAATTCCAAATGTGTTCCATGAGAGAACTCACTTTCTTCTTGGGCCTACAAGTGAAGCAGAGATCAGATGGTATATTTATTAGTCAAGATAAATATGTAGCTGACATTCTAAGAAAATTCCAATTTACAGATGCCAGAGTAGTTAGCACACCTTTTGACACTGAGAAACCATTGGTGAAAGATGAGTCTGGAGAAGATGTTGATGTTCACACCTACAGATCTATGATTGGTTCTCTAATGTACCTAACCTCCTCCAGGCCAAATATTATGTTTTCAGTGTGTGTATGTGCAAGGTTTCAGGTTACTCCTAAGGTCTCTCATTTGACAATTGTGAAGAGGATATTTAGGTACCTTAAAGGCCATCCTAAGCTGGGCCTATGGTATTCTAGAGAGTCCCCTTTTGATCTTGTAGCATATTCAAACAATGATTATGCTAGTGCCAGCTTGGATAGGAAATCAACAACAAGAGGCTGTCAGTTCTTAGGCAGAAGATTGGTTTCCTAGCAATGCAGGAAATAGACCATAATGGCCACCTTTACAACTGAAGCAGAATATGTGGCTGCTGCTAGCTGTTGCAGTCAAGTACTTTGGACTCAAAACCAACTGCTTGACTATGGGTACAATTTCATGGGGTACTATAATCTATATTGACAATAGCAGTACCATTTGCATTATTAAAAATCCAGTTCATCATTCTAAAACAAAACATATAGAAATTAGACACTATTTTATCAGAGATTGCAATGAGAAAAAGTTAATTTAGGTTGTTAAGGTTGATACTGAACATAACTTTGCTGATCTCTTAACGAAAGCTTTTGATATGGGGAGGTTTCAGTACTTGGTAACAGGTATTGGAATGCTTAACCCTTAAGTGTTTTGATTTCTTAATATATTTTTAACTGGAAGAGTTTTTGTACTGCTAGTTGTCTAATTTGTACTGCTAGTGCAAATTCATGTGTTGCAGTTTGTCTTGTTAGTCATAGTTTATACAATCATTAAGGAAAACATTTTTCTCTATGTTTTCTTGGTTTTGGACTAACATTGACAGGTTATGATAGATTCATGGGTGATTTAAGCTATGGACTTACATTGTGTGGCATGTATCACTTCACAAATGGTAATCAATTCACCATGTCTTATACACATCAAGAACTGACAAGTCCAGAGCAAACGGTTTATGGTAAAGACTAATCAAATCTATTCATGGCTGATAGTTTGCCAAAACCTATATGGTTATCAACACACCATGCTTCACAGTAAAGAGTTGGCTAGTCCAGAGCAAACGGCTCTTCGTAAAGACATATCAAATCCGTTGATAGCTGATAGTTTGCGAAAAACTATGTTCTTGTTCGTTTTAGGGCAGTACAATCTTCAAAAAGTATGGACAATATTATTTTAAATATTTCTTAATGTTCATACTGCTAAGTAATTTTTGCTCAAAAGTTTGTACTGCTAGGCCAACTTTGTACTGCCAGCGTAAAACTTGATACTTCTATATAGCCATTGATACTGTTAGGTTTTAACCATTTTACAAAATTAGCCGCTGAGTAATTTTCGCTCTCTTACCATACTTATAGGGTTAAAATCTTTGATACTTATCTACCTTCTTACTCTCAAAGTTATCTTTTAAGTATAAGCTATCAAAATTCGCAATATTCTCAAACCCTCTCAGTTGGTATCAAAAACTCAATTGGCTTTCATAAAACATCAATTCCTCTCTAAATGATCATACTGCATTCACTTTCTCACTCTCAGGATGGCTGATCTCAAAATTTTTAATACTCACAACATGGTATCTTTTCTGACAAAAACAGAGCAAGGGGATGGACCTCTTTTTCATGAGATGGTGGAATTCTTGAACCAATCCTATATCAGGTATGCTTTAACTGCAAATCCCACTCTCTATACCTCACACATCAATCAGTTTTGGCAGACTGCTATTGCCATAACACTTGATGAATATGAGGAAACAGAAACCCCTGCACTTAGTGCAACTGTGGATGGGCAAGACATCCAGGTTACTGAGTCATCTCTAAGAAGTCTTCTTCATTTAGATGATTCCAATGGTATCTTGGACTTGCCTAACCCAGAATTTTTCAAAACCTTTCAAGAATAGGGTATGATAAATCTAAACAACTTTTGACTTTTCAAAAAGGATGTTTCTCTCCCCAATAGAGATTCTTTATCCATACTCTTCTTCACTATCTTAGCCCCAAAGAGACATCATGGGAGTAGTTCAGTAGTAATATTGCTAGTGCTATTATGTGCTTGGCTAATAACATAGTTTTTAACTTTTCAAAATTTATTTTTGACAACATGGTGAAGAATGTGGATTCTCCCTCAAAGTTTTTGATGTACCCAAGGTTCATCCAAACTGTTTTAAATGAAAAAAAAGCCAATTAGCATCTCACAAAAGAGTTTTACCTACCCCTTGCCTGTAAATAAAGGTTTTTACAAATATGGCAATGGAGAACATACAATATAATGGGGTCCTTGTGCCTCTTTTTCCTAAGATGCTAGTTAAAGTTTAACAAGTACAGGGTGAAGGGTCAGTAAACCCAACTGAACCCCAACACAGACCCATTGTGGTTACACCAATAGACTACACACCCCCTGTCATTCAAAACTTTAGGAGAAAAACCAGATAGGTCATTGTGGTCTCTCAGCCCAGTGATCCTACTCAAACTCCTGCAGTAGATAAGACTACCTTTGGCAGAGGGGGAGAGGCTGGTACTACTGTCACAAGCTTAGTAGCTGGACATGACAGTACCAACATTGATAAGACCTCAAACCTGGCAACATCTAATGTACCAAGTCCTACAAGATTTGATACAGGTGATGAAAACCCAAGCCAAATGGATATACTAGGTGGCTCAGTTGACAGTCCCTCAAGGACTAAACCTGAGTTTATGCCTCATGATACATCAATACCAGAAGGTAACACATCTGGTGGTGTTGAAGGTAGTGATAGACTAAAGGAATTGATGGACACTTGTACCGGACTCACTTTGAAGTTTGAAACTTTGGAACATGATCTAACAGCGACAAAGAGTCTTTATGCCAAAGTTTACAGGAAGCTGGTTCTCAAAGTAAAGAATTTGGAAGCTAAAGTAAAGGTTCTAAGGGCTAAGGAAAAATACTCTACATCAGACTCTCCTTCAGATGACTCAGATGATGATTTGGGTGATTCTCCCAAATAGGGGAGGAAAACAGGAGCAGATACTAAGGGGAGGCACTTAGATTTTGAAGAACATCCTGAAGAAGGCACTCAAGGAGGTGGTAATGATATTGCTACTAGTAGTCATCAACTAGCAATTGGTACTGCTTTTGCAAATATTGGTACTGCTACATTGGATAAAGGAAAGGGAATAGCCTTGAAATCTGAAGAACCAGAGGTGACAAAGAAAAAGGCACTAACACAGGTGGATTTTGATGTTGAGCTTGCTAAAAAGGCTCAAAAAGAAGAAGTTGTTGGTTTCATGGAGGAACAGAGGATAAGCAGAAAAAGACATGCTTGAGATGAGGAAATTGCTAGGCAAATGTTTGATCTCCAAAGGGAAGAAATCCCTGAAGAAGAAAGAGAGGCTTCTGTAAATGATTTAATTGACATCATTAGAAAAAGGTCAAAGAGAAAGAAGAAGACCAAAGCCTCCAACAAAAGCACAGATTACTCATCAGATGAAAGAATTCCTCAAAAAGCAAGATGTAGGATCGATATATTTATTGTGTTGATGATTCGGGTGGTCTTGGATGATCAAAATACATGGTTACCATTTTAGAGAGAGAAAGTAGAGAGAGGGAGATTTCTTGGTAGAGACTTGGTTCACAAAATATGGAAGGTTAGATTATGAGAAGCTCCACCCCTTCCATGAATGGAAGGGGTATTTATAGTTACAAACATACCGTGCTCCTAACGGACTGTGGATCAGGCATACAGTGGGTAAAGACCCGTCCTTCCTCCACGGTGTTACACTAACTAATCTACGCTACAAACTAACTAATAAACTGCTAAATAACGTAAATAACTACAAATCTACGAGCTAACATATGCTAGACCATTATGGGGTGACCGACACTTTAACATGGAATTTCCAATTCCTAACAATCTCCCCAAGGGAGGTCACCCCATGAAATACATTTTGCTTCCTAGCATTCTATCTTTGACTTCGTTCTTGAGCTCATAGACTTGAATTCTTCATTTCGCAATCTTTGTGCTTTGTAGCGATTCTTCAAAGTCCGCATAGATTTGTACATTCGCTGGAGGCCTTTAATCGATCCACATCTTTGATGATCTTCAAGCTTTCTTTGAGATCATCAACCACAAGAATCTCTGGATCACCCTTAGTTGTGTTGCCATCATGTGAAGTTGTGACTTTTGGACCGACATGCTCACACTTTTGAATCATGACATCTTTCCATCGTAGTAGCGAAGCTTTCTTCGTTCATGATATTTGCAAAGACAGAGCGTAAGTATAGTATAAAAATATCATAACCGAGGTTATGTAGATATGCACCGGTCATGATTTCTTCAATTAAGTGTGGATCTTGTGAGCATGCGGCTTTGATTGACGTCTCAATTCGATCGGTTTAATTGTCCAAATGTACCGCAAACAACAGTTAGCAATAAAACACAAGAAGGTGTCTTTGATCACTTTTGTTGAATTGAGGTACACGCCCACGGTTCCCCGCTGATCGATTATAAGTACCGCCTGTGATCGGTAGGATTCCTAAGAATCTCCTTGATGTGGTTTCGCAATTGCTCTAGGTGTTCTCAAACCGTAGCGTCTCAAAGAAGACAACACGGAGTGAGTGAACCGACAAATTGAGATTCACCGATTGATGAAAATGATTTGAAAACAATCGCGTATTGCTTAGAAGAAGAGTTTTGCAACACGACGAAGGTTTTATGAGAAAGACCGATTTTCAATCGAAATACTTTTGTATTTGAAAAGAGTACACATTCGATGTGCTAGATAAAGAAGAGATTCACACTTCGAACGGTTTTTCCAAAAGTATTTTTCAATCGAGATACTTTTGTGTTTGAAAACATGAATACACATTCAACGTGCTAGAGAAAAGAAGGTTTGCACATCGAATGGTTTTCCAAAAGTATTCGTCAATTCCATTCTGGACCAAGGTTGATTCAAGATTGAATCTCCCATTGTTTCTATCCGGTTGTCACAAGCTTGATCTTACGAGAAGATCTCACATGTCACCCACCAAGAGCTTGTTTGATATTGGCTCTAGAAGGATTCCATCTTCATCGTGAATACTTACATATTACTCGGATGTTCGGCAATACCACAAGGATAATGCGTAGGACTCTCAATATATATACTTACTTTCCACATTGTGTGAAACAGCAAGTCTTCATTAATTTTGTGTCCTAATGAGATATTGTGGATGATCTCTTGGCTCTAGACTCAATTGTGCATATTTGGTTCCTATGTGGAGACTAGGGAGAGGTCTCTTCTTCAATATCAACAATCTCTAGGAGAAAGTCGATAGATTATGTAGGTTCCCAGTGAGAATGAAACAAGCCCTTTTAAGAGGAACTTGAGTAGCTTGGGAAGTTTAGTGCAAGGCGTCCTTTGGGTCCATGATGTCTTGTCTTCAATACCAGTGTTACCTTAGTAACCACCGGTAGCATATGTATTGAACCCGTGTCCGCCCTAAGGTTGAATTATTGGAGGTCGCTTTTCACCTTTTCTCATTTCATTTCTTTTCATTCTTCAACCCTTCAAGGCTTACTGAGACTTCATAACTAGAACCTTGTTGGGTTTATTCCAAGACTAGCTCTATCTCATCCGCACTCTTCCCATATTTTCTTTTCTCATTTTTTCATCATACCTAAGGACTCTACACTATCTAGTGGATTGTCCTCGGTAGATCCTCACGCTCAAGGGATCGTGGGAACGAATACCTAAGCTAACCATCCTTATAACTCCATGCATAAAGTAAAATTGGTCGGACTTATGGTATTGTTCTTTCCTTCTTGAAACCAATTGAAAACTCATTTGGAAAATCAATCAAGGTACTTGTGATATAATATCAAAGCATTTTGTACCTTAATTGTTTTGATGATTTAGAAATGCTCCCCCTCAACATGTGCATATGATTGTGAAATTGTTTAGCACATGGAGGCAAGAGTTCTTTTGAAATAATTTCTTTGATCACAATTTCCTTAGAAAAAGCCATTTGAATTTCTTTGGTAAATTCTCCCCCTCAATATGTGCGTAGGATATTTGAAATCATTTTGTCACATAGAGGCAGGAGTTCTTTAAAGTACTTCCACAATCATAAATGCCATAGAGAAAACCTTTAAAACTCAATCAAGGTACTTATAATAAAGCATAGAAACCTTTGTACCATGATAGTTTATTTTCATTTGAAATGCTCCCTCTCAATATGTGCTTCGAGATTCGAAAGCGTTTAGCACATATAGGAGAGCAGCCTGCACTTTTGAATCAAATCGATCATCATTTATCAGATTTCATATTAAATCACAAATTCTCCCACGATCAAAAATATCAAACCCTTTGAGATTTTGGATCCCAAGTGATTTAATAAGGTTTGGAAAACATGGGAGAATATGTGCCTGATTTAAAAGCTCTTCTGGTTTATGGTTAAATGCTCCTCCACAATCATGTGCAACATGTATTAGAAATCGTTTGGCACATGAAGGAAGGAGTGCTTTTGAAACAATCACCCTTTAAAACCGATTTGAGATTTAAATCACGATCTCTCCACGATCAAAATTTCAAACCAATTGAGATTTTTGATCCCGATTGATTTTAATCATTTAGAAAATTTTGGGGAAAGGCGTGGCAAGATTTGATTTTGAAAAATGATGGATAAGGATCAATATAAGACATTAAAGATTGTTAGTGTCGGTATGATAGTTTTAAAAGATCTTTAAGTAAAATAAAACAATTTCACAATCAAACAAGAACAGAAAAAATTTCATTTTGTAAGATCTTTGATTTTAAAGAAAATCATACCATGACATAACATTAAATATTTAGATCACCACATATTTTGTACAAAACGGACATTTATGAAGAAATATCGTTTGAAAATATTCTATTATAAATCACTCTCCCCTCAATCGATGGCCGTAGTCGAAGATTGAGCGACTTAAGTTTTGATAAAATGAAGTCCGTGATTTTCAAAATTAAGTCAATTTATTTTCAAAACCAATATTTTTCCATTTTTCAAAACAATATTATTTAAAAATTGTTTAAAAATGGTATCCTGCACAAAGATACGTTAGGTGGAGAGAATCATAAGCTGCTTTTGTTGATGTTGTTGTAGGGCTTGGAAGAAAACCGTCTGCAGATGCAGTGAGACTTCTTACGTTGCATTTTAATGCCAACTGAGGTCAAATTAAGCTCCGTTTCTTCAATCACTTAGAAGAAAAACATCTGCTGATGCAGTGAGACCTCTTACGTTGCATTTTTCCATGCCAACACTCCATAGAAGTCCAATTAAGCTCCGTTTCTTCATTTGTCAACCCAAGATATAGTTACCCTTTCCTTTCGGCATCCAATCATATTCAGTTGTGGGATCCGGATTGGGAACATTCTTATATACCAATATACCTACATACGTTAGTGAACACAAATGGATATATGGTGGTCGACATCACCCAAACAAAGAATCGACTAATAACGATCAATTCAACATATTAATCGGATCATATAAGGTATGGTAATAATGTGTTCATCAAACTATAATCATCTAATCCTAACAATCACATCCTAGAAACCTAGTCCTTCAACATAGGCAATTATATTTTCTGAGATAAGCACGTGGGATGATTAAGAAAGTCCGTTAGATGATGTAAATTTGAAAACATTCTCCCCTCGATCAATGACTCATTTTTGAAAAATTTTAAAAGCACGAAGTCATTGATTGAGTTTGCAAATTAATCTGAAAACTACGATTACGATTGATTTTCCAAGCAACTCATTTTCCACCATTTTAAAATATAACAAATATTTTTCGAAGAATTTATAGAAGGAAAAACATTTGTGTAGGAACAAAGATCCTTGACATACTTTCCTCATTTTGTTTTAGGATAAGTGTGCGAAATATTTGAAAATGTTTAAGCGTAGCACTTTCCTTCTTTGAAAAACGGGTTGCTATCAAATAATAGCAAACCATAATTTTGAAGAGCGGGTTACTGATCGGAAGTAACTGCAAGCCATATTTAGAGACATGATTTGGAAAAGTATATTTACACCTACTTTCGAACTTCATCTATGGTCCCGTGCCATCATTGAATGACATTTCTAAGACCGTAGATGTTATCGATACCAGAAGACATGTCTTAGGAAAACAATATTTTTGGACTTTTTCAAAATTTTTGATTTTTATGGGTTTTTGAAGGTTTTATATTTTTCTATTTTCTTTTTGTTGGTTTTATATTTTTGTATTTGGTTTTTGAAAAATATTTACAAAGATAGAGAAGATGATATAGTTAGAGAAGATGATATAATTTAAGAAGATGATGATACGAGTACCGAGATAAGGATATCGAGCAGCCCCGTTGTAGAAGATAGAAGTCATCATCCCTAAAACTTTCACCACCAAAGCTTCCGAGGCCCTTGCATTGAAGAAAGAAATTGAACCATCTGAAAGTGAGACTTTGGCGAACTTCCTAAAGCGAAAATCCTTATGTTGAGCGATTCAAAGCTCTATTTCAAGCTTGCTTTAGCGGTGCACAAAGAAGCACACCATTATCATAAACCCATACGCTCTTTTAAGAATAATCACCGTGATTCTTCGATTCGAGGCTATATCATCCAATAGAACAACGACAACGTATCATCCCACATTTAAATAATCTTCTCAAATTTCCTTTCCATCAAGTGCAAACGATCCATTCCAAAGGTGTCGGAGAACACTTCCCGTGTAGTTAAAATGATGCGATCCGTCTCTTAGTATAATGCTCAAGAACTCTCCGAATACACTTCATGGGGAATGAAGAACACCTTCCCATGTTCACATTTTTCTTCCACGATGAGCGTGTATGAAGCTCAAGAACCCAAGTACACCAATATCCAAGAACTCTCCCAAATACACATCATGCCCGGAAGAAAACACCTCCCCAATGTTTGTGGTAAACAATGGCTTTCTTCCCGATGATGGTGTATGAAGCTCGAGGACCAAGTACACACATTCCCCAAGAGAGAACAACCGATAACATTGAAGAAGTAGGCGAATCATCGATTATCTTTGCGGATGACAATCTGCGGATGTCAACTCCGGAATAAGTGATTATATCTCGAATCACCGATTAAGCCCTCAAGTGAGACACCGATGGCGCCCTAATGTACACAATTTCTCTCCCCGATGATTGCGATAACATAGAGATCATCACACACCGATGTACCTCTTTTATCTTGAAACTTTCATTTACATCACTTCCCCCACGACGTTGGAATAAGAACACTAAACGCCTTGATGAGTAAAACCTTGAGTTTCTCTGCGGTCATGACATTTGTTTTCCCGAGATATCTTCAATCACTTAGAAGAGTTAAGTTCATCAAGTTTACGCGCCATGAGTCAAACCTTGAGTTTCTCTGCGGTAGTAACATTTGTCTTCCCGGGTTATCTTCAATCACTTAGAAGAATTAAGTTCATCAAGTTTACTCGTTTAGATGCTTGTCTCCTTCCCCTTCTTTGGTTTTGACACTTCGTAATCAAGAAACATTATAAGCCTAAATACTTGAAATCATTGAGAAGATCGCTTGAAGTCTTTGTGAGAATCAACATCTTTGAATAATGTGAGCAAGTCTAATTGGGAATTAAATTCAACATATCACTCTCCCCAATTAGTGCTCTCCCTAAACCGACAACTGTTTGATAAATGCCCATATTAAGAAGAAGTCTTTTGATAATCAAATACAACTCGTCTTTTAGTCTTCTAACATGTAGCGAGAATGTAGAACCGATCAGACTCGACCTTCTTCAAGATTGTTCAGTTGGGGAATAAATAGTTAACATCTTCAACTCAAACCAAAAAGCATCCCAATTAACTTACATCTTGCAAATCCCCTTAACTAAAATCCCTCCCAATCAAACAAGAACAGAAAGATGTTCATCAAGGAAATCAACAATAAGGCCGCAATGAACACATAAGATGGTAACACCAAACTACCAATCACATCAAACAAGAATAGAGAGATCGTTCGGAATCATCATGTTGATGTGTATGTGAAGCATTAACCGGAAGCACTTTGTTGATAATCATATCAGCCGGTGTGAAGATGTCAACCAACGGCTCATAGAAGAAAACTCCATGTAAAGATGACCGATAAGAAGAAGCTCGGTTCTTACATGAGTTTTGAGCCGTTTGACCATTTAATCTCGTAAATCAATCAACCATGCAAGAATTCACACTTTTCTCCCCTCAAGAATTGCATACGAGTTGCCATTCTTGATTGAATAAGTGAATATCTTAACCAAATGTAGTATATTCACACTTCTCCCCATAATATTAGCCCATGATGTCTCCATCTTCATTATAGTTGACCAAGTGGAATAAGAAAACAATCAATAGCAGCCGGTTCACTTGATAATTGTGCGAATGGAAAAGCATGAAGCATGTTGATGAGAATGGTCATAATAAAAGATTTCTCTTCTTAGAAGATAATGCGCACTAAAGCGTACCGTTTCTTTTCTTTGGAGAGCGAGGCATGAACTGCTGTGTTAATACGTCATAATCTCTCTTTTCAAACTCTCTTGGCAAAACATGTAATCACCCCATTATCATTCAAGAGGCTCTTTGTAGTGACAAATGATGGAAAACCCAATATGAAGAATTTGACCTTGAAGTAAAACAACCCGAACTCGTGACTTAAACTTGCACATATGTAACAAAAGCGGTGCCGATTTCCATTAGCATCTCTAAGTACTCTAAGTACTCTATACTCTTCATCCAACAAACCATCAATACCTTCAGATACTAAGTACACTCGCCTGTGATATTTCACTTCAACCTCGAATAAATAATCTTGAATTAACGTCATTTGTCACATCTTCTTGTTAAAAGCTTAAATCTAGCCTTCTTTGACATTTAAATGAACTTTGATAATGGTTTCATCCCGACCATGGTTAAATGCACATAACCCGTAAAACCTTGTAATAACCAAACGCCATGACAAATATCCAAACACACATCCAATTCATTAAGTACACCGTTTATCCTTCTTGAAGCAAAACGTAATATGACATCAAATGAGATTCCAAAATACACTTTCCTTTCTCCAAGATGGTTCCATCAATCTTGGATTTTACAATTCTATGGTTTAAACCGAGAAATAGGTTCTTCAGCGGGATTTTACAAAACCAAGAATAAACCGTAGGATAGATCCGAAATGCACTTTACTATTACCGGGATGTTTCCATTGTCACGGATTTTACAAGTCTCTTATTTAAAGCGAGAAATAGGTTCTTTCAGCGGGATTTTACAAAATCAAGACAAAACCGTAAGCAGTGTCGACTTGAGTGTGTTATGACAACTTTGGTTTGGTGAATATCATTTTAGGTGAATGTGCACGGTTCATTATCCAACATCAACAACATCATCAACCATCCAATCAACACTTTGGTAAACACATCATTGATAACGCCACACGCGTCGTTCGGGGTCAAGGAAACTTCCTTTTCTTGAGCAAGTTTTATAACACCCTAGGCGGTGAACCTAATCGTTGTAGTGTAGTAATTAGGGTAAGCCACGGGTATTGATATCGTTCTCTGGGGAATAGGAATGCTAGTGAGAAGTTACTACGCTAAGGTTGAGGTTGAGGAAGATTATTTTTATCTTTTATGTTTTTAGAAAATGAAAAGGTACGAATCTCGGGGTATTGGATTTGGGGGTTGGTATTGCACCGATTACTCTACTATTATCTAATTATCTAAGCTAAGGTTGTGATAGTCTATGTCTAATTGATGTGTACTCGTATGATAGTTTAAAGATGTGTTTACTTAGGTTTTACTACTCCTTAATTATCTCCTATTGATGGTTGATTTGTCACGTCCTTATTCCTAGTTAGCGTTGTGATTCTAAGGCTATAGGGCGTGCTTATTTCCTAACTCTTTGAAATTACCAAAGGGTCTTGTTTACAAATCCTCTAGTGATTTATAGACGCCTACTCTACTGGTTGTCCTTGAATACTTTATCCTACAATTACCTAGATAATTATATTCTAAAGTTCACAAAGAAATGTCAAGCATTAAGTACACAACGAATAATCTAGCGACTCTAGATCATTAGTCAACTAAGATAAGTATCAACCAATCAATATTCAATAATTAAGTTTCATATTCCCTAAGCAAACACACAAATAAATTAGCTGGGACATGGAGAACATGCAAGCATACACACAAATAATCAAAGACATAATTAAATTAATGAAGTAAATACTTATCTTGATGTATAATAGGGTTTAGAACCCTAAAATACCGCATAAGAAAGCCTTGGTTGGTTTTAGGTTTTACCCAAAAGACTACCCACAAAACCGAAAAATTCGGATTCTATATATAAGATTACATCTGCGACGACGTCACCTTATGTTTCGTGGCGCCGTGTCGCCATCATTAGGGTTTCGCCTTGGCCACGTAAACCTTCGACGGGCGTCACCTATATTTGTGCGACGCCGTCCCTTGACTCGACGCCGTCTTGTGCATCTAGGCCGCCCGAGTAACGACGGCCTACTCCTTTAGAACCCGACGTCCCTTGAAAACATGCAATTTCGCTTCGATTCGTTGCAAAATTCCTTCCCGACGCGTCGCAGATATGCTGATGACGCCGTCGCCTTATGTTTCAAAGCAGCTTTGAGTGTCTCGATTCGACTTTGGCCATTTTCTTCATATATTCGCGCTTTTCGTCCAAATAAGCATCATTCCAAAGATTTTGCCTTCAAGAGACCTAAAAGTGAAAAGGAGCGATATTAAGCAATAACGGATCTGATGATCGAATAAGGGCTTAAATGACCCTTAAAAGGTACCTTTTAAACCTTATCAATCATTCACGCATTATGCTCGGTTGTTCTTGTGACCACTTGGTGAAGTAAACCCGATATGTCAAACTTGATCATGAAGTAAAATTTCCCGATTTGTTACTTAAACTTGTACTAATCCTTGTGAAGAAGAAGCGGTGTACCCAATGTACAAAACCTCTTGACATTCTCAACTCGAGTGAGACAGAAGTGATAGTTATGTTGTGGGTTAAGTGAGAAAGAATCATGAAGTAACTAAATAGGCAATTCTTTATCACACTATATAAATGCCCAAACAGGTCATCTTATTTGAAGGGTAGAAAGAAACAAGATGAAATAAGTAAACGCGCTCGGAAACACCCACTTGAAATTCAAATAAGAAATACCGTACAACAACCCCGTGGTCCACCATGTATGAGCATCAAATCAAGCCGAGACATAAAATCCTCCATGAGAATTAATAAACCAAAGTACCAAATTGCACAACAAATCTCATCAAAATCTCATCGTCAGGCCGCATCAACAACTTACAACTCTCACATCTCAAATCTCATCATCAAGTCTCATGATTATCAACTTTCTTTGTCAAATCACTTCAATAAATGTCATCAATGAATCATGACTTGCATGTCATGATGATAAATGCCAAATTTTCATTGCATAATGACCATGAACGTGCACAGTTTTACCATTCAATATTAACCAGTGAAAATGCCAGTCATGACACAATGTATAATCAAATATTTAGTCCAGCATTGGCAATATTTGGATCATATTCGAGATTAACTAACCAAGAATCACTTCAATAAATCCTTGAGTCGTCACTTTACTACCAAATCAAATAAGACCAAAGTACCACTCATTCATCATACAAAAATTTGTATCTAATAATTTTCCTAATAAAAAATCATTAGGATAACAAAATTGTTTATGTCTTACTAACAATTAACCCATGAACAAATAAGCATCACGGTTGAAGTATAATGCAATCAGTTGCCAAATGCTCATTTACGAAATACCCCGATCCATCAATCGATCCATTTGTGGCCCAAGGTAACAACCGGTCCAAGCCTTAACACAACAACTCACGGCCCAAGCATTATCATGGCCCAGTAACATTAGTCCACAGAGGCCCATTTAAATCAAACGAAGTCCAAAATAATCTCGCCCTAATATTCGGATGTATTAAAGAGCACACATAAAACACGATAACCCTAATAACACTCACAAACTCACGCCCCCATTACAACCATCTTCTCTCAACCACCTATCAAACCCTAAATACTCTCACAACTAGTTCGCCTCCTTCAATAATACCAATGATTAAGCACCAAACCTGTATACCAAACCTGTATATCAATCTTGATATATCGAACCATATATCCTAACCATTTCAATAGAACTGTCTGCTCCCTCTCAACCTATCAATAAATCACATACATATCAAACCCTAATTAGTATCGACTGATCTTAAAATGGGAAGATACCATCAAATACTTCGTGTATCAGTTAGAGGTAGCCACAAGGATGGTTATAATACTTGTCATCGTGGCCACAGGGATGACACAAGGCATGGATTTGATGAACAAAGGTAGGCTCTTTCTTTTCATTTGTTGTTATTGAGTAACAAACGAGCCAAAGAAATGAGTTAACATAATTGTTAAACTCATTCCTTTAAGATTCGTATATTAACAACAAAAATGTTTTAGATCCATGAGGCACAAGATCTTTTGTGTATAGATCTTTATAGATCTATGTGTTCTATGAACCATACACAAGGGATCAAAGCTGAGATCATGTTTCAAGATCATATGTACTGGTTGTTATTTTGTTTGTCATATGGCTCGAAAGGAAAAAATTAGATCAATGATGGTTTGATATTATTCGTGTTTAAGACTCTTGAAAGTCTTGGATGTACCTTATGAGAACCACGAAAATAACTAATTGAGATCACCTTTTAGTCCCGTTTGATTATATCTTTATAACCGAACAAAGAAGAAAGATGAAACCCCAAATGGTTTTGATATTTCTTTATTATATTCGGATATTATCATTAAAACATGGATCAATGATGGTTTGAACAAATTCGTGTATAGATCTTTTGAGATTTATGGCAGTTGTAGCATACGACATAGATAAGCAAACTGAGATCATAGATGTTGATGAGGCATGACTTGGATGATGATAGAGAGTTGTCACAAGTTTTGGTTGAATGATTAGAAGTAGCAGTCATTAATAAGTGATGTTGTAGTCTGAGTCTTGAGTTGGTGTTGGTCTCATTAGGTCGACATATAGGTAGTATTACTTCTTCATCTTCTTATTCATATCTGTCAAGTCGCTATAACCTTTTCATACATAAGTCGCTACATCCTTTTAAACCACAAGTCGCTAGCATTCAAACCAAGTCGCTAGCATAACTGTTAAGAGTGTGTCAACATGTCACTACATGATAAATATCAAGTTGCTAGGCAGTTTTAGACCAACTCGCTACACATTTTCAGAACAAGTCGCTAAATAGTGACAAGTCGCTACCCTTTTTCATGAAACAAGTCGCTATGTATAAGGTACAATGAACCTGGACAACATAAACAGCCAACTCGCTAACTAGAACTCTTGTACAAGTCGCTAGTAAGATGTTTGAGTTTTCCCATGAGTTTTCCGACAATATTTCGACCATCTTCAAGGGTAACCGAGAAAATATCAAAAGATACACCTTTAAGTTTTAACCCATTTTGACCTTTGTTTGGACTTTAATAAAATAAGCGAGATATTACGTTTGGTACAAACACGGTTACAGAAATAATGACTTGGACTGATAAAAGACAGATTATGTAGACTTGATGGACCATGAGAGATATTGACCAAAAAGATGAATCCAAATACTTGTTAAAAACAGTTAACCACAAAAACACGAAACCCAAACCATAAACAGTACCAAAACAGATTAGATAGGATACAAAAAAAAAAAAAAACCACAACAAATTAACACAACACAATAACCTTGGCTCTGATACCATTTGTAGGATCGATATATTTATTGTGTTGATGATTCGGGTGGTCTTGGATGATCAAAATACATGTTTACCATTTTAGAGAAAGAAAGTAGAGAGGAGATTTCTTGGTAGAGACTTGGTTCACAAAATATGGAAGGTTAGATTATGAAAGCTCCACCCTTCCATGGATGGAAGGGTATTTATAGTTACAAACATACTGAGTCCTCCTAACAGATCGTGGATCGGTATCACGGTGGGTAAAGACCATCCTTCCTCCACGGTGTTACACTAACTAATCTACGCTACAAACTGACTAATAAACTGCTAAATAACGTAAATAACTACAAATCTACGAGCTAACATATGCTAGAACATTATTGGGGTGACCGACACTTTAACATGGAATTTCCAATTCCTAACACAAGATAACTGGAAAGCACATCAGTTGAAGGGAAAGAACAATACAGAGATAGAAAGATTGTACTTGAATACCTACAGAAAGATGCAAAAGTTTACTCCTATGAATGAAGAAGAAAGGTTTACAGGTGCAAAGAGGGCTGCTACATCCTTGGAATCTGATACATCAAAGAAGCAAAAGATTAGTGAAGATGAATAGAGATTAGAGCAGCTGGTTACATTAGAAGATGCAGTTGATGTAGCTCCCTTGACTGCAAAATTTCCCATTACTAATTGTCAGATTGTGTCTGATGGATTCAAGAATTTCATAGAGCTAACCAGGTCAAATGGCTATAAAGGAAGATATCCATCAGTTGCCTACATGCTAAATTTTATTGATAGGCAAGACTTGGAAGAATTATGGAAGATTGTCAAGTTCAGATATGGTGATACAAGACCCACAGGAACTCTTAACATGGCTATCTTGCATGCTTTTAAATGCATGTTTGAGCCAGATGCTAGTGACTATTGGTGGAGAGATTATATGGTGAAAAGCTGGAAGCTCTTTCAACACTGTGGAGTGCATGTGGTGGAACTCAGTGAGAGCTGGATCTAAATGCTTGTTGAAAGAAACTACCCAATTTCTACTCTTGTTGCCATTCAGATGCTTGATGCCAAGTTGTATACTCTTGAAAATAAAAAGTCTCCTATGGTTTACAAGCTTTTGAAGAAGATTGAGGAGATATCAGAAAGAAAGTAGTGTGTTTGGAAGAATCCCCCCTCATCAGAAGTCTTAGAGTTTAATTGAAGAAACTTAGTGATTTGCAAGAGAAATCATAAGTTAGGGGAGGATTGTTGGGAATTAAAAGTAGCAGTACTAACTGATGTAGGTACAGTCAGGCATACAAACAAACTAGTGAAGAATACACTAGCAATACTAACTACTAGTATATATGGTTTGTATTGCCAATAGGATATGTACGTGTTTTTGTAATTATAGAATAGATTGCATATATATCTTATACGTTTAGATTGATACGAATATATTATAGCTATCTTGTAAAGGACTCCTTAAGCTATAAAAGAAGGTCATAGAGTTAGTTGTTAGGATGTCTCTTTTGTTAAGCTTCAATGTTGTAAACCCTAGTGATAAGGAAAGATCACTCGTATTATAATCAATAATATTGAAGTGTTTTCTTACATCTTGTTTAACTATCTCATATACATTCAATTACCAATGTCTTCTAAAGTGCTAAGTAGTAGATTCCGCATACTACTTGGTATAACCGCAAAGTATCTAATAACAGAAGTCTCAAAGGTGTTTAGATCCTCACAAAAACCATCTTGAAACTTTTCTCTTGTGAAATGACAGTCAATATCCATTTGTTTGGTTTGTCATGAAAACATGGGTTGACACCTATTTGTAGCAAATTTATTGTCACCGAAAAGTGTAATGGGCACTTTGACACGAATATGAAGATCCTTTAATAAGAAAATTAACTAAAGTTACTCACATGTAGTAGATGCCATGTTTCTATACTCTGCTTCAGTTGAAGATCTACTCACAATAGCTTGTTTCTTTGTTTTTCAAGAGACCTAAGAATGCCCAAGAAATATACAATGTTTAGTTAAAGACTTTTAGTCATAATACAAGATCCCAATCTGCATCTGTAAAACCAGTTATCAATGTTTTAAAAATCGTGCCTGAGGCGCACCTCGGTTCATGATGCGTGGGTTCGGGGTCGAGAAAACCTCCTTTTCTATGAGCAAGCTTTTCAACCCTCTAGGCAGTGAACCTAATCATGGTAGTGTAGTATGGGGTAAGCCTCGGGGATTGATTTGGTTCTCTAGGGGAATAGGAATGCTAGAAAGAGATATATGACGAGAAGGTGGGGTTGAGGATGATTTTTTTTTATTCTTTTTATGTTCTTTTAGAAAGCAAAGGTAAAAATCTCGGGGTATATGATTGGGGGTGGTACTTCTACCAATTTCTCTACTTCTACTACTTACCTAATTATCTAATTATCTAGTTATCTAATTACTACGGATAGTTTTATGCTAAATTGAGGTGTGCTCGTATGGTGATTAAAGATGTGTTCACTTAGACACTATTACTCCCTAGTTATCTTTTATTGGTCGGTTGAATTGTCACGTCCTTTATCTTAACGCGTTGTATTCCTATTAGTTGTAGAGTGTGCGTATTCCCTAGTTCTATGAGGTTATCTCTCCTATAGGATTCACGGGATCGACAAGTACAAGACTATTTCCTCCGAGCACCCTATCATCTTCAAGCATACTTATGCAATTAATACAACGAAAGCCTAGTTACTCCTAAGCCTATATCAATTAAGACAAGAGACAACCTAACAACAATCAATAACTAGGTTTCATAGATCTAAGAAAACACACAAGTAATTTAGCTAGACATGTTAGACAAGCAAGCATACACACAATCAATTAAACATGGGGTAGACAGGATGATAAATTGGAATAACAAACTTATCTTGGTGTTTAAAATAGGGTATTGGACCCTAGAATACTGTCCAAGTCAGACTACAACTGAGTTAGGGTTTGCTCTCCAAAATTCTACCTCCTAAAATATAAAAAATCAAATTCTATATATAGATTTACAATCGAGACGGCGTCGCTACTCGTCGCCTTTTGCTAGCGACGCCATCAGGTCGCCGTCATTAGGGTTTTGTTTTGGCCAAGTCATCGATGGGATGGCGCCACTTGAGAGTTTAGAGGCCGTCGGTCTTTAGTTGCGACGTCGTCTTAATCTTTTTGGGTCGTCTGGAGTGAAAAGTGTGAGTGACGCCCTCCATATATTAGGCGCGACGCCGTCAGGATTTAGGACCAGAAATTCCTCTGAGCCATCGCGTACACTTTTTGATCAAGTCTTTATAGAGGGACGGCATCGCCTCTTTGGATGGGACGACTGTTGGAATCACTCCTAAACAAGATTTCAAGTATTTATATTTCATATGTAATAGGTAGCTTTATTATGGCCTTTATGTTTGTTTAAGGTCAAGCTTATGTAGAAGGCCCATAAGCTTAGGCCCAAGCCACATAAGAAAGGATGGGAACTAGGGTGTTGCCCTAGCTTCCTCCTATAAATACTCTTGTAAACCCTCATTTGAGGGTTGGTTGTTCAAGTTATTCTCTTTCACTCACTCTTTCCCTTAACCGTATTATTGTTTATGCGTGTGTGTGTGTGTTTAGCTTGTTCATCTGCCTTTATCTCTTTCTCTATAACTTGTGTTTGTAAAACTAGTGACCTAACAGTGGTATCAATCGCCAAATAGTTGGGTGTACTCATTTGTTTTGAAGTTTTACTTTTGGGTCTTACGGCGTAAAGATAACGCAATCTTTGGTTATCTTAAAACTCGTTTTACACTTTTTAATCCAAGATTCTTGTACTTTCAATATTTTGAGGTGTTAAAATACTTGTTTTTGGCAAAAGTTTCAAACTTTACGCGTGGATTTACGTTTTAAGCTTGTTTTGTTAGGTGGGTGTCGTTCTCACGCGTAACCCGTTTAGCGATTTTGGTACATCAAAATTCACACTTTTGTGTTCTTTTGGTACTATTGAAGCTATTCCATAACAAAAATCGGTTTAGAAACACATTTGGGCAAAATCAAAATTACGAGTAATCCTAGCGTATCAAAACCCTAAAATTACGCGTAAGATTTTCCTTGGTTTGATCTTTAATTTTCTGGTTTATTCCATGTTTTCTTACTTGGATAAGTCCGAAAATACGTCGACTTTGGATATCTTTTGCCTTTGTGAAGTGTAAAAGATCATTTGGGCAAAACCCTAAAATTACGCATAAGCATAAGCTTACGGCGTAGAAATTCTACGCATAAGATTTACTTCTGGCGTAAACTTAGGTCTCACGATAAGGTAATCCCTCGCCTAACTTTCACGCCTAACTTTTGTCTCGCCTAACTTTAGTGCTTTTATCCTACTTACGCGTAGCTAAAACCCACGCGTAACTCCTTATTGTTACGCGTAACTTTTGGTGTTTTACGCATAAGTGCTACTTGGTTTCTTGTCTTTTCTCGCCTAAGGACACTTCATCAACAAAGGTTCATTCGACTACAAAGATCCATTTTTACCACACAAGTTCTTCACCATGTCTCAACCACCATACTCTAACTATTTCCTCACACTTATAATCATCAACAACAACAACAATTAACTCCACAACATCAACAATGGAATCAACAACAAGCTATTTATCAACAACAATTTAATCGACAACATACTCCACAACTTGGTGCAATTCCACAACCACAAATGGTTCAACCACCACCAAGTCTTCAAGCTCTACCCTACACAAACGATTTCAATCAACATCCATCACGAAGCACTATGAAGGAACCCACTTGGTTTGCAAAGATGTGTGAAGCTTTAAGCGACCAACAATCAATTCATGAAAGTGGATCACTTGATAGACCTCCAATACTCACTCCGAAATTACGATCAATGGGTGATAAGGTTCTTTAGGTTTTGTGATCTAAAGAAGCCACATGGAAAGTTCTTAAAGAAGGTTATCTTGGAAGGTCCATTTGAGATGCCTCTTGTCATTGTGCAGGAGATCCAAGCCGCATTTTCCACCGAGATGAACAAACCAACATTGCTATCACATTGCGATTTAAATCCCACGAACTTCTACACTATGAAGTCGATGAACTTGCAATGGAATACATCCTCTTAGGATTACCAAACCCAATTCTTCGTAGTGTTGATGCTCAAAATTGCACAAAAATGTGGGATCATATTCGTCTTCTTATGGAAGGATTTGTACTCAATCGGGAGGATTTGGAATCCAAAATTTACTTGGCTTATGAACACTTCATGATTGAACACGGAGAGACACTAGAGTCCTATCATCATCGATTTTCGAGACATCATCAATGATTTGGATAAACACAACATCATCATGCCACGAATTGCGGTGAATACTAAGTTCTGAGTAGTCTTGGTCGAGAATGGGAGAAGTATGTCATTTTCTCCGTCAAGCGAAGAATATGCATCATTCTACTTATGGATTGTTGTACGATTACTTGAAGCCTCATGAAAAGGAAGTTGATGGGAAAGGATTCTCCGTGCTCAACTTGCTAAGCAGTCATAATCGGACAATCAACAACTTGCCTTGTATGCTCAGCGAATTATCCTCTCGACCGAGAACTCAACCAACTACTTCAAATACACCTTCACACCACAACCTCAACAAAATTAATTGGTTCCATACGAAACAATGCTCAAGCATATGTCGGTGAAACAGGCGAGGAAGCAGATCCGTTCGAAGCATTGCAACAAGGATTTGTGATGATTGCTAATGCTTTTGGCGTTACACCAACAAATCCAACAATCGTATTCGTTCCTCATCTAACACACGGACTGTTTGTTGTGAACAATGGGCGTGTTGAAGTTCGAATCGTGATTATGGTGCGTCGGATGGGCGATGGTCAAGGGTTTAATCTTGTGGGTAGGAATAACAACGAGCTCAGTGGTGGAGCAGGAAATGCTCGAGAATCGGTTAAATGGTCTTAGATGCTACAACCGCAATGAAAAGGGACACTGGCTAATGCATGCCCAAAGCCAAGGACTAGGGCGGTGCTTATTTCAAAGAGGCTTTACTTTTGGCTCTTAAGGATGAAGTCGGTGGCAAAGAGCGAGCTTTATGGCGGATGCGAGACTCGAGATGATGATATGGAGGACTTGCAGGCTAATGCATTTGTTATGTTGATGGCTAATATGCATGAGTGCACATGAGTAATCTGACCCAGGTGTATGACATCGATGGCTTATCTCGTGTACCGAACAAACCATCATCATATCTCGAACTAATATCTCCGCTAATATCGAATCCGCACGGATCGATCGTTCAAAATGAGTCTTCTACATCTTTTTCGATGATTTTCAAGTTAACCACAGTAGTTACATTTGACGATCAAGATGACCTTATGGTTTCCTTTGATAAACAAATTGACTCAGTGGTCGTACTTGAGGATCTAAAGAATGATCATGTTGAGACTCACGTTGAACAAGATGATCATTGCCTCATCCGGATTTTGCTCGGTTAATTCAAGACCATAAAATCAAAATGGAGGAGCGTTATGCATTAAATCAATCCTTAAAAAGTAAAAATGCCTTTGTTAACCAAGGATTTTGAATGCTTACAAATGCAACTCAACTTTTCAAAACACAAGAAAACCGTGAAAAGGTTTTGAAGCCGCTTTGCAAAATCTCATCAAATGAAAAATATTTAGAGAGCGGATCGTGATCTAGCGCCTCGAAGAATGCTTTGTTATGCGAATTAGAACAAGCTGAAACACGAACATAAAAAGCAAATTAACGCTCTCACCTTGGAAAATCAAAAGCTAAGGTGAGTTGTTAAATTGTCAAAAACAGTTCTCAGCATACAAAAGCATTCAACGAATCGGGTAGATGACCTTCTTGAAGAAATTCTCGGCTTGCAAAACAAACTTAAAGAGTTTAAAGCGTTGTTTACAAACATGGTGAATCATGTGACTATTGAAAAGTTTACCTTAAAACCCAATCAAAGGATATGGAAAAATCTAGGCGATTACAAACCAAAGCTTTCACTAAAACATTCAAACCAACTCACGAAGTTTCGGTCACGAATACAAAATTGATAATCTTGTCATGAGTGTTGTTGAATATCATCGTTAAGAGGAATTAGATGCGTAGAAGGCGAGTCGATCAAAATTAAAAATGTTGTTTACAACAAACCTTTTAATTATAAAAGCGGTCACTTTCGTCACACCAGCGGATTCTTCTAACACACCAAGGGTTATCATCAAAACACTTGAGTCTTCTAATGTTAATCCCAAAATAGACTTTGCACAAACTTATGGTCCTTTACCTTCCATTAGTGAAGTAAACTCACAACCGAAAATCGAAAAATTCTTTGATATTTTGACATTTTCATGGTCGACCTCAAAATTTTACAACATGAGATAGAATATCGATCCGAAATCAAGTTGAACATTTTCAATCGCCTCGCGCGAGAACAAAGAGACATTTTTGGAAAAATCTTTTACCTAATGTTAAAACTTGAAAAGTTGTGCAATTGCTGGAAAAGGATTTTCATAAGGAACTTGGGGTAATGAAAACGTTTTGAGAAAGCGAAACATCTATTTCTAACACTAAGCAAAAAGAAGCTGTTGAGAAAAGATGTTGATCGACTCTTGGAAGATGTTATCATCTTACGATATCCATAATGTTGTGTTACTTCATGCCTTGCCATTTGCATCCGATTACATCTCTGCGATATTGTTGAAACTGTAGAATCTGTTGAGAACACCGATAATGTGCTTCGGATCGAGTTTTAAAAGTGAAAATAAGCGATTACTCACCGAAATTTACAATGCAAAACGTCGTCTTCATTGGTGTGAAAAGATATTCACAACCATCAACTTAGTTTTCAAAAGAAAATCGCTCGGTGAGTGAAAATCTTCGATCCTAAAATTGAGCAAGCGGATGATCAAAGCGTGTCTTTGAAAAGTCAAATCTCAAAATATGAACAAGAACTTTTAAAAGTTAAACAGGAATATGGTGTCATATTTGATTTACTCAAAAGACTCGACTTGAAGCATCAAACGAACTTGATCACTATCTTGCTCACACTAGAGAAGTCATGAATTTTCTTTGGTAATATTAGTTACGAAAATCAAGATCGATTCACACCATCTCTAAGTTACGGAAATGTTAGGAAAGTATGAACAACTTCCGCCTCTTGTGATTAAGAGATTAGCACCGGTCGCACTTAGTAATCGTGAACCTAGAATTCCCACCGCCAAATCACAAGTTGCTAATGTGTTTCCTCTCTTGAAACAGGAATAGTTGCATCTTTTCCAAGCGTCCGCACTTCAGACCTAGGAGCACTTAATCGAAGAATAGGAAGTTGCGACCCAAGAAAAGATCAATAAAGAATGCTAAAGTAGAAGAACACCCTAGGACTACGAATAAAAATCATGTTGCTTCCACTATAGATGTTGTGTCCGCAAATGTAATACAAATAGTGATGTAACGAATGCTAAACCGTTAAGTACTTTTGATATTGATCGATGCACCTTGTGTTATTTGTCGAAAGAGTATGAATTCGATTGTCATGACAAATGTGTTGCTAAAGCTATAATCTCTCGATTCGGAATCCTAAGAATCGAATACCTCTAGGCCCACTAATCATTCTAAGTCGTGCTTGGTAAACCACCTTCTTTAGATTCTAAGGCAACCATTGCTATCACAGTAGCTCCGCTTCACCTCCTAAGAATGTAGTACCACCTAGTGTTTTCACTAAGACTAAAGCAAAGAGTAGTTATAGATGGCGAAATGGATATATAACACACTAGGATTTAAATGGATGCCTAAAATTCTCAATGTGTGTATGTCTAACATACCTTGAAACCTCTAACATTTGGGTTCCACATCTACTTCTATTCCATCTGTGTAAATCGTGTGTAATGCGGTGATCTGAGATCATTCTGGATTGTTGATAGCGGATGTTCCCGACACATGATGTACAACCTTAAGCTGTTATCAAACTTTATTGCAAAGTTCATTGGCACCGCCGATTCGGGAACGATCACTCGCAGCGACTATCATGGGCTACATAGATTATGTTAATGGGAACATCGAAATAAGCGTGGTTTACTATGTGGAAGGCCTCGGTCACAACTCTTTCGATGGGTCAATTTTGTGATGGAGATTTGGAGGTTGCTTTCGGGAGAAAACTTGTTTCATTCGTGATCTACATGGAAATGACCTTATGTCGCTCGCGTAATTTTAGTCTCTATACTATCTCTATGCAAGACATGGTTGCTTCCTCTCCCATTTGCTTACTTTCAAAGGCAACATCTACAAAATCACGGCTATGGCACCGTCGTCTCACATCTAAACTTTCAAACCATCACCAACCTTGCTCGACACAAACTAGTTGAAGGACTCCACGATTCCTGTATTCAAAAGATCACCTTTGCTCGACCGTGAACAAGGAAAAGCACTCGTGCTAATTTTCCTTCAAAGGTGGAACACATTTCTCGACATGTGCTCCATCTTCTTCACATGGATTTGTGTGGCCCGATCGTGTGCAAGCGATCAACGGCAAACGCTACATCTTAGTAATTGTTGATGACTACTCACGAAGGACTTGGGTCTACTTTCTTCGTAGCAAAGACCAAGCTCCACAAATGATCATCACCTTTCTCACAAAATACGAGGTTCGACTCCAACACCGTCGTAATAATCGTAATGACAAAGGAACTGAATTTGTCAACAACACCGCCGTGAATTCTATGAGAAAGTGGGAATTGACATCAAACATCTATTGCAAGTACACACGAACAAAGCGGAGTTGTTGAAAGACGAAACCGAACGTTAGTGGAAGCGCAAGAACAATGTTAATCAATGCTAAACTTCCAGATTACTTATGGGCGTGTCAGTATCTCGCATGCTATACTCAAAACCGTTCTATGATCACAAAGCGCCACAACAAAACACCTTCGAGCTTGTCCACAACTATAAACCGAACCTCAAACACTTTCATGTATTTGGATCCCTTTGCTATCCGAATAATGATCGTGATGATTTTGGAAAGCTCAAAGCCAAAGCGATATTGAGTCTTTATTGGATCTGTGACAATTCTAAAGGTTTAGAATGCGGAATCGTCGAACTAAGGAGGTAATGGAAGCGATTCATGCTCATTTCGATGAACTCACGGAAATGGCCGAGTATATGACTTAGAACCGGTCACAACCGTTTAAACTTCCTCAACCCCATCATCGGTGAAGAAAGCCCTCACTAACTCGTCAACAAATGGAAAGGTTATTTGCTCCTCTGTTGGTGGCGATATTGATGAGCGTGCTCGGTGTATCCATTGTTTCATTGACAACCCGATAATATTCCTATACATGATACACCGCTACAACAACTCTTTGTTGAAGATGCACCTACACCGCTTGACTCCAACACAACATTGAACACACCGCTTCCAACAATGATGAACCGGTGATGATATTCAATGAAATACCCCACTGCGATTTTGATCCAAATCGTTCTTGACCCGTTTGCTAATGAGATCTTGCGCACGGATGTTGCGGAATCTTCAACAAACCATTTGAACCCTCAAAATCGCACAATGTATACCAACATCAACCTCTACACATAGATGGACAAAGACCATCCTCGGCTAACATTATTGGCAACCCAAATCAACCCGATCGTTCTGCGACAACGTCTTCACACAGACGGTGAACATTGCATTTATGCACTCACCGTCCCGCGATCGAGCCTAAAAACATTAAAGATGCAATGACAAAAGACAATGGATTGAATCCATGCGGGAAGAACTCAACCAATTCAAGCGTCTTGAAGTATGGGCTGGTTGAAAGACCAGCGGTCTCGTCATTGGTCTAAAATGGATTTGGAAAAACAAATTGGATCTTTGAAGGGAATGTCATCAAAACAAGTCACGGCTAGTTGCTAAGGGTTATCGTCGGGAAGAGGAATAGACTTTGAAGAATCTTTGCTCGGTTGCTCGTCTTGAGGTCGTTCGGATATTCCTCGCGTTCATGACTCATATGAATATGACGGTCTATCGGATGGATGTCAAAGCGGCGTTTCTCGATGGACAACTTAAAGAAATGGTCTATGTCGACCAACGGATGGATTCGTTGATCCCGAGTTCCCGAACCATGTTTACAAACTGAACAAAGCTCTTTATGGCCTCAAACAAGCCCCTCGGGCATAGTGCGATAAGCTATCATCTTTCCTCATTGCCAATAATTTCACCAAAGGCTCGGTTGACCCAACTCTTTTATACAATATCACGGGCACACATCTTAATTGTTCAAATTTATGTGGATGACATCATTTTGGGTCAACACATAAAAGTTTTCAATCGCTTTTGCAAAACTAATGAAGAAAATTTTGAAATGTCCATGATGGGTGAACTTACGTTCTTTCTAGGATTTGCAAGTTCATCAATCACCCCGTGGTATTTTCTTGAGTCGATCAAATATGCCCTTGAGCTGTTAAACAAATTTGGAATGACAACTTTGTGATACTTATGCCACACCAATGGCTCATACCAAGAAGTTAGATCTTTGATTTACATGGGAAATTGGTTGACCCTACCAAATCTAGAAGTATTATTGGGTCCTCATGTATCTAACGACTATGAGACTGATATTGTCTTTCTGGTTTATCTATGCTCCCGTTATCGATCGCGACCAGCTGAAACCCACCTCTACGAGGCTAAAGAATCCTCAGATACATCAAAGGAACCATTAAATTGGGGATCACGGTATCAGAAGGATTCAGTTTTGAACTAATCGCTTTTTAGAGCCGACCACGCGGGATGCTTAGACTCGAGGAAAAGTACTTTAAAAGCTCTACAATTTCTTGGTGATAAAGCGGTGTCTTGGCAATCAAAGAAGCAAGATTGTACATCGTTGTCATCAACCGAAGCGAGAATATAGCCATGTCCGCGTGTTGTGCTCAAGTCATCCGGATGAGAACACAACTCAAAGACTATGGTTACGTATTTGATGAATCCGATGTCTGCGACAATCAGTGCCATTGCAATCTCGTGCAACTCGGTTCGACAATCGAAATCAATGCACATCGATCTACGCTATCATTTCATCAAGGACCACGTGGAGCAGTGCACCGTTGAATTATACTTTGTGAGTGCGAATACCAATTGGCGATCGCTCACCAAAGCCTTGCCTCCCGCTAGGTTTAATGAGTTGGTCCACGGTTGGTATGAGGTGTTTGACTCAAGAGGAATTAGATGACCTCTTAAAACAGATCTTAAAACACATCAAACACCAAAACATCTTTTGTAAATAAATTTTTCAAAAACAAAATACAAAAAATATAAATCCGATAAAACAACAAAATATTCTCCCAATCTATATTTCTTTCAACATGGCAAGTACATTTCTTCCGTCAACACTTCAATCTTTCAAAATTCAGTATTTTTCCGATCAAGTGTTGAGGGGAGAAAATAAACTCTTAAGCGCTTCAAAACATCGTGTATTTGCATGTTATCTTATCTCGGTTGATTACATTATAAATGGTGGTACATTTTACGGTTCAAAGACACTCCTCGGACTTAAATTAATAACCTTTCATTATTTTCTCAAGTCGAGGGAAGTGTAAATCAAGGGTCTTTCGAAAATCTTTGTTTGATAACCAAAGCGGAAGTTAAATGGCTTTGGATGAATAAGAAAAAGGTGGAGGGACCAAAGCGTCAAAACTTTAAAGTTACTTTAAATAAAATACCCTTCAACCTCATTAACTTCATCACATTTATTATCTTACCAAACATAATCCACGATCCAAAATCGTTTGACAAATCCGTGTTTCAGATCATCAATTTGTAAGTGATTTCGTGTTTATTACAAGTTTTTAAGCAATGGTTTTGAATTTTTCAAAAATCCAACGGTTTAATCTTGAGTCATCATCACTTTTGTGACTTACGTGTAAGCACAAGAACACCAAATCATGAAAGGGTGTTTATGGTTAAAAGGGCGTGTCAAAACTTTCTTAAAACATCAATGATACCTTTTAATCATCAAACGCGCGAAACACAATTGAGTATATTTGAAAACTAGGGTTTATGCGTGGATTTGGGTTTTCAAATGAAACGTTTTGGTGAAAAAGATTGTTGTATAAGGTTATTATCAAGTTGAATTGATTATATCGAGGCCCAGTTACACCCGAAACAATAATAATTCATAAAATGGAAATTAGGGTTTTGTGTTCATACGGTTTGGGTACTTTTGATTCTTGACACTTTTGATGTTAAAACTTGACCAAAACAACTCTATATTCTTCTTAGTCCTACAAGAATCACTTTAGTGCATAATCCATGGCTAAAATTCATACGTGTAGAATTAGGGTTTAGTCTACGCGTAAGATTTTCTACTGTGAATCGCCAAGCTGTTCAAATGTGTTTTGATCATCATAAAATGAATGTTATGTGTTAATCATTGATGATATGATGCTTTGTTTCGGGCTTGCTACACTTAATATTCAGAATCAAGGTTGTTGTTACTCGCATAAGGATCACCTTACGCGTAGCTTGTTATCGTAAGATTAGTCTTCTGGCGTAGCTTCTACGCATAAGGATATACATATGGGACTACGCGTATCTGTGAAGGATATGCGTGCGATGACCTCCACGCATAAGGTCAACTCTTACGAGTAGCCTTACGCGTAAGTTTAATATATGCCTACGCATAAGCTCCACGCATATGGTCTCCTTTTCCCACGCGTAACACTTGCGCGTGGTTGGGATCTGGCGTGAAGTCACGCCACGCATATATCATTCACTGTCTCGCATAACTTTACCAATCCTACGCATAAGCCGAGATCATACCTTATTTATGAATTGTTACGTGTACAAACTTGTAAATAAACTAATCATATTGATGAGTGTCTAAATACTCGTCATTTTTGTACCATTTAAGCGCAAAAACATCCGAAAACACTCGAAATGCATCAAAATGATAAAAATATCACAAATAAGTGTTTTATATGTTTTAAATGCAAAAATATCAAAATCGGTGAAAAGCGTATAAAGTTTGCATAATTGGCGGTTTAGTCCCCAAGTTTCAAAAGTTGTCAAAAACAGGTCCTGGTAAATCTAAATAAAGAAAAATGTTATTCAAGGTCCACGAAATATTCTAAATTGTCAAAATGGTCCTTGAATAAATCTTTTGTTAAATGGAGAAAAGGTCCTCGAGTTTCAAAAATGTCAAGTTTGGTCACTGAAATTTGAAAATGACAATCTTGGTCCTTGTACTATTGGAACTTGTCAATATTGGTCCCTTGTATGAACTTTGGAAAAATAGCAGGAATGGTCCTTCATGATTGGAGAAATTGCAAAAGTGGTCCTTGTAATATTAAAACCAAACCTATGACCCTTTACCCATTTTAACCCCGCCATACAGCGACCTTTCCTTTTGAACCCCTGGTCAAACCTCAGTCAAATACACCTTTTCCCTTTTCCCTCCCAACAGGTTTCCTTCTTCCCCACTGGACCAATTGCTGCAACCCACTCTCCATCACCTCGGCCCCCTTATCTCTTCCACATCAAGCCCTCATCATCACTTTGTCCACCCCCTCCTAGTTGCGGTTTGTAACCCGGTGGTCAAATATCAACTTTCCCTTAAAATTGAAAGTGACTAAAACCCTTAAAACTACCCATTGGTCAAAGTAAGAGGTGGGATCGATCAAGAAGACACGTGGAGCTTAATGGAGTATAAAGGAGAGGAAGAGAAGGAGAGGAAAAGTAGTAGTTAGTTTTAGTTTAAAATGTATGTCGTTTTTAGTAAGTATTCTTAATTAGTGTATTAGAATGTAATCTCAAGTTTCATTGTACTAAAACTAATCTCCTTTGTCACTATAATTGATTCAAGTCTCAATTTAATGCTTATATATATTTGATGTTTAGAAGTCCCCTGTGGAAAATTTTGATTTTATACTCTAGCATTTAAGCTTCAAACAGCTCTTTGTTCAGTTCCAATAAGCTTAAATGAGCTCTATATAGCTTTTTATAAGCTTACAATTAAGTTTCAATCAATGTTGTTACATGGTCAACAAAAGTCAAAAAAATGGCCAAGAATGGAAATGGTGATCTTGGGTTGATGCAGTGGTTGGTATTGGGTTGGAAATGATTTAGTATAGTGATCTTAGGGTCTGGTTTTGGCCTGCAAACAATTTGGACACATGTAAGTGAGTTTCTCAGTTTCAATTTTCAAGTCCATTTTGCATTTTATGCTTGTATGAACATCTGTGATCATTGCTAGCTTAAACAGGGTTAATTAGTTGTATTTAAGTCACTTAGACTCATTTTGATTGACTGCACAAGTTGGATCAGTGGTTATATCATTTCATTTGCAAATTAGTAATTTTAAGGAGTGTTTGGTTTAAGCTGATCTTTGGCTTTGCAGTATTTAAATGTGGTTAAACTCAGTTTGCCAAGTTCCCTTTAGGCACATTAGACTCATTTGAGTCATTTATTTGGACCTCAAGTCACATATCATCACGAATCCAAAAATGTCACTAATAAACTTAAATCGTTTGATATGTTGTGAACAATATGTGATAATATAAACTTTAAAACTTAAAGTTAACTAACTCATGAAACATTTCACGACATCATTGAACTATTGAACATACAAGTGACTTAGGACTCGTAACAATCATTATCTTTGTACATTCAATAACTAGACAATAAGACCTTACATTGACTAACATTATGTCTTCGATATGTTGGTTCTTTTGGCTAATGTTATTTCGAGATCACGACATGGTGAACAAATGAATGTGGATGCATACGAAGTTCTCTCCATTCTTGATATCTATCCTCATGGCTATCGATGAAGATTGGAAAGAATAATCTCCATGTTGACTTTGACACCTCACTTGCTCGGAATCTTCGTGTCTAATTGCTATTGATATTACGAGGACTCATCCGTATCGAGAATATGCTCACTCGCTCTGCAGCTCGTTCACGAGATCTACATCCAGCAGTTACGGAACACTATGGAAAGGGTCAAGGGCGGATGATGTGATGACTCTTAACCACAAACAAGTCACCATTACACTGCTGATTTAAGGGTCGCTCTCCTAATTCACAAGTCAATCCAACCAAACTATATGCCACTTTCTTGAAGAGCTAACTCTCCAATTCTTAATCGATATCGGTTATGGCGAGGCTACGAGGAGTAATCACCAAGCATTCTCACGTAGAGCTTAAGAGTATTCCTCAACCACGGAGAACTCTCTACATGATCATCACCAAGTCTGTTTACGGTCGTGACGGTGGCTATGAGCATCCTAAGCTCATGGAACTACAAATATTTTGGGCATTGGTCAACATGAAACACATCGCTTCTCGAAGCTCGATTTGGGATGACATGATGTCATTTCTCAACAAACTTGGCTCAAAGATTCCTACATTAGATATACTAAGCTGTTGATCCGAGAGAGCACTTGGACTTCATCACGATATTCCCAAGAGGCTCAATGACCCCGACAATCACGATATGTTGGCGGAACCTATTCTATCTGTCGAGAATCAAGGAATAGTCTACAAAGAAACTAGGTTACGTGTTGCCGATTTCCTTCTGGCGAAGATGTCGAAGCTCAAAGCGTGCCAAAGGTATCTCGGAAGCGGTTAGACAAGGCAAAGTTGGTCATCTTGACGAAAAATCTTACGGAACACTGTAAGAAGAACGAGAAGAGAAGTGCGGGAAGCACAACAAGTCTCGTGAGTCAAAGGAAGTTTCCTAAAGGAATCCTCCTTCAAAAGGATTGTTCCCGTAAAGGAAGCCGAACCTATTCCCACACTTGAACCATAGAGACAACAAGGGCGAGGCTCAAGATCTTGTCTGGATGAAGAGTTTCATTACTCTGCAAGCGCAAGCGAAACACACCTCGGTAGCAAAACCTCCAAGTCCTCCGTTGTCCAAGAAAAGGGAAGACTCGGTTGTACCCTATGATGAGAGCTACGAAGAAGAAGAAGAAGAATTGGAAAATCATACGGGAAGAAGTTTCACGTCGGACACCTTCAAAGGCGAAGAATTTGCTAAAGATCAAATGAGTGGCCCAGGAGGATCAAGCGGTCTTGCCGCTCCTCTCCGGATCGATGCGGTTGTCGACACGATAAGGGATTTGGTGCCACCACTCTTGTGCAAAAACAAAAGCACAGAGGATACTATTGTGTATGATTTTGAGAAGCCGGAGGCGAGAAAGAAAAGTCTAGGGATGACGAGGATGATTATACAAAGTTTCTTCTAGGCGGTCAACACACTCAAAGGAAAACCTCGAAACTCCTAAGGACATGAAGTCTCCTCATGTCTCCTCATCATCAGACTCTTCATCTCATTCATCACCACCACCATCAATGAAGTCAACGGATCATCATCCAATCGTTGAAGAAACCACCTAAATCTTGGATTTCTCGGACTCATAAAAGATTGTGAAAGTCATCCAACAAATCGAGAAGAAGGACATACTTTACGGAAAAATGAATTGGTTTCTTGACCAAATTCGGTACTTAAATGATGAGAAAGACAAGATGGAGAAAGAAAGGAATTTGTTCGAAGTTCATGAAGAGTCATCGAAAAGAGGCTGAATGAAATGATCGAAGGTTACACTAACAAGTACCTTGGGATATCGTTCCTAAAGTCCAAAAGGAGCTGGAAAAGGCGACAAGAGATCATACCCACAAGTTTCTTCTAAACCTTGTCCCGGTGTGACTAGAAGTATTTTCCGACAACTCACCCCTAACATCGTCGCATTGGTGAAACATACAATGGCCAAAGAAGTCGATCTCTCGAGATACGAGTTAATCGCTAAACTAGTGATGCAAATGTCAAAGCGATGCGGGCGTTTACTTGAGGAAGCTAAATTTTCGAAGGTCTACTTGCCTTTCAACTCGGATCATCATGCAAGGAGTCACCGATCAAACCAAGCGACCAAGAGATGGCGATGATAAGGACAAGGACTACGCACCTAAGCGTCGAAGCGCCCGGTAAATCTACTTGATGCCACCTCCTCCACGGACTTCTTCTCAACAAAAGTCTCCTCCACCTCGATCTTCTCTTGATAAACCTCGGGACGATTCCGAGTTACCAACCCGACTCATAAAAAGGTGATTACTTTGAGTATACGGGTGGTGGCGATGAAGAGGTCCTTGAGCCCGACAACAACCCACCTCACCCAAACAAGTGCGAAACCGGTTATCATCATCAAGGCCTTCTAAAAGAAGAAGAAGGCGACTCGACTGAAGTCGTATCATGGCTAGATGACGATAAAACCGAAGAGTTTGAATGGTTCTCCACACTTGTCAATCAAACTCCTACCCGATGAAGGTCAAGACTTGGTAGTCGGTTCTACATTGGAGCACGCAAAACTATTGCAAGAAAAGTTCCATGTGAAGAAAATGACAAAACCGAGTTGAGCGAATCAAGAATGAAGCTTTTCAAGCGTGGAAAACAGACTACGGCGCCCTCGGTCGAATATCATCTTGAGAACATCGCTCGAGCTATGTCTAACAATATGGATTGGCTCAATCAGGAAGCAAACATTGACTTCACAAAGGGACAACCCTCCATACTACACGATTGGACCAAACCCCTACCGAGCCATTGGCCAAGCAGACGAACCACGGATTCCTTCCGATACTTCTTTCTTGAGACACGGATTTTCTCTTACGGTAGCGATGGTTCGCGAAAATCGCTACATCATTGACTCTTCCATTCCAGTGACTATTTACTCAAGCGCATAGCCATCGAGGCGTGCAAATCACTTGTTTTCGACAGCGTGCAAGCATCCGACCAAGATACATTGTATGGGATTCATCATTGGCACGACGCGCGAAGAATCTACTCTGATGCACGGTTGAAGTCTCAACAAGCGGTGTATAGCTCTAAGGACATCGTGGCCATCAAACACATTGATCTCAAGTCTAAGTGGGACTACACATTCTTAAAGAATATCATAGTCAAGCGACAAGATGAGCAGGACTATGGATTCTCCGAGGTCGACTTTGAGAACTTGTCCTCAACGACATCGAAGACATGTACCTTGCCAAAATCTGGTCGTATGAGACAATTCTCATTGAAGTTCAGCGAATTTATCAAGTCACTTCTCATCTTCATTAGCGCGATCGTGATCAAAGAGCGTGTTGAAGATATCTAGATGGTCGTTGAATCTTATCGAATGGCGTGTCAACCTCACTCCTCCAACGCTTGATCTTCCCGGCATCAATCACTAACTCAATATCGCTCATCGACAAACCATTCGGAGTTGTTTACGAAGTGAACTTCAACGAAACTGCTTAATGGCATGTAGTGAACTTGAGTCGGGATCATACCTTGAAGGCGGTTAGGGATGGATTGGCGTCTGAGGTTGAAGGATATACGCTGAAAGTTGGGTCTCCTAAGCGCTAGAATTCTCATAGCGGGAGGGATGTGAGACGGATCATCACCATGATTGATGAGCGGTTGTTCGAAGGGATCGATTCGGATGATTGGAGAGCTATGTTGGTGGTGAGCCGGAGAAACATCACCTGGCTTTCAGCATACATGCGCTCTCTGGGAACATCACTGCACTTCTGGTACCCTAGAATTGTTTCCTTCATATAATTTTGGATGTATGATTATATATGAATGGCTTGTGCACACATAACGATTGTACAACCCGTAATTGACAAGAAAGGACCACGTAGTGCGCTTGATGCCACAATCCTTATAAAAGGGCGAAACTTCTTATTTTTTGAGTAAAACCTATCAAACCTTTCTCTTTTCAAGCTTTTGCTCAAAAGACAAGTACTTCCCATATGATTTTAAAACCTCAACCGTTTGTATCACTAGTTGAGGGGAGTATTTGATGAAAACTTTGTTCACAAATTGTTCATAGTGGTCATCTTCCATAACACTCGAAATGGTCATATTTATTCTCAAGCGTTCAAAACAACATTTTATATGCCATTTTGAGGGAGAAAATTGTGTGATAAGAAATATGTTGTGCAAAATGCAAATGAATCATGTACCTCGGACTTAACCAACGAATTGTGACACTAAACTGTTTGTAACTCGAAAAGACTTGTCTGGACGGGTAATAATTTCAAGCTAGTTCGCTAGTAATGTAAGCGTGTCTCGCAAAGGACTTGTCAAGTAGAAAGTACCATTCGAGAAACTTTTGATAGACATGAACTACGACGGGTTCGACAACCTTCAAGGTTTGTCTACACCTTCAAGGTAGTTAATAGAGCTAGTAGTCACCTAAAAGGCGACAATGTATCTCTTTAACTATTCAAGCGTAACCGTGTCTCGCGGAGATTGTCTATCTTTAGTGGATCAATTCAAAAGTGCGCTCTTTCCTCATTGTGCATTTAACCATTAAAACTATTAAGCACATGTGGAGGGAGTATTTATGCAAAACATCATCTCTCTGAGGTTCAAACATGTTTTCATTAACAAACCCTTTGAGAGATATTTTCACATTCGGTGGTTTTAATGGCAACATAGGTTAGTCATGGGTTATAAGGTGACTAAGGTTAGGAATAACCATCCTATGATCCGCTTGAGAGCGGAGGGATCTACCCAAGGACACTACCATTAGTTAGTGTTAGAAGTCCATAGGAATGATTATAAAAAAGAAAATGAGAATCGGAGAAAGAAGGAGTTGAAGAATCAAAAGAAATGTAAAGTAAAGGGTGAAAAGAAATAGCCCTCAGTTATTCAACTTAGAGGCGGAACAGGGTTCAATTCATATGCTCTTGGTTGTCACTTAGTGACACCAGTGTTGAAGATTAAAGTCGTCATGGACCCGGTGGCGCATGCACTAAACCTTCTTAGCCACTCAAGTTTTTCTCAGCGAAGCTTGTTTCATTCTCACGGGAACCCAACGTAAACTATTGGCTTTCTCTTGAGATCGTTTGGTATTGAAAAGGAGACCCTTGATCGTTGCAAACCGTCGAGCTAAATCACTCAAGCACCGCCACTTGTGAATGGCGGACCGTGTCGACTTAAAAGCTGGCTAAGCACGAATGCAATGAAGATCGGGAGAGTATAGTGTTTCCCGGTCGTTAAGTCCCAACGAAATGTGCGAGAATAGTCGGCGTAAAGTGATCGAGAGGATTTGAGCAGGAAAGGATCGTGGTTGATCTATACCTAAAGAAAGCCCATAAACTACTGGGGCTTAAATGCAAATTAAAGGAAGTTAAAAGATAAAAATGTTAAATAAACGCTATCACTATATTTAAAATGATGTTTTGTTTTATGTTTTATAAAACTAGAATTTAAAACTACGTGACGTCTTAAAGAAAATGTGAAACTAAAGCAATATTAATCCTAAAAATATGAAAATTATATGTTTACAAATCTAATGATAAAAGAAAATATTTAGAAAAAGAAAATTATTTTTATAACTATTTATCTAATTATTATTAATTAAAAACTATTTTTAACTAATTAATAATAACCTAAATTACAAGAAAATAGGAAATAAAGCTAGAAAAATAAAATTATGACTTGGAAAAATCTAAAAATTTCAAAAGAGAATTTTCAAAACTATTTTTATATTTTTCTGATTATTTTTCTATTTTCTAGGAATTAAAAACTATTTAAAACTACTTAAATTATTTAAAAATACAAATTTAACTAAGAAAAATCTAGAAAAATATTTTTTTGACTTTTTATATTTATCTTAACTTAAGAAAAATGAAAAATTATTTTTTTGAAACTTTTCTTAATTATTTGTATTTAAAGCTAATTAAAAAGTGCTAAAATAGATTTAAATGCGAAAAATAGCAAAGCAGGCTAGGAAAAATCGAAAATTTTAGGAAAAGTCTAAAATGGTGTGAGGAATCTAGGAAAATAGAAAAAGCAGGGTGTTGCTTGGAGGAAATTGAAGCTGCTATGTCAAGTGCTTAGAAATAAGCAATTGGACACCAAAAGCTACCTGGCGAAACAAAGGCTATACTAGGCTACAACTACCTAAGAAAAACTAAAAACAACTACTCTAAACCTCTTAAGTGGCCTTTGCCATGATTAGATGATTTGAGCTTAAGAGTTAAGCAGTTTTAAGTGCTACATTTAAGCTAAAGAATAAGCTCTTAAATAAGCTGAAGCTGGAAAGCAATGGGATCCTCAAGACCACCAACCAACACGCTTATAAACCAAAGGCGAGACCCCAATAAGCTATATTAAAGCTTGTACAAAGATTTTAAAAGCACGCATCACACTCGGTGTCTTGAGTGTGAACAAGGAGATGTGGCTTATTGGACGACTTATTTGAAGCATGTAAAAACTTGAGAAAACTCGGCAACATTCATTTACCCAAACTAGACCAAGCGAACTTGTGATCCCAATTACGGAATTGAACCAAAGATGAGCCCATGGCACATCAATGAAGTTTTGTAAAAACACACTATGCAACTTTTGACTTTATGAAATCGATTAAGAACATTGACTTTGCCAACTTTGAGCTTGATTTGTGAAGTGAATATGTTGTTATAGGATGAATGAAACCTAATGCAAGCTATATATATAATATCTAACACAGTTAAGATTTTGTTTTGCAAAAATTTTATGAGATAAGCACTTAGAACAGTTGAGACATGATTTTGACTTTCAACGACTTGAGGTCCAAATAAATGACTCAAATGAGTCTAATATGCCTAAAGGAACTTGGCAAGCGAGTTTAACCACATTTAAATCTTGCAAAGCCAAAGATCGACAAACCAAACACTCCTTAAAATTACTAATTTGCAAATGAAATGATATAACCATCGATCCAACATGCGGTCAATCAAAATGAGTCTAAGTGACTTAAATACAACTAATTAACCTGTTTAAGCTAGCAATGATCACGAGATGTTCATACAAGCATAAAATGCAAAATGGACTTGAAAATTGAAAGCGAGAAACTCACTTACATGTGTCCAAATTGTTTGAGGCCAAAACCAAACCCTAAGATCACTATACTAAATCATTTCCAACCCAATACCAACCCTTTGCATCAACCCAAGATCACCATTTCCATTCTTGGCCATTTTTGACTTTTGTTGACCATGTAACAACATTGATTGAAACTTAATTGTAAGCTTATAAAAGCTATATAGAGCTCATTTAAGCTTATTGGGCTGAACAAAAAGTCGTTTGAAGCTTAAATGCTAGAGTATAAAATCAAAATTTTCCACAGTGGACTTACAAACATCAAAATATATGAAGCATTAAATTGAGACTTGAGCTGAATTATAGTGACAAAGGAGATTAGTTTTAGTACAATGAAACTTGAGATTACATTCTAATACACTAATTAAGAATACTTACTAAAAACGACATACATTTTAAACTAAAAACTAACTACTACTTTTCCTCTCCTTCTCTTCCTCTCTTTTATACTCCATTAAGCTCCACGTGTCTTCGATCGGATCCACCTCTTAATTTGACCAATGGGTGAGTTTAAGGGTTTGGTCACTTTCTCAATTTTGGCGGGAAAGTTGATATTTGACAAGCGGGTTCAAAGCGCAACTAGGAGGGTGGATAGGTGTGATGATGAGGGGTTGATGTGGAAGAGATAAGGGGTGAGGTGATGGGAGAGTGGGTTGCGAGCGATTGGTCCAGTGGGAAGAAGGAAACTTGTTGGGAGGAAAAGGAAAAGGTGTATTTGGTGAGGTTTGACACAGGGGTTCAAAAGGAAAGGGTCGCGAGTTTGGCGGGGGGTTAAAAATGGGTAAAGGGTGTAGGTTTGGTTTTAATATTACAAGGACCACTTTTGCAATTTCTCCAATCATGAAGGACCATTCTGCCATTTTCCAAAGTTCATACAAGGGACCAATATTGACAAGTTCCAATAGTACAAGGACCGGTATTGTCATTTCAAATTTCGAGGACCAAACTTGACATTTTGAAACTTGAGGGACCTTTTCGCCATTTAACAAAAGATTTATTCAAGGACCATTTTGACAATTTAGAATATTTGGGGACCTTGAATAACATTTTCTTTATTTAGATTTACCAGGACTGTTTTGACAACTTTTGAAACTTGGGGACTAAAGCGCCAATTATGCAAACTTTATCGTTTTCACAGTTTTGATATTTTGCATTTAAAACATATAAAACACTTATTTCGATATTTTTATCATTTGATGCATTTACGAGTGTTTTCGGATGTTTTTGCGGTTTAAATGGTACAAAATGATGAGTATTTAGACACTCGTCAATCCCCATACTAAGATATTGCTAGTCCCTAGCAATGTTTTGAGAAAAATTAATGGTTTCAATCTCTTTACCAAAAGCCATTACTTATGGAGTAGCCAAATGTTTGAGTTCAAGTAAGAACCTTGGTACACTGATAACCAAGTGATTTTGAGCAAACCACCGACTTTCAATGGATTTGATTTGTCTTTACGAAGCCGTTTGTACGGACTAGCCAACTCTTAGATAAATTATCAATATTATCTTTGGTGAGTGATTACCAATTATGGCTTTTCCACTTGCCTTTACCACAAGCCATAAACTTGCGGGCTAGCCAACTCTTCACTTTTAAGGATATGGTGGTGAATACCATACAATTTTGGGCAAATTGCAAGCCGTCAATGGTTTGAGATATCTTTACCAAGAGCCGTTTGCTCTAGATTAGCCAATCCTTATGTGGGTTAGACATGGTGGTGATTACCATTTGTTGTGTTTAGTACATAGTACTTCCACTAATTTTTTTTAAAATTTGGCCATTTTGGGGAAAGAAGGGACTAAAAGGGTACATTTATGATCAAAATTCGCGAATTTCCCCCACATAGAAATGAATATTGTCCTCAATATTCAAAGTCTGCATTGTTATGCGAAACTTAAACGTAAAAGATAACATTACTAGCTAAGTGTAGAAACACAACAATTATTCTCTTTTTAATATTTACAATTTTCATTCATTTTTTAGATCTATATACAACATGTGGGGCATCTCCCCACACTAGGGTGGTACACACGGTGAAAACCCATGTAGCATACTCTTGTTTTTGATTATCAGTCGCTAGCTTGACTCGACCCAGATAATTTGTTCATGGGAAGTAAGTGGAAGAGACAATCTCAATGGACTTTCATTCAAGATGTTTGGATAAACATTTGTAGTACGTGAAAGTTCCACACCGATGAGATCAGACAGACGGACCGGCTCACAAATGGTGCATGGAAATGCGGGGTCAAAGATAATGTCTTCATTCCGAAGGAGTGAAGAGCAGGAGAAGCCACGGAATATATGAAAAAAGAAAGAAAATCATGATATAAATCATGACTAACTCTTCATCCTCGATAGGAGAATTCATAGTTTCATGAATCTCCTCGGTTAAGCTACTTGATCAAGACATACTATGGGTGTGTCTAGATCAAAATGGAAGATTATCATACTCCGGCGGAGATATGATATGAGTGAGTTCATCGAGAACTCCATGAAGGTGAATGAATCATATTCGAATTGATATGAGTGGGTTCACTTGGTGAACTCCTCCAATGTAAATGATTCATAATCGGGAGAGAATTATGAGGCCGAAGAGTGGTCACGCCACTAATCTTCTCTCCATTTTATCAAAACATAAGGCTTTCATTTCGGAATAGAATCATCGGAAGAATGTCACTATCCTTAATGGGGATAGGAGATGAAATAGGTTTTCTTGAAAGCCTCGATTTTAGAAATGAGAAGGCCGACATTCGGTAATTTTGCGAAGTGCTTCATCTTTGATTTCGGTGTCGATAACTTCATCATTCTCTTCTTCTAAGCTAACAAGCTCGGAAGGTAAATCTTCCACATAAGCGATGTCTCCACAAGATAGCGAATCATTATCATTAGAATCGGAGAACATCTCAATATGATCATTTGGAAGACAAGAGGAGGAGGATATCACACACATGATCAAGAGTTCCTGTGACTCTCTTGGGATTGGGACAAGGTTCTCAACACTAGACTTTATGAGTTCGTCCGATTCCTTTTCGAGGAGCAGTGTCAAGATGCTCGTCCCCATGTTCAAAGAGTGAGAGGAGCTTGGTGTGATAGCGATTGTTTGAGAATGAATCTCAAGCTGGCTGGGATATCATCGATGAACTTGATGAATCAAGTGTAGCCTCATCATCCTTGTCATCGGGAATAAAAGCGAAATTGAGAGCTAGATCATTTGCTTTTCTTTTGCAATTGATTCCCTAATAGATTTTCAAAAGCGATTTGGGAATTTATTTTAGCGACACCGCTCATCGACTAGCAATTCTTCCATGGATTCTCATGTGAATTTTGAATGACAAGACATTGTGGGGTGGAGATTTGTCAAGACCGGAAGGTTGACATTGATAATCATCATGAGGACCCCACAATATACACAAGAAATCTTGGAACATTATGAAATGCGGTTTATTGAACTCCTCACTTCATTTTACTAACTCGAAGCTCTAGATAAGTGTCTTGTTGGGTTTGTTGAGGAGTTTGAGTCATTTAGTCTTGTGGAGGTTGGTCGTGATATGGATAGTCGTAATTGTTACAAGGAAATGGATTCCTGTTTGACAATCGGTGAAATGGGACCTCCACAGTTCTCACAACAAAATGATTGTTGTGGGTGGTCATGTGAATAATATGGAATTTGGTCATTTCAAAGTCACGAGTGTTACGAGCTGTTAGTGACAAGCGTGTTTCCGGATTGACACTCAAATCCTTGGTGAGGACATCCACAAAATTCACAATGATTATGTTGATTATATGAAGATGAGTCGGTGTGGTGGGTAATTGGAAAAGTTAGAGGGTCGTTAAATGAGTTACGATAAGGATCATAATCAAATGAATTCCTCGAACCACAAAACAAACAACTCCGTTATGAATATCATTACCACATTGTACACACGTACACCAGCACGGGGTGAACGAGAAAGAGGCTCACCACAAGCGACACAAGGAATAAGCGATTTCATTTGAGAGTTATGATAAGGAATACATTTATTCAAAGAATCAACAAAACCAACATGGTGATCGAATGACTATCAAGTCTCGAAGAACATTTTGAAAAATCCGGAGGTGGGACAAATGGTGTGCTTTGAGAGCTAGCAATTTCCACCACTTCCGTTATGGTCTCAGGTTACGGTTCTTGAGAAGCGTGAAGATTAGGCAAGTCATTCTTGCAGTCACGGGTCAGATTACGCATGTTTGCTTTTAACCGTAAACGTGAAAGTTTAGGATCAATTCTAGGCGGCTTAGGAGAAATTGAGGATTAGATCTTTGGATAACAGTAGGTTGGACGTATTAGCACTCCATTATCGAGAGGAGTACACGGTCCTTTGTCACCCCGGTTTCTCTTCTATTTCCTACGCAGAATCAATGGGTCATCACGAACAACACGAATTCTTGACATTTGTGATAAAGTCTGAAGCTTTTGACCGTCCGAGTCGTCATGATCGAGAGATTCCATGAGAATAGAAGAAGTTTAGAATCAAAGGGTAAGAGGGTAAAGGGATAAAGAATCAAAAAGGGTAGGAGGGTAAAGAGGAATATTTTTGGTATTTTTGAAAAACATGATGTAAAAACTAAGAATGAAAATCTTTTGGGTTTTGGATTATATAGATGGTATAAACAAGGAGTGATGTCAAATCACTAATCGCTAAGCGTAAGACTATTAGCTTGCTCCCGTGCGCGCGCCAAAATTTGATCGTTACAAAACCGTCAAGCTAAATCACTCGAGCACACGCCACTTGTGAATGGCGGACCGTAATCGACTTAAAGCTGCTTAAGCAAGAATGCAATGAAGATCGGGAGAGTATAGTGTTTCCCAGTCGTTAAGTCCCAGCGAGTATGTGCGAGAATAGTCAAGCGTAAAGTGATCGAGAGGATTTGAGCGGGAAAGGATGGTGGTTGATCTATACCTAAAGAAAGCCCATAAAATCAGGGGCTTAAATGCAAATTAAAGGAAGTTAAAAGATAAAAATGTTAAATAAACGCTATCACTATATTTAAAATGATGTTTTGTTTTATGTTTTATAAAACTAGAATTTAAAACTACGTGACGTCTTAAAGAAAATGTGAAACTAAAGCAATATTAATCCTAAAATATGAAAATTATATTTTTACAAATCTAATGATAAAAGAAAATATTTATAAAAATAAAATTATTTTATAACTATTTATCTAATTATTATTAATTAAAAACTATTTTAACTAATTAATAATAACCTAAATTACAAGAAAATAGGAAATAAAGCTAGAAAAATAAAATTATGACTTGGAAAAATCTAAAAATTTCAAAGAGAATTTTCAAAACTATTTTATATTTTTACGATTATTTTCTATTTTCTAGAATTAAAACTATTTAAAACTACTTAAATTATTTAAAAATACAAATTTAACTAAGAAAAATCTAGAAAAATATTTTTTGACTTTTATATTTATCTTAACTTAAGAAAAATGAAAAATTATTTTTTGAAACTTTTCTTAATTATATGTATTTAAAGCTAATTAAAAGTGCTAAAAATAGATTTAAATGGAAAAATAGCAAACAGACTAGGAAAAATCTGAAAATTTAGGAAAAGTCTAAAATGGTGTGAGGAATCTAGGAAAAATAGAAAAACGAGGGTCTTGCTTGGAGGAAATTGAAGCTGCTATGTCAAGTGCTTAGAAATAGCGATTGGACACCAAAAGCTACCAAAGCGAAACAAAGGCTATACTAGGCTACAACTACCTAAGAACAACTAAAACAACTACTCTAAACCTCTTAAGTGGCCACTACCATGATTAGATGATTTGAGCTTAAGAGTTAAGAAATAGTTTTAAGTCTACATTTAAGCTAAAGAATAAGCTCTTAAATAAGCTAAGCGGAAAGCGAAATGGGATCCTCAAGACCACCAACCAACACCTTATAAACCAAAGGCGAGACCCCAATAAGCTATATTAAAGCTTGTACAAAGATTTTAAAAGCACGCATCACACTCGGTGTCTTGAGTGTGAGCAGAGAGATGTGGCTTATTGGACGACTTATTTGAAACATGTAAAACTTGAGAAAACTCGGCAACATTCATTTACCCAAACTAGACCAAGCGAACTTGTGATCCCAATTACACTGGAATTGAACCAAAGATGAGCCCATGGCACATCAATGAAGTTTGTAAAAAACACCTATGCAACTTTGACTTTATGAAATCGATTAAGAACATTGACTTTTGCCAACTTTGAGCTTGATTTGTGAAGTGAATATGTTGTTATAGGATGAATGAAACCTAATGCAAGCTATATATAATATCCTAACACAGTTAAGATTTTGTTTTGCAAAAATTTTAACAGATAAGCACTTAGAACAATTGAGACATGATTTTGACTTTCGGCGACTTGAGGTCCAAATAAATGACTCAAATGAGTCTAATGTGCCTAAAGGAACTTAGCAAGCGGGTTTAACCACATTTAAATCTTGCAAAGCCAAAGATCGACTTAAACCAAACACTCCTTAAAATTACTAATTTGCAAATGAAATGATATAACCTTGATCCAACTTGCGGTCGATCAAAATGAGTCTAAGTGACTTAAATACAACTAATTAACCTGTTTAAGCTAGCAATGATCACGGATGTTCATACAAGCATAAAATGCAAAATGGACTTGTAAATTGGCCGAGAAACTCACTTACATGTGTCCAAATTGTTTTGAGGCCAAAACCGGACCTAAGATCACTATACTAAATCATTTCCAACCCAATACCAACCTTGCATCAACCCAGATCACCATTTCCATTCTTGGCCATTTTTTGACTTTTGTTGACCATGTAACAACATTGATTGAAACTTAATTGTAAGCTTATAAAAAGCTATATAGAGCTCATTTAAGCTTATTGGAACTGAACAAAGAGCTGTTTGAAGCTTAAATGCTAGAGTTTAAAATCAAAATTTTCCACAGTGGACTTCTAAACATCAAATATATATGAAGCATTAAATTGAGACTTGAACTGAATTATAGTGACAAAGGAGATTAGTTTTAGTACAATGAAACTTGAGATTACATTCTAATACACTAATTAAGAATACTTACTAAAAAATGACATACATTTTAAACTAAAACTAACTACTACTTTTCCTCTCCTTCTTCCTCTCTCTTTATACTCCATTAAGCTCCACGTGTCTTCTGATCGGATCCCACCTCTTAATTTGACCAATGGGTGAGTTTTAAGGGTTTTGGTCACTTTCTCAATTTTGGCGGGAAAGTTGATATTTGACCTTTGGGTTTAAAGCGCAACTAGGAGGGGTGGACGGTGTGATGATGAGGGGTTGATGTGGAAGAGATAAGGGGAATGAGGTGATGGGAGAGTGGGTTGCGAGCAATTGGTCGGTGGGAAGAAGGAAAAGCATTGGGAGGAAAGGGAAAAGGTGTATTTGGTGAGGTTTGACACAGGGGTTCAAAAGGAAAGGTCGCGGGTTTGGCGAGGGGTTAAAATGGGTAAAGGTCATAGGTTTGGTTTAATATTACAAGGACCACTTTTGCAATTTATCCAATCATGAAGGACCATTCCTACCATTTTCCAAAGTTCATACAAGGGACCAATATTGACAAGTTCCAATAGTACAAGGACTGTATTGTCATTTCAAATTTCCGAGGACCAAACTTGACATTTTGAAACTTGAGGGACCTTTTACGCCATTTAACAAAGATTTATTCAAGGACCATTTTGACAATTTAGAATATTTGAGGGACCTTGAATAACATTTTCTTTATTTAAATTTACCAATGACTATTTTGACAACTTTTGAAACTTGGGGACTAAAGCGCCAATTATGCAAACTTTATCGTTTTCACGATTTTGATATTTTGCATTTAAAACATATAAAACACTTATTTGTGATATTTTATCATTTTGATGCATTTACAGGTGTTTTAAGATATTTTGCAATTTAAATGGTGCAAAAATGATGAGTATTTAGACACTCATCAACCTCTCCCGATCTCAGCTCGGGAAAATCAAATCGCACTATTGAGTCTAGAGCCACGAGATTCATCAAAAGATCTCTTAGGAACACTTGACATTTAATCACTTGATGATCAACAAATAAGATCATCGATGGTTCATATCGAGTCCTTCACGGATCTTAGCAATCGTCGAGAACATTTATGAGAGGTTCACATCGTGATCCTCGGTGATTGAATGGAAACTCTGCCGGGGTCAACATCAAACGACCACAGCGGGTCGCCGGTAACTCCCGTGGATTACGCGAGTGTGTCTCAAGCGGTCTCTGATCGTGAGGTGATGCTTGGTGTACCTCGGTGACTCATCTGAAGCGTAGATGTACTTGGTACATCGCGTTATCTCACTTGTGGGGCTCCGGTTCGAGAGCGGCCTTTGTAAAATTAGAGTTGTGTTTTCACACTATCTTTGTTAACACTCTCTAAGTTCAAACTTGTAAGTGTCGGATACCGCTTATTACTAACCGTTTGAAATGTTTTCTTCTTATGGAAGCTCGGGGCGGGATGATCGTGCTAATTCTTCTCATACTCACGCCAACATCATCACTAATGGAGTTCTATTCAACAACAACACAACCGTCAGAATGATTCTTCGTCAAACCAAAGAATCTACAAAGTCAAAACTTAAAGAACTTCATCGGCATTGATTTCCAACGTCAAAGGCGTGTGAGCATGTTGAAGAATGGCGTGGAGACTTTGGAGCGTGACGGAGACTGAGAGACAGATGATGCGGACAAAACATACTATCACTTTCACCACAAAGAACAATGATCAAAGAACAAAGTTAAAGATGACGTCGAAGCATAAGCTGTTCAAAGATAACTATCTCTCTACCTTTGGGAGATTGTTCGAATCAAGACAATTCCTCTCACAAGAAAGAAGAATGTCGAAGAAGCGTCACAAACTACTATTACATCAACGCCTTCACCGTTTACATTCATATATACTTGAGGGAGATTGTTGGAATCACTCCTAACGATATTTCAAGTATTTATATTTCATATGTAATAGGTAGCTTTATTATGGCCTTTATGTTTGTTTAAGGTTAAGCTTATGTAGAAGGCCCATAAGCTTAGGCCCAAGCCCAGCATAAGAAAGGATGGGAACTAGGGTGTTGCCCTAGCTTCCTCCTATAAACTCTCTTGTAAACCCTCATTTGAGGTTGGTTGTTCAAGTTATTCTCTTTCACTCACTCTTTCCCTTAACCGTATTATTGTTTATGCGTGTGTGTGTGTTTAGCTTGTTCATCCGCTTTATCTCTTTCTATAACTTGTGTTTGTAAAACTAGTGACCTAATGAGGCGCCTTTAGGTTACGCTAAGCATCCTTGAGTGTCTTGATCTTGACTTTGCCATTTTCTTCATGTTTTTGATTCTTTTCGTCCAAATATTCTTCATTCCAGCATTTTGCTTCCAAAAGACCTAAAAAGTGAAAAGGAACGATTTTAAGCAGTAATGGATATAAAATGTGTCGAATTAGGGCTTAAATGACCCCCTAAAAACGTACGTTTTAAATCCTTATCAAATATCCCTATACTTGGTATTTGTTTGTCCTCAAGCAAATGTGGTTTTGACCAATCAATTTATAAGTTAGGGGGCATGAAGCATTGGTTTAAAATAGTTCATAACATGAAAAAGCGCCACAATAGTCATAACAAGCACGAAAATTATATACTAGCACCTCACAAGTGGTGTTTGGATTCTCTCATCTATCGGGTTTATAAGAAAAATAATATTAATGGAAATGGAAGATAAACACTCATTACATGGCATAGTACATAGATTACCATAAGCTTGAGAATAGATCAAACCTCCTTTGCTTTGGCGTAAGCACCTAGGAATAACTATCTAAGAGGTCCTTACAAGGGTTGTAATGTTAGGCTTAGGGTAGGGAAATAAAGGGTTTTGTTGGATGGGGGATATTTAGTGGTGGCAAGTGAAAAATCTTATGTTACAAGCATGTAAGCGTGGCGTTGCTAAGCCAAGACTAAACTTACTTACACTAGATAACTTGAAACAAACAAACATAAACTTTAAACACGTAAACATAAAGATAGATGTAGAATGGTAGCTTTTTTTTTTTTTTTTTTTTTGACATTTTTAGATTTTTTTCATATCTTTTACTATACCATCTTTTATGATAACATTAAAATATAAGGGATTTATAGGAGCATCTCTATACTTGAGTTTTTATTTCTCTAACACTAATTGACCCGATTTGAAAAGATCAAAACACTTGGATTATTTAATTATGTAGACAAAGGGAATTTGAATTTATCGTTCTTTCCATTACTCCATAAAATATTACTTTTACCCATGAGTCCCAATCATCCCAAAACTATGTACAAAAGATATGACTCGACTTAGCAACCATGCAAGTAACTAGATAATTGAATTAAGGGTTAAATAATGATAACAATAATGCACTAAAGATGAGTGCATACAAGGTAGGCTAAGGCGATTTGGGTGTACATGTGAGGGTGGATTGTAAACAATGCTCTTCATTGACATTCCAGAAAACCTAAACATCACGAGAACCGCGAAAAGGATAGGCTCTGAAGGGTTAACTAAGGGTATCGTATACTAAAGATGAGTACATCGCAAGGGTGTGGGGTAATTACTCAACCGATGTGAAAGATGTAATTATAATACAGGTTTCAAACAAGGGTTATCCTAATGCCTCTTATCATTTAGTTACTCCTAACTACACAAGTGTAGTCTCACTAGCGATGTCGAAATGCATCACAAAACAAGTTCTAGAATCTATTATACTACCGGTACACTCACTAAGTATTAAAGATGAATGCTTTTATTCCTAAAGATCTAGGCGAACCTCACATTTTTGGGGTGGAATTTGAGTGGTAAGCGGTTTTTGTCTTTGGTCATATAATTCCTATCCATAAGGCAGCTTTATTAAGATTAATTTTAGCTAAGTAAATGTCATAAAATTTTTTAAATTTAGTGCTAAAATTTCCCTAACGAATATTTCTCATAGTTTATTACACAAATTACTAAGGACAAGACAAATGATCAAGTGAGTGAATAGTTTCTAAGTTCCGTTTATTCTCTCTCCTACACTTAAAGCTGAACATTGTCCCCAATGTTCCCAAAAGCATCAAAGTTATGATAAAGGAAGCTAAGTAAGGAAAAGAAAATAATACTCCCTTGGTTAGCTCGGTAGGATATGTGTGAAGTTGCGGTTAAATCTTCTTCTAAGAAGAATGCATAAGTAATAAGCTTCATCCAATATGTGTTTCTTCATCTTGTCCAATATAACTTTGCACTTATAAGAAAACAACGAAACCTTCACGTAAAATCGGCGTAAAATTATATATGACACACAGCGATACTAGAAAGCAAGTAAGATATAATGCTTGTGGAATGGATGTTTGCAGTTTTTACGGAAAGTTAAGACACAGGAATTTCCAAAAAATAAATTGAGCAGAAAATGGCAGTCATTACATTTCTACAAAGCCTAACGTCGTCAGGCTTTAATCCTGACGCCGTCAGGTTGTCCTGACAAAAACTAGTCTGTTGCTTTTTTCTGGAAAAATTCTAGAAGAATTACATTACTAAAACCTAGAAAAATTCCTGCAAAAGATCCATTATGACTCGATACAAGCATTTTACTATAAGAAACACACATATATACAATTTCAATTATTGTTAATCTCATGTTCGTGTTCTTAAAAACATATGTGATCTTCCCTACACTTATCTTTTTGTAAAATACCTTTATATGCAATTAAAACGAAGTTAAAAACAAATAAAGCATTTTCACAAAGTCTAACATGAGAATAAACAATAATGAAAAAGATATATAAACACACAAATAAAAATTAAAAACAATCATTCAAACAAATAAACATGGGTTACCTCACAAGAAGCGCTTGTTTTTGTTCGAGTCACGAACTTGACTCTACCCTTATTTAACGGATAAAGGGGAAGTTTTCCCTACACTTAAGTTTAAGTGCGGGTGATAGTAGCGATACACACTCTTAAGGTGGAAATATGCCACGTGAGGAGAAGGTGATGGGTAATTTATATGCCTAAAAGAGTGTGCTCCTATAATACTAACCTTATCTAATTTAATTGGTGTAGCGGGTAAATCAAGTCTTTCTCCTAGAAAGGGATCATCTTATATCAACTTTAAGAGATTCTTAGTTAAGGATCCATCTTGACCTAATAAACCCGGTTTAAACCCAAAAGAATGTTTCCTTATGTTATGGAAGTTGGGAAGTGAAACTTGCACCCTTCCAATGAACATGTCTCTAGGAAATAATTTTTTTTATGCAAGGAGTGTTGAGGCACGAGCTTTTGCCACATTATGGGTCTTTGAGAGGGATTGTCTCGGGACTTGGGATTAAAGAGGGTTCAGGAATTATACTTAAGAGATCTGGTATCGCGTATACCTTTTTGATCTTTCTAGGTATATCATTATTTGCGATTTCTTCATGGAATTTCATCATGAAGTTGTCAGCTAGTTCTAAGAAAGTGTCGCGGGTTTTTCTTATGTGAGCTTCGAGGCGTTGTATTTCTTTCTCTTGGTTGTTGACGAATGTCATAATTATGTCCTCAAATTTATCTTGTCGTGAATTTCTTAGAAGCAAAAACTCCTTGACCATGTCCACATGCTCACGAGATTTTTTATTATGATCATGTGTGGCCATTTCCATCAACTCATTCACTAGTGCCTCCATACTTCTGAATAGTCGTTCTTGGTCATCCGAGCTACTTTCTTTAGGGAGTACCGGATCCGCCCACTCTTCTTCTTCGTTTTGTGCTAACTCCTCGATTACCTCCCAACATGTTTCAACATTGAGGTTACTCAGCCTTCCACCGGCGGCATAATCAATGGTTTGTCGAGTGGAGGGATTGACACGATCGTAAAATATTTGGACTTGAAGCTAAAGATCAATGTCGTGATGAGGGAATTTATGGAGCAAGTCCTTGAATCGAGTCCACGCCTCGTAGAGAGTTTCATCTTGACGTTGTTGAACATCAAGATGTCATTCCTTATCTTGGTAGTTCTCCCCGGTGAGAGAAATTAGGCAAGGAAACGAGTGGTGAGATCATCCCAACTTGAGATGGATCCGGCGGGAAGTCGGTCAAGCCAATTACTAGCTTGGTCCCGTAAAGAAAATTGGAAGAGACGCAAGCACGTGGTCTCTCGTGTGGTAGTATCAAGGTCGTTAGAGTCAATGATTTTTAGGAAATCCTTGAGATGCTGATTAGGATCTTCGGAATGAAGTCCATGGAATGCACATCCATTTTGCACCAACCAAATGGTGTCGGATCGCAGGGCCATAGTTTGAGCTTGAATGAGGAGCTCAATGGTGTTCCTATAGCCTTGAGGGCTTGGTCGAGAGTATTCACCAAGAGTACGGCCTCTTGGAGGGTTAAGTGGTGGTGGATTGAGTGGAAGTGGTTGATGTGGTGGTGGATTGTCGTTTGGTGGTGGATTGTCACCCATGGTGATAAGTGACAAGGTTATGAACAAAAACACAAAGAAGGGGGATAGACTACAAGGAAGCTAATGAAAATGAGAAATAATATTACTTGATAGGAATCAAGCAATGGAACCTAAACGAGATAAAAGTCTAACTAGCTATTCTATTCCCTGGCAGTGGCGCCAAAAACTTGATGCGTGGGTTTGGGGTAGAGAAAACCTCCTTTTCTACAAGCAAGCTTTTGAACCCTCTAGGCAGTGAACCTAATCGTTGTAGTGTAGTATGGGGTAAGCCTCGGGGATTGATTTCATTCTCTAGGGGAATAAGAATGCTAGAAAGAGATATATGACGAGAAGGTGGGGTTGAGGATGATTCTTTTTATGTTTTTTAGAAAGCAAAGGTAAATATCTCGGGGTATATGATTGAGGTGTAGTACTTCTACCAATTTCTCTACTTTTACTAATTATCTAATTATCTAGTTATCTAATTACTACGGATAGTTTTATGCTTAATTGAGGTGTGCTCGTATGGTGATTAAAGATGTGTTCACTTAGATACTATTACTCCCTAGTTATCTTTTATTGGTTGGTTGAATTGTCACGTCATTTATCTTAACGCGTTGTATTCCTATTAGTCGTAGAGGTGCGTATTCCCTAGTTCTATGAGGTTATCTCTCCTATAGGATTCACATGATCGGCAAGTACAAGACTATTTCCTCCGAGCACCTTATCGTCTTCAAGCATACTCACGCAATAAATACAACGAAAGCCTAGTTACTCCTAAGCCTATATCAATTAAGACAAGAGACAACCTAACAACAATCAATAACTAGGTTTCATAGATCTAAGCAAACACACAAGTAATTTAGCTAGACATGTTAGGCAATGCAACATCACACAATCAATTGAACATGGGGTAGACATGATGATAAATTGGAATAACAAACTTATCTTGATGTGTAAAATAGGGTATGGGACCTAGAATCTTTGTCGATTCGGACTACAACTAAGTTAGGGTTTCTCTCAAAATTCTACCTCTAAAATACGAGAAAAATTGAATTCTATATATAGATTTACAATCGTGATGGCGTCGCCTTTTGCTAGCGACGCCGTCAGGTCGCCTTCATTAAGGTTTTGTTTTGGCCAAGTCATCGATGGGACGACGTCAATTGAGAGTTGTGACGTCGTCGGTCTTTAGTTGCGACGTCGTATGAATCTTGGATCTGGGTCGTCTGGAGTGAAAAGTGTGAGTGACGCCCTCCATATATTAGGCGTGACGCCGTCAGGCTTTAGGACTAGAAATTCCGCTGAGCCGTCGCGTGTACTTTTTGATCAAGTCTTCATAGAGGGACGGCGTCGCCCTTTGGATGGAACGCTGGCAGGTTCTGCTGAGCAGCCTTGAGTGTCTTCGATCTTGACTTTGCCATTTTCTTCATGTTTTTGCTTCTTTTCGTCCAAGTATGCTTTATTCCAGCATTTTGCTTCCAAAAGATCTAAAAAGTGAAAAGGAACGATTTTAAGCAGTAACAGATATAAAATGTGTCGAATTAGGGCTTAAATGACCCCTAAAATCGTAAGTTTTAAATCCTTATCAAATATAGCTACACTTGGTATTTGCTTGTCTTCAAGCAAATGTGCTTTTAACCAATCAATTTATAAGTTAGGGGGCATGAAGCATTGGTTTAAAATAGTTCATAACAAGAAAAAGCACCATAATAGTTATAACAAGCACGAAAATTATATACTAGTACCTCACAAGTGGTGTTTGGATTCTCTCATCTCTCGGGTTTATATTAAATATAATATGAATGGAAATGGAAGATAGACACTCATTACCTGGCATAGTACATAGATTAAGACTACACTTGAGATGGACATAAATGGAGAATATGGGAGGTCTTCGATGATCTTCAAATGTAAGTCTTTGACGAACGCGTAATTCCCGAACCTCTCTACTCAAACCTCAAACTAGGGCAAATAGTGACTTCCCGACCATAGATTATATAGGATATTAGTTTTCACATACACATCAAACCATAACAAATAGGTGGCGTATAAGTGAAATTCTAGAGAGAGAAAGTTAGAGGTTTAGGGAACTTTAGTGAGAAAAGAAAATTCTTATTATAAGCTCAAACTCTACCTTGGGAGGTAGAGAGTATTTATAGTCTTACATAAGCATACACAATGGGGTGTGGATCGGGGCATCTGATGGGTAAAGACCCGTCATCCTCCACGGTGTTACTAAACTAACTACTACTTAACTTAAAATAACTTCGACTACGAGCTTTCTAACGATTACATATACTTGAGGTGACCGGCTCTTTAATACACGGAATTTCTAATTCTAACAATCTCCCCTAAGGAGGTCACCTCAATCATGTACTAAAATTACATTGAATAGAAATAGATATTACATTAACAATTGTTCTTGCATTCTTGATGTAGTACATTGCTCGAAGCTCGTAGTCATTGATTTCACTCATTGCATGTTTGGTTAATCCAAGTGGAGGTCTTTTCTTGATCCATGTGATAGTAATTTTATACTGACTTTTGAGATCATCATTAACACAAATCTACGAGACATCCATTGTGGTGTTGGTATTATGTGATGTTGTGACATTCGGACCGACATGCTCACATTACGGATCATGATATATTCTCATCGAGTAGTGGAAGCTTCGTTGATTCATGATATTGGCGTGATAGCGAAGCATGGAGTGAAAATATCGAATCATTGATGCACTTATCATGATTTCTTGAGATGAATGTATTTGTGTGAGCATGCGGCTATGGATTGACCGCTTCATTACGATCATTGCAAACATAGGATGTACACATAAAGCAGTTAGCAATAAAGCACACGAAAGTATCTTTGACCACTTTAGTTGAATTGAGGTACACGCCCCGGTTCCCGTTGATCGATTACAAATCTTGCTGTGATCGGTAAAATTCGAAGAATTTCCTTGCGGGGTTTCGCGGTGCTCTATTTGTTCTCGAGCCGAACGTCTCAAAGAAGACAACACGGAAGTGAGTGAACGGTGAATTTAAGTCCAGCGATTGATGAAAAGAGATTTGATAAGCAATCGTGTATTTCTCAATAGAAATTGTTTTGCAATACAACGAAGGTTTATTGAAAATCAATTATCAATCATAAAAACACCTTTTGATTTGAAAAAATTAGTACACGGTTGATGTGCTATAGAAAAGACTTTTAAGCACAAGACCGGTTTTCAAAGGTATCCGTCGATCCATAACTGAACCGGGATTGATTCAAGAGATTGAATCGCCCCATTGTTTCTCTTGATTGTCACATGGTTGATCTATATAATAGATCTCACATACCACCTACGAGAGCTTGTTTAATGTTGGCTCGAAGGCTTTCCATCTTCATTGTGAATATGATAACACATCACTCGGATGTTACGCAATACCACAAGGATAATGCGAAGGACTCAAGATATAATCTCTCTTTCCACATTGTGTGAAGCAGAGAGTCTTCATTGAAAGTGTCTAATGAGATTTATAGATGATCTCGTGGCTCTAGACTCAATATGTGCATATTTGGATCGGTCTTGGGAGACTAGGGAAGGTCTCCTTCTTGATATCAACAATCTCTAAGAAAGTCGATAGATAATGTTGGTTCCCGTGAGAATGAAACAAGTCCTTTTAAGAGGAACTTGAATGGTTTGGAAAGTTGAAGTGCGGTCGTCCTTTGGGTCCATGACGTCTTGTCTTCAATACCGATGTTACCATCGGTAGCATATGAATTGAACCGGTTTTACGCCCTAAGGTTGAATAAATGGAGGCTATTTGTTTCACCCTTTTCTCATTCAATTCTTCAACCGCTTGATTGCTTACCGAGACTTCATAGCTAGAACCTTGTTGGGTTTATTCCGTACTAGCTCGGTCTCGATCCGCACTCTTCCGTATCTCATTTTCTCCTTTTATCATCATACCTAAGAACTCTACACTAACTAGTGGATAGTCCACAGGTAGATCCTTGGGATTACGACGGATCATGGGAACACATACCTAACCTTATCATCCTTATATCACCGTACATAAAGTAAAGTTGGTGGTCTATTTGGTATTGTTCATACGCCATTGGAACCAATTGAAAACCATTTGAAAATCAATCCGGATACTTGTGATATATTATCAAAACATTTTGTACACAATTGTTGTTGATATTTTAGAACAAGTGCTCCCCATAACATGTGCATCAAATGTTTGAAATCGTTTTGCACGGAGGCAAGAGAAAATTAACTTCTTTGATTACCATTTTCTAAAGATATCAACATCACTTCCTAATCAAGACAAGTAGATAAAGCATTTTGGGAAGGATGAGATTTTCATAATTTGCTCCCCACCGATATGTGCCTCGAGATTTGAAAAGAGTTTTGCACATCTTGGAGGAACACACGATGAGATAAGTGATCACGTTTCAAATCATAGGTTTAAGATAGATGCTCCCCCCTCAACATGTGCATAGAAAATTTGAAATCGTTTGTCACATGTGGGAAGGATAGCATGTACATCCTTATAAAACCATTTTCGAATTATCGGTTTAAATCCAATTTAAATCACACATTCTCCCCGATCACAATTATCAAATCATTTGAGATTTGTGATCTCTTATAATTAAATTGATTTTGAAAGCTTTTAAGGAGAATTGTGACTTGATTATGAAAGCGATTTAAGCGATAAGGATCGGATTTAAGACTTTAACCTCCATTGATAAAACATGCATGTATATCTTTTGAAAACAATTTAATGCCAAATAACTTTTTAATTTAATTGAAATCATTCTCCCCTCAATCAATGACATAGGTTGTTGATTAAGAGATTGATATTTTGACAAATAAGTCCAGATGATTATCAAAATAGAGTTAAAGTTATTTTTCAAATGATTAGTTTTCATCGGATAAATGTTTATAGAATCGAGCATGGAATTTTGAAAATATGATAAAGTATGGCTCTATTCTTTCTTTAAAAAGCGGGTTCTTGCACGAGATGACAATAAGCCATCTATTTTCTCTTTCTCCCAAAATATATATATATATATATATATATATATATATATATATATATATATATATATATATATATATATATATATATATATATATATATATATATATATATATATATATATATATATATATATATATATATATATATATATATATATATATATATATATATATATATATATGGAACAATATCTAAAGTCCCGTGTCATTCTTTGAATGACACACAAAAACCGTAGATATTATCGAATCGAAAGACATGACAAAGTGACAATATTTTTGAAGATTTTTTGAATTTTTCAAATTTTATGGATTTTGAGAGTTTTATATTTTTCTATTTGATTTTGAATAGATATTTACAAGAGAAAGATGAAGGAAACCTTTTACTCCTCGTCTTCCTCACGAAGGCGTTTGAGTGTTACGGTTGAAGGCTTTTCAAGCCAAGTGGTGGAAGAATAAACTCAAAGCGTTCTCTTGGAAGAGCTTTGGTGAAGATGTCGCTAGCGGTATTGAGACCTCACAAAATAGAGTTCCACCATCTTTTTCCACTTGTTCCACGATGAAATGATGTCGAATGTCGATATGCTTTGCTCTTGAGTGTTGAACGTTGTTGCATGAGAGAACAATAGCACTTTTATTATCAAAGTGCGAGAGGGATTTTGTTGAATTCAAAACCATAGTCGAATGGCGAGATCTCATCCATAAGATTTGAGCACAACAAGATGACATGGCTATGTATTCGACCTCTATAGAGAAATAGAAGTACTCATTTCTTCTTTGAAGACTAGCTCACAAGCTTATCACCCAAAACCGAGCACCTCGGATGTACTTGACGAGTATCTTGACACCTGCATGATCGGCATACGCATGGGCCGTTAGTGACATTCCGGTGTCCTTGGTGCCAAAGACCCATATTGATGGTTACTTGGAGATACCGAAAGACCCGTTTAACCGCTTCAAGGTGCCTTTTAGTAGGCTTAGCTTTGGTATCTAGCACACATGCAAACGGTGAACAAGATGTACGGTCTACTGGTTGTGAGGTACATCGAGGATCCAATCATACTACGATATTTTGTTTGGTCAATCATGATCCCTGGTAGTCCTCATCTAGTTTGGTTCGATCAATCATGAGTGTCAGCAGGGTCATGAATCAAATCGATTTCTTTAAGATCTCGGTTGCATATTTAGATTGATTTATGAAAATGCCTCGGGACTTTGCGAAATTTGTAATCCCAAGAAAAATGACATTTGTCCCATCATTGACATTTGAAATTTTGAACTCATTTCATTTGAAAACGATCACATTCATTGGGTGCAGCCGAGGCAAAAATAATATCATCAACATAAATTTAAACATGAATTAAATGTTTGCACGACTTCACGGTGAACAATGTTGGATCAAGCTGCTCCTTTGCTAAATCCGGTAGATAGAAAAACTTTGATAGTGTATCATACCATGCCCTAGAGCTTGCTTTAAACCGTAAAGAGCCTTCTTCAAATGATAAGCGTGAGTAGGATGCTCTTGATTCACAAATCCTTGGGTTGGGTGGCGTGAGCGACTTCTTTAAGATCTCTGTTCGAAATCTTGTCTTTACATCCATCGATAGACTACCATGTTCTTACTAGCGGCATTAGCCAAAAGATTACGATTGCCTCGATTCGAACAAGCTGGAGCAAAATATTCTTCAAAGTCGATACCCTCCTCTTGACGGTATCCTTTAGCAACTAATCGAGCCTTGTTCTTGATACATCACCATGCTTATCAAGTTTCACTTTGAAGATCCATTTAGAGCAATAATCATGGTACACTCTGGGCGGTACTAACTCCCATACATCAAGTCGATCAAACTCATGAATTTCATCTTGCATAGCATTGAACCCATTGTCTTCGTTCATGGCGGTTTGACATCCTTTGGTTCGATCTTTGAAATCTGAGTTGACGAAACACCATAAGGCATCGGTTGCAAGTTTTTCCGTGTTGATCTGAGACGAGAGGATTTCAATGATGTTGTCCAATGGATGATCGTGAGTCCATTTTCTAAGGTGTTCATGTGGCGGTTGTTGAGGGTGAGGTAGCGAGTTGATGTCTCACGAAGAAGATGGTTACGATGATGATTCGAGGAGCAAATATGTTTTCAAATGGAGCATCTTGGGGAGTAGCAAAGGGATTAACTTCATCATTGATGCGAAAGCAGTTCCATGAAGTACATTTGAAGAATGATGATTTGTTGATGAGGCGAAGGATTAGCAGGTGCTTCTTGACTTAAAGATATTGAGGCGAGGATTAACTTCATTCTCGGGAATATGAGCGACCTCTGTTGTAGAAATTGACACCTTATTAGTACTTGGCTCATAAAGTTCATCAAACATAGGATCAAACAATTTCTTTAAATCATCTTGGATGGAGGTACATATGGAGTTTCTTGAGAAGAGTTTGGAACAAGGGATGAACCAATGGGACTCTTTTGAAGTGCGGGTCTGAGCTGGATTGTCAGAGCCATCGACGGTCGACTCATCAAGCGTAGCGTGAATTGTTTCCATGATATTTCGGGTTCTTTTGTTGTAGATTCGGTATCCTTTTTGTTTGGTGCATACCCTACAAATACTCAATTTTGCTTTAGCTCTAAGTTTTCCTAAGTCTTGTCCTCATTAGTTGGATAACACAATGCACCAAACACACGAAGGAAAAGAGATTAGATTTTGTTGTGGACAAGTTCATATGGAGTTTTCCATGAGCAGTGTGAATCGAGAGCGATTTTTGTGTAGCATGCGGTGCAATAGCTTGACCCGGAGAAACATTGGAACCTTTGAGTAAATCGGCATTGTTCTAGCGGCTTCTACAAGAGTTCGATTCGTCTTTCAACTACACCGTTACATTGAGAGTTCGTGGAACACTTCTTTGATGGTGATTCAACGCTTTCATAAAATTCCTTGAGTTGTTTGTTGACAAACTCGGTTCCATTGTCTGTTCGGATTATTACATTGTTTTGTTAAGTCGAACACCGGTTTGTTTGATGATGATATCGGGAGTTTCATCCTTTGTCCTTAAGAACTTGACCAAGGTGAATCTAGAGTAATCATCAACCACAACTAACACATATTTCTTCCCAAAGATATTACGCACCTCATTGGTCCATAAATCCATATGAATCATATGAAGAACTTACGTGACGAGTTAGTAGGTTTGGGTTTATGGGCATACTTCTGATTTTACCAATTGACATCTTTGAACAAGGTGATCCTTTTCATACTTGAGTCTAGGTAAACCTACAACTAAGTCCTTTGGAGAGATCATTAATGGTACCGAAGTTCCGGTGATTGAGGCGGCGATGCCATAACAATGACTTTGTTTTAGAGGCCTTTGACGACAAGCAAATTGGAGAAGACTTCATCATATCTTGATAGAGATGGTGTATAGATTTGAACCACGTGAACCTCTTAAAGTTCCTTACCATCAAGTTCTCTACAAAGTGGTATGTTTTACGAAGAGCTACTTCTAGATCGAATCGCGAATTGACCAGCAGAGAACAAGTTGTGACCAAGACCTTCTACATAGTAAACCCTTAAGATAACACTTTTGCCAACAACATAGTCTCCATAACCCATAATAGCACGAAATGATCATTCACGAATCTAAATGTCGATGAATTTGCTCATGAAGTTCATGAGCCGTGACGGGTCATGATCGTATGCTTGGAGCGACTGAGTCCGGTACCACGAGCGATTTGAATGATGCGAAGTTGAACAGAACAAGAATGGATAAGCTGGATAATAAGGATCCCCATGCAAGAATGGGTTCCATTTGGTTAGTAACAATGGTTGGAACACCCACATCGAAATAGAAGCATTCATATCGAAATTAAGGCAATGGAATCATTGTGAATATATCACGATACTAGTGTTTGTATTAGCCTTGTTCACGGTGTGCACACTTCTTAAGGAATAGTTCTACCGTAGGCATCCATTTTCTAGTGGGCATTGTGCGATTAGTCTTATGACCAACATGTATCCAATAATAGCCTACGCACTAAATGTTCTTCCTGTGGGTTTCCCTTGTTTTCTAACTTTCTTTCGTTTTGCCTTTTAGCCTTCTTAGCATGAATTTTAGCATTAACAATATTAGCTGGACAATTAACATCATTAGGCAAAACATTAACACCACATTCATGATTAAAAACATAATTCAAGCGGACATCAATACAAGGTTTGCAAATAGTATCGAAATTGAATTAATTACGATGCGCCTATGGCTAATACTAGAATCAACACGATTCGTTTTATTGAGTTCAAACTTAAAGTTCATAGATTGTTCTTACTCTTTTCCGATTGCATTCTTAGCTTGCGAGGTCCTATCATTCCTTGTATTGTCTTGAGACTTTGACCTGCTCCTTTTAATGTCGCGATTACTCTGTAGAGAAATGGGAACATTAGTTGGTTTACTACTCTTTGCATCACTGTTTAGATGTCTTTGGGATCTGAACTTCATGCGAGCACACTAAGGTTCACTTTCTTAAAACTAGAAGTCTTGGGATTTGTACTCCTAGAAAGGCACTTGAGTTCTCTTTCTTAGCATTGTGGATCGGAATCGAACTACTTAAAAGGCACACTAAGGTTCACATTCAAAACATTGGGCATCGAATGTATATCATACTTGGCATTAGGCATCGAACATGGAATCAAAGGATTAACTCTCTCACCTAAGGACTTTGGGCATATTGTGATCAAGCATTCTAGGATTTCTTGAGATTGTTTGGCATATAAGCATGCATGTCCAATTGCATTATCATGAGGTTTCTCAACTTATCCTCTTCAACAATCTCGCGAGATATTCTAGGCAATCCTTAAGGGATGAGAAGTATGTTTGAGCAACAAGTTTGTTGTTCACGAGATGAGGAGGACATATTTCACAGACAAAGCATATTTATTACAAGAGTAAACCTTTGATACACCATTCTCCCCATTGGTCATTGGCATTTTCCCTTTTACGACTCTTGATTCTCGATTTCTTTTTTGCAATGAAGCTATTTGTTCGTTATTTTTATTCTGGTGACCTTTATTGACTCAAATAACTCATTGAAATGACGTTTAACCTTTTCATTTTCTTCTAGAAAACTTTCGTTTTCCTTTTGTAATGCATTTACTAGGTTTTGAAGATGAAAAGTTTGAAATTCGAGAATCTAAAGGAGGAGGCATTTGGGAGCTGTCATATTGTTCGTTTGACCCTTTAATTGAGAGATTTGGGCTTTCAACTTTACGATCGTGTTGCAATGAGCTTGAATATGTTCATCACGTTTGTTAATTTGAAAAGCGCATCAAACTCTGGAGCATCGAGGATGTCTTGATATTTGAAGTTTGACATTTTCTTTAAGATGTTGATATTTTAGTTGTAAATTAAAATGCTCGACTTCTAGTTTAGAAAAATGTTTAACCAACTTGTCGTGATCATCGATTCAATTTCTCGTTTAGTTGAGTTAGTTTTTCAAGCTCAATGACACGATCATGGGAGACTTTAGAACAACGAGATAATTCATGAAATTGGGAAGCATTAATAGAACAATTTGTAGCGATGAAAAACACATCTTGAGCAATACATTCGAAATCGAGTCTCATTTAATGGATGCAAGTTCTTCCTCTCAATCTCATTATATTTTAGTGCCGCTCATAGTTACTAACTTTAACTATCATTGCATCAAATTCCTTTTCCATTCCTTTAATATCGGTATCTATCCCTTTTAAGACTCTCAAAGTGATATTTTGAAGTTTAAAGAAAGGCATGACCTCGGTTAAATAGCATTCTTTGTTTGTTCAAAACCCTTTCCCTTGATTATCCCAGTGGGTGTGATCCTTTTCTTACAAGTTTTCTCAAAATCAACAAATAGTTGAAAAATAACATATTGATGATTAAGATCTTGCTTTTAGTAGCAATAGTTCTCGAACTAGATGCATTGGTGTATTAGGAGGATACCGCGATCGCTCTGAGGCATTTTCAAAGGGAGGGTTTGTTTCAACTATATTTTCGACTTTACGCTTATCTAAATCCATTTTCCAAAAACTTGTTTGGGAGTCAACAATGTCAGAGGCTTAAACTTGTTCAAGGAAATCAGTTTTCCTTCTTGTAATCATGGGGTGTGATCTTTATTCTCTTAATTACATTTAGGATCATCTAATTTCTTGTTCATCTTTTCCTAGTGACTTCATCGATTTCTTATCTTCCTCGGTGCACTCAAGCGCAACTAGGTTTACGTCTAGGTTTAAGTTTCGTTGCTATCATAAAGAACCTTATGAGCATTTCTAGCCTTTTTAATGACCTCTGGATTTGGTTCCTCAATAAGGGGAATGTTGTGCTTATCGCTTAAGACTCTATGCTTAGTGATCATGTGAGCGATCTGAATGGTGTTCACTTGTATGTACAACTTGTTTTCAAGTTTGTTTTCAAAGTTTTCAGATTAGAAAAATCTTTCAAGAGTTTTGATTCCTTTGCATTAAATTCTTGCTTAAGCATTTTCACATTTTCTTGAAGTTCTTGTTTTATTTAGCAGGTTTAGAAAGCTTTTCTTGCAAGGAATTTAACTCTTGTTTTAATACTTCTTCTAAAATTACTTTTCTAATGATTATGCGCACTTGGTCATCCATTTCCGCTCACAGTGGTCAACTCAAATTTTGCGTTGTTCATAAATAGCAACACGTTCTTTATAGGCATTTAGTTGAAACAACGGAATCATCGAGGCGCATGCGTTGAATTCATCAAAATCATAATCATTATTGGCGCAATAGATGCATCACTTGGTACAACTTCACTTTCACTTTGTTTCACATATTGATCATATGGGACAACATTGATACTATCCATATTTTCAATATTTGATTCAAAGTTTCGAGTTGATTGTACTTTGTCATGCATCTTTTGCACATCAACATCATCGTATAATTTTAATACCTCGAGATGAGTTTGTCTTTGGATGGGCGACTTGTGGTGAAGAAGAGGCCTTGGGAGAAACCATTGGAGAAATGCTAGCCATAAAAATTGTGTGTGCGGTGGGTCCATCATCCACATCAGTCGTATGCATCACAATCGGCGACTTGAAAGGCATTCGATGATTGTGACCTATATCACGAATAAGTGCTCATCCACATCGCATCATAGGTTTTGGCATTTCCTTGACAAAAACATTAACTCCTCTTCATCCAAATTTGCTCCATTGTCTTGAGCTTGTACAAGAAACATCTTATCCACGAAGTACTCGGCGATTCGTGGACGTTTTGGAGATGTGTAGTTCACTTGCAATGTGTCCTCACCACCACGATTATAGCATTTGATCGGCTTAGCTTGACCTTGATTTCCATTTCTTCCCGATTCGATTTGCGGCATAACCCCTACCGGCTCCTCTCTTCCACGATCATATTGTTCTTCTGAGCGGTTGCACAACAATCTTCCATCTCAGACGGTAGCTTGATTGTGTGGGTTAGAATCTTTGATACGAGGTTGTTGTTGGTTTATGGGAGAGAATTCATGTTGTGACTTATCATAAGTGCTAGTTGATTGATGAAGTTTCCAATGCCTGCATCAGCGTCAGCTTGTTTAAACATTGGATCAGGGATGAGTTTATGATTACCATTACCCAAAGGTACAACTTTAGAAGCTTTGGTGGTAATCCCAATATTTGAGTAAAAGGCAGTTGAATCATTTGTTGAGCTTGCTTCTCCCTGAGCTTTGAACTGATCAAGAATACTCTTTTCAAACATGGCATGCCTCTCATTTTGAAGAAGGAAGGCATAGAGTTGCTCATAATTCATATTCTTCAATCCTTTTGTGAGCTTCATAGAAGTGACAAATTTGTGCCATTCGGGATTCATGTTGTTTACAAACTTTGAGTTCAGCTGAATGTTAGGCATAGTCATTCTGATGTTTCTCATGTCATTCACCAGCTTATGAAAACTCACACAGTACTCATAGACACTCTCGTCTAGTTTCATCTTGAAGTGCTCAAATTCATCATACGGATCGATTCTCGGTCTTCAACGGTTAGCTCGGAACCGAGAGAAGCATCTTGACATTATCATCTGACTTTAGCTTGATGTTGTGATTGATAAGCTTGTAGATGTCTTTAGGTAGACCTTGTAGTATAATGTTGGAAGCTCGGATATACGCATCGAATCTCTTTTCTCCTTATCATCAAGCTCATAATACATTTTAGTGCATCCATTCCGTAAATCGAGTTCCATCTTGATTATCAAGTACATCTCTAGTAGTCTCAACTCGGTAAGGTCCTTCATCGATTGATTTGAGAATGTTAACCCATTTTCTTTACCAAGGCAGTACAATCTAATTCGTTGAGCCCAAGAGTCATAGTCGGTTCATCCAAGCATGGGTGGACAAGTATCGAGCCGGCTTGAACATCCCACAGCAGATGGATATGATAGTAGGAGCGTTGGTAGACATGTTAACAGTTATCACGGGATTTTATAACTCTATGATTAAGCCGGAAATAGATTCTTTCACGGGTTTTACTAAATCAAGAGAAACCGTAAAAAAATCACCCAAGTCGCTAGAAGATAATGCACCAAGTCGCTAACACCTAATTGGCTATACCACCAAGTCGCTAAAGTCCCAAGTCGCTAAACAAAGGCAAGTCGCTAAATAGTAACTACGCTAAGCCTCAGTCGCTAGCAAAATTTTGGCGACAATTAAGCTAAGATTCAAGTCGCTAAAGAATCAAGCAGCTAAATAGCAACTCGCTACTCACCAAGTCGCTAACACCAAGTCAGCTACCCGTGGTGGAGGTCCACTACTTGTCTTGTAAGTCGCTAAGCCTAAGTCGCTAGCTCCAGCGCAACTCGCTACAAAATGTAAAGAAAGTCGCTACAAGGAAATTAATCCGTAGGTCGAGTCGCTAGCAAGAAAACTTCACAAACATCACTTTTCAATCCAAAACAACCCAACCAAGATGATTCAAGCACCAAATGAAAACCTAAACACTTGTGATGATTCTAAGCGTAAAGTACTAACAAAATCCAAGCTTTAACACAAGAAATCAACCAAATGATGCACAAACCACTAAACTTTTCAAACTAAAAACCACCTAAAACCACTAGAAATCCAAGATGTGCAAGATATGATCTAACCATGACTCTTGATACCAATTGTTGGATATTAGTTTTCACATACACATCAAACCATAACAAATAGGTGGCGTATAAGTGGAATTCTAGAGAGAGAAAGTTAGAGGTTTAGGGAACTTTAGTGAGAGAAAGAAAATTCTTATTATAGCTCCAACTCTACCTTGGGAGTAGAGAGTATTTATAGTCTTACATAAAAGCACACAACGGGTGTGGATCGGGCATACGATGGGTAAAGACCCGTCCGTCCTCCACGGTGTTACTAAACTAACTACTACTTAACTTAAAATAACTACGACTACGAGCTTTCTAATGATTACATATACTTGAGGTGACCGACTCTTTAATACCTGGAATTTCTAATTCCTAACAGATTAAGACTACACAGTAGGCTAAGGCGAATGGGTGTAACGATACAAACATAATAAGGGTATGAAATGAAAAGAATGGCTCTGAAGGGTGTATCTAGGGGCATCTTGCACTAAAGGTGAGTGCAACAAAAGGGTTTAACATGGGGGTCGACTAGTCGAAGAGACTAATCGATAAACACACATAAATAGGCTATTTGGGTAATAATCCTAAAATATTGCCTTATCAAATTAATTATTCCATATATATCAAGCTAACTCGACACACCTTGTTCATGGTCTCGAAATGATGGAAAGGCCAAGTTCTAAAGTTTACAAGCTACCGACATACTCATAATTTAGTGGATTTGGGTAAATAAGTGGAAACGGATAAGGTAATCTCACCATGGAATCAAAGGTTATAGTGTGCTCGGCTAAGGTCTAATCTAGTTAGGTTAAGAAAAACATGTCAAAATTTTTAAAATGGCATAATTTTTCAATATAAACTAGAAAAACGAGGGCAAATAAGTTCAAGTAATAATTCTATTCTCGTCCCTCACTTGGATGTACAAAGTCCTTTTGTACTAAACATTAAATAAAGGTGCGAGAGAAAGTAGAATTAGGCGAGAACTTCGAAATTGCTCATAAAGAGAAGGCCCACAATGAAAATCGTGCCATCATTAAGTATCCTTGAGCAAACTTGATCCACGAAATCACAACTAACCAACAAGCATAATTCTAAAATAAAAAGGAAAAACAAAAACAAAACAAACCTAACTCACTTTCGTAGGAATCCTTGTTTCATTTAGCATATGCAACAAGCCTTTTAAACCACTTGGTGTCCTAAGTGAATGAGTGTAGTCTCATGAGGGCTTACAAGCGAACAAACCACAAAGTTCATTTAGAACTAATACAAGGTTATTGTGCTAATATTTGAAAATTAAAATTGAGCTGGGAATGAATTATGGCGTAACCATAAGAAGGAATTATGCAGTAATTGGTTTAAACCTAGAAATCATCTGCAGAAGACTTGTTCTGCGTAATGATGGATGGAGTTACGCCGTATGGTTGAAACCGAGAATGTCTTATTACAGTAGAGTGGTTATGGCGTAACCATTGATAAAGTTACTGTTGTAACACGCTTAATCGGACATAATCCATCTTCCTACTAAGGCCGATCATTCAACTCCAATTCACCAAAAATGTTAAAAGCACAAAACCCAACAATATAAATGAAAATAAAATAGAAAAAATGAAAGGGATAATCCGGGTTGTCTCCAGAAGAGCACTTTTATTTATTAACGAGTCTTTAAGTTATACTCAAAGCCATGGGGCTTTATGTGGTTCGAGACTTGACCAACCGTCCATCTCCTCATCAAAGTATGTCGACCCATGCGGCGTTAAGAGCGGTGAAGAAACTCCTTCCTTTCAATTTTACGAACCTTGGAAAATTTTCATCCGACCTCAAGTGATATTTTGTTACTTCAAAATTTTCACTATAATAGGTGGGGTCTCTTGTAGGAATACCAAGAATTTTACATCTCTCATTGCTCGTCGCTTCATCGTCTTGGTCCGTGAACCCGTCATGACCTTGTAATTCAAGGTAATCCATAATCCTTCAATATCATCGTCATCGATTCCGTACCTTTAACCCACTCATCATCAAGCAAATCCTCGACAAGTTAACGCTTACAACACTCTTTTATTCTCCCATTTTGCTTTGTAATCATCTATTATCTCCTCACTTGTGTCGTTAGGGATTTCTTCTTCGCTTGGGTCTTCTTTACTCATGCATCCTTCCAAATCTTTTCTTTAGTGGAGCGTCCACTTTTGATACTTTATCTTGACCCGATCATCAAACCCTAACTTATCTAACCAAGGTAAATCACTTTTTCATCGTCGTTTGTTGAGGTCCATAAAGATCGTCATCCCCAACTCTAGCCATGCTACTTCACCCGTTACAATCTTAGTCAAGCGGGTTACAAAAGCCAAAAGATCTCGCCTTCAATTTTTATCTTTTCACACCAATGCTTAGTGTAGTTTTACCTTATTGTTGGCATCGCTTGAGTAGTCATCAATGACTCCACAAGCGAGTGGCTCATTTGACGCTTTATGATCATCATAAATACTAGGAGTTTCACAAATATAACCGTGGTTTAGGTCCCCCAAATTCTCCCTTTAGCGTCATTATCCATCTTGCCATAAATAATCTGTACCATCGTCGAATGTTATAATTCCTTTCCATTTAAGGTTCTTCCTTTCTTCATCATTTGTCAAAGACCACATATACTTATTATTCTTCACCCTTTCTTTGGCGTTTCGAAGATCACAAATGTCATCATTAGGGTCACAAGCCCAAAGGTCATACCACTTATCATTTTCCACCGTATTGCTGCACTGATGGTATTTATTTTTAAGCGAGGACTTTGCGGCCATATTCGAATTTTAGGCCAATCGTTCGGGGATTTAAATCACGATTTATCGATTGCATTATGGTTACGCCATAACCCGATGAAATCACGCCATTGTTGCGTGTCCCGTTTTAATTTCCGCACATTATCACTAGGAGCGGGGTAATCATTAGTAATGTCACGGTGCTCGTGTGCGATAGTGTTAGGAATGACTTTACTCTTCCTTTTTGACAAAACAAGCAGTTTCAATTGGATGACATTTTCCTAATTCATCAATGTTGAGAATAAGCTTTCTATCGTTGATTCTAAAGTTATAACTTTTTAAAAACATCATTTTTTGCTCGTGCCGTAGCAATAAGTGGTCTACCTAAAATCAATGGTATGTCGAGGTCTTCCTCCATATCTAATATTACAAAATCAAGCGGAAGAGTAAAATTATCAATCTTAATTAGCACATTTTCCACAACCCCGAGGTATGCTAACTGTCCTATCGCCATTTTAATAGTCATGCAAAAGGGTTTGATAGGTTCAAGATTAGTATTTTGCACATAGAAAATGGCATGATGCTTATACTTGCTCTAAGTCGGCCAAAGCATTAATATTATATAAGTCATTAATGGAACAAGGAAGAATAAAACTTCACGGATCCTCTCTTTAGAGGATTTGATTGAGGACAAGCTGGCGAGCATCGGACATTTAACTTCACCTCATTCCCACAATAGTACCCTGTTCTTTGATGGCATGGTGCTCAATTTCCGAGCTTCGTATCATCTTCTTCTGCTTTGATCGGTTGAAGAAACATGCAATTTCTTCTTCCGAGTACCTAAAAGGGTATAAAGGGTCTCCGTCATCGAGAATATAACCTTGCAGCTCCGTCATCATTTTCAAGTTGCCTTCTTGAGTGTTATTTTCAAAAGCCAAGCTTTTCTTGAGGTTCTTCAAAGTCTCATCATGAGCTAAGAGATTAGCTTTTGTTCATACTGAAAACTTTTAAACAAATTATCCTATTTGATGCATACTTGGCGTCTTCTTCCAAATATTTTGTTGGGTTCCCATATTAGTAACACAAGCCTCAATATGAAGAAATAGAAAAGAAGATATCGGTTGTCAAATAGCCAAACACACGTATGAATATTAGAAGAGTTATCGTAGAGTGAATGAGATAAATGAACAACCAACCCTCAAGTGAGGGTTTAAAAGGATTATTTATAGGGCAAGGAGCTAGGGCAACACTACTAGCATCCTTCCCTTCTTATGGGCTTGGGCGAGGCTCATGGGCTTTCTACATAATCCTTGGCATGATAACTAACATAAAAGCCATAATTAAGCTAACTATTACATATTAATTACTAACACTTGAATTCTAGTTTAGGAGTGATTCCAACAATCTCCCCTAAGTGTTAGTGATTGATGGTATAAACGTTGAAGGTCTTGATGTAATAGTAGATTTGGCGTCTTGACATTCTTCTTTCTTGTGAGAAAAGTGCCTTGATTCGAACAATCTCCCGGAGAAATTGTTTCCTTTGAAGTATTGCCTTTGGCGTCATCATTTTATTTGTTCTTTGATCCTTGTTCTTTGTGATGGTAGTGATAGTATGTTGTGGTTTTACGCATCGGGTCCGCTTGTTGCTCCGGTGTCTCCCGTCTTTCTCCAACATGCTCACACGCTCTTTAACTTTGGATTTCGATCTTGATGTAGTTCTCTTAGTCTTTAGACTTTGTAGATTCTTTGACTTTGATGAAGAATCATTTTGAATTTGTGTTGCCTTTTGAGAGAACTTCCATTAGTGATGTTGCGGTATGAGCATGTGGAGAATACGCGATCTTTTCCACCGTAAGCATCCATAAGAAGAAAACATAAACCATGGGTTAGAAATAATCTAGCGCTTACAAGTTTGAACTTGAAAGTGTTAATGACATAGTGTGAAAACACAACTCTAATTCTGCAAAGGCGTTCTCGAACTAGAGTCCCACAAGTGAGATAACGCGATGTGCAGTACAACCTGATTCGGATGAGTTGAGGTACTCAGTATCACCTCCACGATGTAGACCATTTGAGACACACTAAGCGTAATCCACGGGAGTTACCTAAGTGACTGCTTTGTCGGAACAGTTTGATGTTGACCACGACGGGAGTTTCCATTCAATCACTAAGGATCACATGTGTGAACCTCTCATAAATGTTCTCGACGATTGCTAAGATCGTGAAGGACTCGATAATGTATCACTTGTGTTCTTATTGTTGAACGACAAGCGATGAATTGTCAAGTGTACCTAAGAGATCTTTTGATGAATCTCGTGACTCTAGACTCAATAGTGCACTTTGGTTTTCTGGCGGAGACTAGGGAGAGGGTCGCCTTCTTCAATACCGGCAATCTCTAAGAAAGCCGATAGTTTACGTAGGGTTCCTGTGAGAATGAAACAAGCACATTGAGAGAAACATGAGTGGCTAAGAAGGTTTAGTGCATGATCGCTTTGGGTCCATGACGACTTTAATCTTCAATCTTGTTGGGATATGAAAGTCTTTGAAGATTGACAAAGTCTGGAAAAGTCAAAATCTTGCTAAAGAAGAAGTCAAAATCTGCTTGTCGAAGTCAAAATCTTGCAAAGCTAAAAGAAGCGCTATATTCGTTTATGGAAAGCTTTGTTTATTCTATAATATTCTTTGTTTAGATTACTTGTCGTACAAGGATACAAATTGTAAACCGACTAGGGTTATCCTTAAGCCTATAAAAGTCCCTAGATTGGCATTAGGCGTACGAGTTTTAGAATCCTTAAAGTATGATTATTATTAGAGTTTTAGAGTTGTTATAGAGTCCGCATAACAAAGCGATTTAGACTTATTAATAAAAGTTAAAGTTATATTCTTCTTAGATTTGTTAAGTAAATTCGCAGCGTACTTAATAAAGATTACTCGTGTTTCATTGTTAATAACTTAGGATTTATCCGTGGTTATAAACCTTAACAAGCTATTTAAGTTAGTTTGGTTACGGTATATCGATCCAACAAGTGGTATCGAGCTTGTGTGGAAACTGCGACTAAGAAAAACCCTAAAACCTGGTTAAATAACAAAAACCTAAAGATGTCGTGATCTTGTTCCACCACCTTCCATCACCTCACTCGGGATACATGTCATTAAGAGGAGAATCGACCTATGGAGCATGAAGATGAGGAAGTACATTGCAATTCGAGACCATGCATTGTGGAATGTAATTGTCAATGGTAATGAAGTCGTTCGAACCTATTGATGTTCTGGCCAACCAAAGCACCTAAAGCGGTCTTACTGCGGCAACAATAAGGAATCAAAGAAGGCTCTCAACATACTCTTGTCGGTATTCCGATGGTCATCTACTCAAATTTCATGATGCTAAAGATGCAAAGCAACTCACGGGATGCTCTCAATACAAGGTTTGGAGGCAATGATGCTTCAAAAGATGCACAAAAATCTATTGAAGTAGCAGTTTGAAACATTCCTTTGTTGGAGAAATAGAAAACCTTGATCTTATATGATGATTCCAAAACCTTCTTAGCATGTTGGAGCTATACAAAGCAAAGGTTTCGAGTTGAAGATGCTAATCTCAAGTTCTTAAAGAGTGCGCCATCGACATGGCACATGATTGCTACAATGATCGGGAGGACAACTGGTTTGGATGTTATGGACTTTGATGATCTCTACAATCATGCGAAAGTGTATGAGCATGAGATGAATGGCCAAACCAGGTTCCAAATCTCACATATTGCCTTTTGTCATCGAAAGAGGCGTTACTTCCACCAAAAGTCTTGCTTCTTTTACTCAAATCTTGTTGCTCAAAGTACTATTGCCTATTCTACCCCACCTTTGCTCGTGAAGCCCACCAACCATCCACTTAGATGAAGTTGTATGCTCTTTCTTTGCACTGACAAGCTTCTCTACCATCACTTATGAAGAAGATCTCTCACGTTGAAGAGGATGCTCTTGAAGAAATTGATATCGGTGGCAAGTTGCTATGATCCTTTGCAAGGATCAAGAAGTATATGAAGAACAGGGAAAAGCATTGACTTCAAACCAAAGCAGTGTTACTTTTGACAAATCCAAAATTGAATGCTTCAATTGTCAAAAGTAGCCATTTGCAAGGGAGTGCGAGGTTTGCTAAATATCAAACAAACATAATCGAGAAACCAAAGCTAGAGCTTAAAGAAATTCCTATTACGAAACAAAAGCTTTGGTTGCTCAAGAGAGTTTATCGAGGTTGGTGAGGTCTGAGTTTGATGATGAACCGATCATCTCTTGTATGGTAGTTGTGGAAAATTATGTGGAAGAGTTTGGTGGAGCACAATTTTCAATGAGGAACCTGGACATCTTGCTCTGGATTCTAAAGATGGTTATGGAAGCTTTGACTAGAGCATGGAGAGCGCAGATGATCCTATTCTACTTGTTATGATGGCTCTTCACCAAGCTCAAACCCTATCTACGAGGTATGCTCAAAGCTGTCATGACTTTTATCAAAAGTTCTTAATAGTTATGTGATTGAAAGAGATAATTGTATTAAAGCTAGGTGCAGAGGTAGCGGTTATCAAATAACCTTAGAGTCTATGGAAGCCAAAATTATAACACATGAAAATAAAGAAATGGCTTGGCGAGAAAAGTATGAACAACAGGATTATCGGTTAAAATTAAGTGAATGGAAGTTAAATTGTAAGATTTGAAATTGAGAAACCGACTAAGGAGAGATGAATTGTTAGCAAAGTTTGATGCTGGAAAGAATGGGTCTTTCTCATGTTTCTTATGTTCAAAAACAAAGAAGAGCTTACAATAGGATCGGTCTAGGTTTTGGTATGGATTTCATGGTGTGAAGAAACCCCACCTAGTGATAAGGATGACCTTGATTTTGAGGATATAACCACTAGTGATGATGAGCTTATTAACTATGTTGACACATCTAGTAATGAGGAATCATTTAGTGAACCACCTCAGAATATAAGAAAGACAAGGGTTATCATGATGTCCCACATCCCAATTGGTAGTCATCAACCCATAAGACTGATGTTTCTCGTTTTGGTGTAGACAACCTAGAATTTAGAAAGAAGCTTATTGGTCAATCTAGGTGCGAAGCCCAATAGGAAAGCAGTTGAGACACCTAAGGTAGATGATGCTAAAGTCAAGCGGTACTTTCACCTCAAAGCTTGCTACACCTCAAAATCTTGCTACACCTTCAAGAAGACCTTTAAGAAAAACTTTTCACGGTCATGCTAAACCTTTTTGGGATAATTTTGGTCAAAAGCAGTTTAATCATTCACCTAGAAATCGAGATAGGTTTGGTAATATACATAGAAGAAGAAATTTTGGGATTACAGAACAAAAACTCGTTTCGTTTGTTTTAGTCCCGATCATTTGATTAAGAAGCGTGACTTACATTCGAAATACCTAAGTAAGTTCCTAAGAGCGAGCATCAACCAAAACCAAAGGAGACTAGACCATTGGAATCATTCACATAGGGTTAACCATAACAACTTCTCACCGACTATAGGTACCCTCACCCGAGAGAAGACCTTTTCAAAACCACCAGACCTTCAAATAATTTTCAAAGAACTCAAGCGTTACCTTCTCAAATCTTGCTCGATTTTCAAACAAACAAGGATCGAAAACACTTTTGGAATGGAAAGCCTAGGAGATCAAATTATTATCAATCTAGAAGGTGTTACAACTCCGAAGAGTAGATAGATCAAGAGACTCTTCACCGAAATTAAAACTAAATGGGTTAAGAAGGGAAAGTGCTGATGAAGAAGAAGCAATTACTTTCAACAATCTTCAGTGAAACAGAGATTTTGATAAAGATGATTTTGTGGTAAAGAAAAGGAGATTTTGTTGAAAAATAAAGTTTTCTTTGAAAATCCACCACAAGTTTTAAAACAAAAGATAATGCTTGATTCTTTCTACAAAAGCATGAAGATTACATACTCAAAGAATTTGAGTATGTTACTCCATAAGGGAACACAAGTCAAGTAATGGGTTGGGTTCCTAAAAGATACTAACTTTTGTATCTTTGTGCGAGGAAACCGGAGGAGGAGCTTAAAGATCATCTTATTGTGGATAGTGGTTGCTCTAGAAGCATGACATGGGACAAGGAGATTACATCATATTTTAGATCTATTTGTGGAGGAAAAGTTGCATTTGGGAATGATCCTAATGGAGGAAGAATCCACCGAAAAGGAACCATCAAAGCGGGCGTATAGATTTTGAGAATGTTAGCTATATGAAGGAGCTCAAGTTCAACTTATTGTCGGTCTCTCAAATGCAGTGATAAAAGCATCCGTGTTATTCAACGACATAATGTCTCATCCTTTCCTCTGAATTCAAGCACTGTTGATGATAACTTGGTAGTACTTAGAGTACCAAGAACCAATGATGTATGCAGGGCCGGATATGAAGAGTCTTCACTCTTCCGGGAGAGCTACATGTTTAGTGGCAAAAGCATCATCGAAGAAGCACATCGGTGGCATAGAAGATTGGGCCATGTAAATTTCAAGAATATCAACAAAGCGGTCAAAGGGAATTTAGTTAGAGGTTTACCTTCAAAGACTTACAAGAATGATCACTCCCTGTTTGGCGTAAGAAGGGTAAACAACACAAAGTTTCATGCAAGAAGCTTGAGGAAAGGACTATTAGAGAACCTTTGAGTCAGTACATATGGATTTATTTGGACTGTTTCAATTGCAAGCCTAAACAAGAAAAAGTACTACTTGGTTGTGACGAGATGATTGCGATAGATTGATTGGGTATTTTTCTTAGGTTTTAAAGATGATACATTTGATTATATTCATAATCTTATAATAGCACACGAAAACCAAGCTGAGACTCAAGGTTAGAGGTATTAGATGTGATAATGGAACCGAATTCAAGAACAAGCTTATGGATGAATTTTGTGCCAACAAAGGGATCAAGAGGAGTTGACATTGCAAGAACACCACAAGTAGAATGGTGTTGCGAGAGAGAAAAATAGGACTTTGATTGAGCAACGTAACTATGCTTGCGATTCACTTTACCTATTCAATTATAAATTTGGTAATGAAATCGCTTGCTATGTGCTTATGAGTATCACCACAAAACCTCGAGATGAAGACACCTTATGAGTTCTTGATGGAATTAAACCCAACATACGATTTTTGAAGCCTTTGGATGCCCTCTCACTATTCTCAACACCATTGATAATTTGGGCAAATTTGATGGCAAGTCGAGAAGAAGGTTATCTATTAGGGTCTTGCATCCAACAAAAGGCTTTAGAGTGTACAATGTAGTCACCAAAAGATTCAAGATTGTCTTCATGTTGAATTTTAGAAGATCAACAAAATCAAAAGGGTAAAGGTCCCGATTGGATGTTTGATCTTGAAGTTTTGACTCCTTCTATGAACTATGTACTGTTAGAGAAGAAAATCAACTTTGTACACAATGGAGATGATTTATGTATGTTGTTCATGGAGTCCATATTAGACGATGTTGTTCTGAAGAAGAACCACTACTGTTGAACCAAAGAAAAGTAATCGATGCACCAAAATCCTCATTGTCTGCGAGGATCAATCAATTCAAGATGAACTAAATCGGATGCTTTTTCAAGATGTTTTAGCACATTCTTATGATGATGAGCAGAGAAGAGCTTATGAGGAAGCAAGAAAAAGACAAAGGCTGCAGTAGTTCAATCACAGTACTTTGGTTGACAAGATTTTCGATCAAAATCTTCCGCACTTAATGACAATACTTTGGATGATTTGGATGATCCTACCATGCACGGTTTAGAAGATCTTGATGATGAGTATGATGTGAAGGTATTTTCACAAATTCCAAGAAAGGTGCTGATTACACAAACACGGATGATGATTATGTAGTTCCACAGACTCCTACCTTAAAAGTTCATAATGATCATTCTTGGTCAAATCATTGGACCTTCTTCTCATTGAGTGCTTACAAGAAACAAAGCTAAGGGTTTTCTACACCTAACGATACTTTACTTAGCTTTGTTTATAAACAAAACAGTGAATCACAAGGATCATCAAACATGCCTGTTCACTTGCTTTATCTCTCAAGAAGAACCCAAGAATATAGCTCGGACATTAACTAAGGAGAGTTGGGTTCAAGCTATGGAAGAAAACTTCTTCAATTTAAACTTCAATAAGTTTGGGTACTATGTGATCTACCCGATGGAAAGAAGGTAATTGGTACAAGATGGGTGTTGAGTCGAGAGAGATGAAAGAGGAATGTCATCAAGAACAAGGCAAGGTTAGTAGCTCAAGGCTCTGACAAGAAGAAGGAGTGAATTATGATGAAGTATTTGCTCTGTATCAAGGATTGAAGCAATTTGAATTTTCCTTGCTTTTGCTTCCTATAATGGATTTCGTGTTTATCGATGGATGTAAAGAGTGCCTTTTATATGGCAAGGTTACAAAGGAGGTGTATGTTAAGCAACCTCCTGGTTTTGAAGATCCTACTCATCCTAACAAATTCTACAAGGTGTTAAGGCTCTTTATGGCCTTCATCAAGCTCCTAGAGCTTGGTATGAGAGGCTCTCACTTTCTTATTGCAACATGGTTACGGAGAGGAGCTATTGACAAGACTTTGTTTATCAAGAGAGACAAGAAGGATATCATGTTGCACTAGAACAAAAAGTGGATTTGGCCACACGAATATGTGTGACGATATACATATAGTCACACATGTTTTTTCGTAGTGTGTGACTAAAGGTCGGCGCGACCATAGGTACCCTATGGTCACGTGTTTGACTTTTTAGTCTCTATTGCAAAAGAGTAACCAAAACCGTAACATGTGTGACTAATTAGGTACAAATTTTGTTGGATTAATCCGTATTAGTGACCATAAACACTGTGTATAGTCACACAAAGCATGTTTGTTTTGGGTATTTAGTCACATACAATTAAGCATAAAGTGGCAAAAGTGTTAATAAGTGTGACCATATGTTGTTTAAGGTGAAGAAATATGTCTTTTATGTGACTATTGGTAATCTAATGGCCACTTGAATTTTATGTTTGTGTGGCCTTTTCTAACATTTAGTCACACAAAGCATGTTTGTTTTGGTATTTAGTCACACACAATTACTCATAAAGTGGCTAAAAGTGTTAATAAGTGTGACCATATGGTGTTTCAAGTGAAGAAAGGTGTCTTTGTGTGACTATTGATCATCCAATGGCCACATGAATTTTATGTTTGTGTGGCCTTTTCTAACATTTAGTCACACAAATCATGTTTGTTTTGGTATTTAGTCACATACAATTAACCATAAAGTGGCTAAAAGTGTTAATAAGTGTGACCATATAGTGTTTTAAGTGAAGAAATGTGTGTTTTGTGTGACTATTGCTCATCCAATGGCCACATGAATTTTATGTTTATGTGGCCTTTTCTAACATTTAGTCACGCAAGCATATTTCTTTTAGTATTTAGTCACATGCAATTAACCATAAAGTGGCTAAAAGTGTTAATAAGTGTGACCATATGGTGTTTTAAGTGAAGAAATGTGTGTTTTGTGTGACTATTGATCATCCAATGGCCACATGAATTTATGTTTGTGTGGCCTTTTCTAACATTTAGTCACGTAAGCATGTTTCTTTGGGTATTTAGTCACATGCAATTAACCATAAAGTGGCTAAAAGTGTTAATAAGTGTGACCATATGGTGTTTTAAGTGAAGAAATGTGTGTTTTGTGTGACTATTGATCATCCAATGGCCACATGAATTTTATGTTTGTGTGGCCTTTTCTAACATTTAGTCACGCAAAGCATGTTTCTTTTGGTATTTAGTCACATGCAATTAACCATAAAGTGGCTAAAAGTGTTAATAAGTGTGACCATATGGTGTTTTAAGTGAAGAAATGTGTGTTTTGTGTGACTATTGCTCATCCAATGGCCACATGAATTTTATGTTTGTGTGGCCTTTTCTAACATTTAGTCACAAAGCATGTTTCTTTTGGGTATTTAGTCACATGCAATTAACCATAAAGTGGCTAAAAGTGTTAATAAGTGTGACCATATGGTGTTTCAAGTGAAGAAATGTGTGTTTTGTGTGACTATTGATCATCCAATGGCCACATGAATTTATGTTTGTGTGGCCTTTTCTAACATTTAGTCACGCAGCATGTTTCTTTTGGGTATTTAGTCACATGCAATTAACCATAAAGTGGCTAAAAGTGTTAATAAGTGTGACCATATGGTGTTTTAAGTGAAGAAATGTGTGTTTTGTGTGACTATTGATCATCCAATGGCCACATGAATTTTATGTTTGTGTGGCCTTTTCTAACATTTAGTCACGCAAAGCATGTTTCTTTGGGTATTTAGTCACATGCAATTAACCATAAAGTGGCTAAAAGTGTTAATAAGTGTGACCATATGGTGTTTTAAGTGAAGAAATGTGTGTTTTGTGTGACTATTGCTCATCCAATGGCCACATGAATTTTATGTTTGTGTGGCCTTTTCTAACATTTAGTCACATAAGCATGTTTCTTTGGGTATTTAGTCACATGCAATTAACCATAAAGTGGCTAAACGTGTTAATAAGTGTGACCATATGGTGTTTAAGTGAAGAAATGTGTGTTTTGTGTGACTATTGCTCATCCAATGGCCACATTAATTTTATGTTTGTGTGGCGCTTTCTAACATTTATTCACGCATCGAATTAAGCAAATTGTGACCAAAAAGTGTTAATAATTGTGACTATATGAATCTTTTAGTCACATATAAGAAATAAATATATATCAAAACAAATTCTAATATATAAAAATATATTCAAATACAATAAAATTGGAATGTATATAAAATTGTAATGTCGTACATAATAAAATTCTCAATAATTTAACGACTTCTGACTCTTGATCTTCTTAGCTTCCTTTTGCATGGTATGACTAGAGACGTGGCGCTTAGTATGTAATTTAGGTGCGATTCTGTTCTCACCAATCAGTTTATGGTACTTGGTGGTGTTACAGTAGGAAACAAAAGCGGGTATCAAACACCGAATTAAATATGAAGAATGATATATGTAGGTTTATAAAACACGTGCATCTATGTACCTTTTCATCGAAAACCACTTGATCCTTTGGCCATGCATAAAAACCACCCTCGCATCCTTAAGCTGTTTTGAGACCGTTACTTCCTACATCCGTATGCACGCATCCACTAAAGATTTTCAATAGACACTCTGAGCAATCCTTTCGGGAGTGGTTTGTTATGAAGCATTTGTTTTCCATCGTTTTGTACACGGTACCCTCCGCAATAATAGTTGATTTCTTTAAGTGCCACCGCACTTAATTACCTAAAAGATAATTTGTTGCATGTATATATGTATCGATAATTAATTAAACTAAAGAACATATGAAAATGTTTAAATACATACTTGTGGTAGTCTTGTTAATGGAGACTCTGTTCTTGTGATCCGAAAGTTGACGTGAAGAATCCTTTCGTTTTGATCTAGTCGATTTCTTAGATGCACGATTTAACAGCTTCCTATATGTATAATACGGTAAATAAATAATGTATGTAGAATTCAAAAATCCCGGGGGTGATTTATTACTACACTTATTTGAATTTCCTTTTCCAAAGTTGCAAGTCCATTAGACTTCTCAATGCTCGCAACTTTCTCACGTCCAAGAACACGTGTTCCGGCATCCTCATCGCAAGACCGCTATTTAAAAGATTAATGTTCACGGAGACACCGAAATATAAATTGTTTAAGAAGACCGCAGCAGATGTTAAAAGGGTAAAAAGATGGAATGTTACTTTTTATGTCTTACTTCCGTTTCATCAATGGAGTTGAAGTTGATCGCAATCGCCTTTGTGCAAACCAATTGTTTCAAAGAACTCTGATTACCGCCTCTTTTCTTGACGCTGGCGCCTCTCATCATCAAGTTCACTTTGAAGTAACACCACTTTTCATCGGATGCTTGTCGATTCGAGGCATCAAAATACCTCTTGTAGGTTACTCCACCTCCCACTCCTCTCGATATCCTCCCTTTTCCTTACCTAATACAAATGTCATGGCATCGATTGCCATGATCAAGCTTCAAGGTTCCTTGTTTGATCTTTTCCTCCGCCCTTTCTCGCACACAATATGGGAAATAGGTTATTTAATTCTACCAAGATCAAATTATAAATAATGTATTAACTTATAACTAATGTAATTAATTAATAACTAACAGTTTAACTAATACACTATCGCTTTAACTAATACACTATCAAGATTAACTTATAACTAACAATAAACATAATCATAAAATGAGTCAAACTTACAATTTTTGTCCAACTTTTACGATATCATCATCGTGAAATTCTCCGCCTTTATTCACTTCTTCCTTTCAACCACACAGCACATACACGCGGTGGTTCTTCATCCGTTCAATTTCTTTATTCTCTATCTTATAAACATCAAATACATACACTTGTAAGATAAACCAATATAAGCGAAAGTATGATGCTATTAATCGCAAATGTTTAATGTTTAATGTTACCATTTTATCCATCACACGGGCGTATCCACCTCGTCCCATTCTATCTCGATAAGCAGACTTGGAACGCGCCACTTTAGATGCATCGGTGATTTCACCTTGCAACACAAAATAAAAAGGTGTTTAGATGTAGTAATGCCGATAGTATACAACTAATATATATGGAAACATCAAATGTGATGATATTTGAACTTGAATAAAATGAATAATTAACACCTTGTATTCCTCGGTGGCCGTGTAGTTTACAAAATTTACCCAATCTTCACTTTTATAATTGCACTATATCACGGACTTCATTAAGTTTTGAAAGGGTATTTTGGTTGGGCATATATGTAGTTTTCGGTCAATTTCCTTCAAAATTCCTTAGAAGTTGACCAAGACGATTCATTATCGCCTTCGGACAACAAGCCAACATCAAAATATCACGCAAAGATTAACACAATGTTGTTAATTAGTTGCACATAATGTAAATGCAGAGATAAACTTATTAACACCTTGTACCTCTGACTGACCAAGCCACTACTAGTTAAAAAAAGTATATGTGTACTCGTGATTTCGTCCCACATTTTATCTCTTGCTTCGAATCAACCTTCCTCCGTGATAGAATCCCACACCTATATGCTCACGAACCAAATCACCCAAAAACTCGAAAACAATGCCCTGTTTTTCCTCGATATCCTATTCGGTGCATCAAGGTTACACCGACCTTTATTCCGTCGGTTTTTCCATAATCCCGCGAAACTTAGCTAACCTAGTTATGCCCTCTTAACAACATTCGCATTTGAATGGTTGTTTTGCATCCTCACCCTCATCCGAATACGCCCGATTCATATCCAAATGGGTTATCATTTTCACGATCGAATAAACCAAATCATCCCGACAATTGGTTCGAGTTGCCATGATTCGTCAAGTAATGTGTTAAAGAAAATTAGTAAACTTAATTGGTAAATAATGGTGTAAAATTGAAGTTCGGTTGTTTTGCTTGAATCCCGATTTATTGGAGTAAAATTAGGGCTCATTATAAGGCGCTTTTTCAAATAAGGAAACCATAAATTCCTAAGCACTTTTAAAATTTTGGGTAAATTTGGCTCCAAATTTCATAATTTTAAAATGTGGCTCCAAATTGATAATATAGAATTTAAATATTTCATTTTGGTGCGATTTTGAAACCAACACACCCATGACAAAATGGTTCTTACCACGTCCCAAGCACATATAGCTGCAGCCTACACTAAAATAAAAATGGAATTAAAGCAACTAATTAAGCAACTATAACTAATAAGCGGTCCCATATAAACAAGTAAGCACAAAATAATCAAATCCAACCAAGGACTGGCGACACAACAAGCACCACGATACCTTACTTTAAGCCTATAAATAACCTATTTATAAGCACTTAAATAAGCTCTAACATCCTCCAACAGTAAAAAAATCAAGAAATCATGTAAATGCAATTAACTTAAAGCAAAAACAACAACAAAAACACCCTAAAAATTGACAACAACCTAAAAATGAACAACCTAAGCAAAGCACTTATGAACCGCATATCCATGGCTCAACATTGAACAGAGTTTGGATCAACCTCAAACCTACAATAATACATTCTACCAGATATGAACTTAAACACCACAACCAATTCCTAAATGCAAAACAACATTAAAAAGATGAAACAAACTAGCGAGGGCAACCTATTCCATTCCATTGGATAAACCATCAAAAGATCCATACATGTTTCATCGTTAATATAGCTACAAACCATAATATTAAACCAAGACATTAGACATTATAAGCAGATGACACTATAGCAAAGAAACCACCCCTTTACATAGCGAGCAACCCTTCAACCATTCATCGACTTAATTTGTTCTTCCTTGGTCTCGATATCCTCCTCGACTTGAATAATGAGATCATTCAACCCTGCTGACTTAGTCCTCGTAGCCTCGATGTCATGCCTAAGATCCATCAATGTGTCAAAATATTCATCCCCATCTCCAATAGCTACCATCTCGACAATTAAAGCATTAAAATCGCAATCTCATTCTTTCTTGTGGTGGCCTCTTGGCGCAGATCCGGTTTATAAAGCCACGGAGAATGGAAATTTCTTTGAGCCTTGAAGAAACTCATGTAACCATCAATGATGTCTCCCGCTAAACTCAATTAGGTCATCAATAACACGCTACCCAAATGGTTTTGTGGTGATGGTGCGCCATTGATAATGAAATTGGGTAAAATATGATATTATTGAAAGATTGCAAAGAAAGGTTGAAGAAGAGTTGTGGGATAGTGTGATGAAGATACTTGTAACTCCTTATGAATTCAAACTATAAAGACCTAAACTTTAAAACCCCAAAACAAGTCCTCGTTTTAAACTATCACTATAAATTAATTAGGGGTGTTTATCCGTTTGGTTATCGGGTTGTTTGGTTTGTTAAATCGGTAATCTTTTATTCGCTTCAACACGAAAACCGAACCGAACCGAACTAGAATTAAACCAAAGCCGTTTAAAACCGAATATGAATTCACCCGCTTCTTGGGTTGACCCGAAAAGTCTTAAAACATATGAAAATGGCTAAACGGACAAAAAACGAACTAAAGCGACGATGACGTATAAGAACGTAATAAAATGTATGTTTCATATGTAAAACATATGAAAACAGACATAAACGTCTAAAATAGATGAAAGCGGGTGAAAGCAGACGAAACGGTCAAAACTTATACAAACGGACTAAAACATGAAAACCCGACGAAGTTTAAACACGGACGACGTGTAAACAAAAAACAAAAGCATATAAAAACTTATTAAAAAGGACAAAGTCGTAATGCAAAACGGTGGAAAAAGTATGAAAGCAGGATGACGTGTAAACAAAAACACAAATGTATAAAAACTTATTAAAAGGACAAAGTCGTATGAAAACGGTGGAAAAGTATGAAAGCATGACGCATAAGCGTGTAAAACGATGAAAATGTGTAAAAGTGTAAAAGCGTACAAAATGGACGAAAACATGTGAAAAGAGACGCAACGTGTAAAAGCGTGCAAAATCGGAAGAAAACATGTACAAAACTAAGAAAACGTATGAACACGGACGAAAACATATAGGACAAACTAAAACGCATGCAAACGCACAAGGGTTGTGTTCTTCGTGCCCAACGTATATCTTATGACCCTAAACACGATTTCACACAATGTTTTGAGTAAGACACAGTTAATGATTTTATGTCATCACGAAATGTCAAAATTAACGTGCCCACCTTTAATAACTTTAATACAATTCATATAACCTTCACACTATAATATGGGTCAAAATCATTGGGTTATAGTTGCCTAGAGTTTCATTTTACGACATGATTCAATCAATAGTATATATAAAATTATATCTAAAACCATGTTACGGTTTTGGAAATTCAAACATGTTACGGTTTTGGAAATTGCGTTCGGTTTAGGAAATTCAAACATTCAATCAATAGTATATATAAAATTATAGTCACACATGTTACGGTTTTGGAAATTGTGTTGGGTTCGTGATCGGGTGATAAATAATAATGAAAGATATTTGGATTTAGTGAATAAATTGATGAAACATACACTAAAACAAAAAAGAGCAAGGTTAGATCAAGTGGTTAACACTCTTGCCTCGGAGAAAGAGGTCGAGGTTCGATCCTTACCCACTTAAAGTCGGAGGTTTTCACCTTTGGTAGAAAAGAAAGCGACCTCAAGGGTTCGATCCTTACCCTTGCAAGGCGGAGGTTCTTTTCTACCTTTGGTAGAAAAGCGACCTCTCAGGGTTCGATCCTCGCCCTTGCAAGGCGGAGGTCCTTTTCAACCTTTGATAGAACCGAAGCGCTCTCTACCTTAGGTAGGGGTAAGGGCATCTCGTCTCAACCTCCCACATACTGTTGTGGAAGGCGGTGTGGGACCCATAACCCGTGGAAGGCAGTCTTGGGAGTTAGTTTATTTTTTTTTTTTTTATTTTTAAACTAAAAACAACTAAATAAGCAAATAAATCAACTAACATATATCGAAATAACGTAAAATGCATAATCCTAAAAATACCAAATATTGTAAATTTAAGCATAAAATTTAAAATTATTTTTAAAAGTCCTAAATACTTAAACATATATATATATATATATATATATATATATATATATATATATATATATATATATATATATATATATATATATATATATATATATATATATATATATATATATATATATATATATTTTAAATTATACTTTTAAAATTTTATTTTATTTATTATGAATAAAAACCTTTTTAAACTAATTAAATGAAAAAATCATTAAATCATAAGGAAAAAACATTTTAAACTAATATGAAAAATTTTCAAAATTTAAGCAAATTTAAAATTCCCCACAAATTAAATTTATTCCCCAAAGTTTGCATCAAGGCATTTCAAACTAATTGCAAAAATTAACTCCTCCTCCTCCTCTCTGTACCATGCTTCCTCTCCCTCTCATCTCACTACAAATCCGTCACCACCACAACTCTCCGTCATAGACCCTTGGGTCCGTCACCCTTTGGTAAGTATTGTTATCTTCCTTTGTACACATCGTTCTAACACATAAAATAACCACATTAAGCGTATTATAATTGAACATTTGTTTGAGATATCCTCTTGTAAATTATATGGTTTCTTGTTAAATTTAGATAGTTAATTGGTTAAAAATTTAAGAAACCTATTAAGCTGTTACCACATGAACATGGAAATAATTTAGCTAGTTAATTTCTTATTTTTACTTGACCCAAACATCCCTTTAGGAGCTGTTTCATTAGACTTTATTCAATTTTAGCATAATTCAATACGACATTCAATCTTTGAGCTATCCTCATTACTTGGAATGTCTTTTTAACTTTTAAGATCATCAATTGAAGTTTGATGTTGTCTTGTATAATCTTCAATAACTTGGTACATCTTTTTAACATGCTGCGAGGACTACATTTATAAACATTCTTTGCTTTCGGATAAGTGGGACACATTTATAAACATGGACAAGTCTTGGATAGGAACTAATAGGACCAACAAATCTTATGTTGATGGAGTAGCGTTTATTGATTATGCGATACACAACTTACGGAAGATGGGAACATCGACCCACGAGTTAAGAAAAATGATCTTTCAATGCCATGTTCGTGGTACAGATTGTTTAAACCACATAGAGCATCAGTGGAGAAAGTGCGGTTCCATTTATTCGACAATGGGTTTGATCTAAGGTACCTAAACTGGACTAAACATGGAGAGAAGGATGAGTCATCAATAAATGCAAAACACACAATGCTTCTAGCGAGTTTGTTGGCGACACGGAGTTTTGCTTGGATATTCCAACGGATGCCCGACAGGTAGAAATGGTTAATGCTACAAAAGATAATTTTGATGAGGATGATCTTGTCAAGTTTCAACAATTATTATTAAGCATAGAAGCCTCTTTCGCGGGATGTCGACTTCACAAGATGTCCATAATGGTTAAACTACTCGACTTGAAGGGTGAAATCACGGATGTTCGATAAGTTCTTTCTTGAATTACTAGGATTGTTAAAGAAGATCTTTTCTTTGTGTGAAATAATTGGAAAAACTTATCAAGCCAAAAATATTTGAAATTGATGGGATCGGGATACAAAAGATACATGTGTATCAACAATGCCTTCTTTCTTGGAAGGGTGACAAGGATTTGTTGTGTGTCGAACTTGTGGGATATCAAGATGGAAGGTGGATAATAAGACTAAGAAAGTGTCTTGAAAACATTCCAAGAAAGGTAATGTGGTACTTTCCATTATACCAAGGCTATGAGCGACTATTTAAGCTAGAAAGTATTTCGGAGGATTTAAGATGGCCGCGACACGGAGGATAACCGATGGTGTGTTACGTCACCCCATGATTCAAAGGCATGGCGTGCCATAGATGAAAAATTCCACAATTCTTTGAAGATCCAAGAAATCTCTGACTAGGAATATCGGTGATGGGGTTAGCGTCAACTCGGGAAATAGGCATCATTGTATGGCAGTTTTAGCGGTCATATACAACCTTCCTCCATGGTTGTGTATGAAAAGAAAGTTTATCATACTTTCGGTATTAATATCGGGATACCGGGAAATGATATTGATGTTTTTTAGAACCGTTTGTTGATGATCCGCAAACCTTATTCGATCTGAGGGGTTGATACATATGATGCATCCACAAAGATAACTTTAATCTACGTGCCGTTGTGTTATGGACAATAAATGATTACCACACTTGGTACATTATGTGGCTGCCGTCTGATGGATTCAAAAGTTGTGTAGTATGTGGAAAGATACAAGCGTGTTAGACTTTCTCGCCTCATCAAGCAAAGTTTTGTTGGTCCTGAGCGATATCTACCATATGACCATCCGTTAAGAAGGCAAAGGAAGGCATTTAATGGACAACAAGAATTTCTCCCGACTCCAAACCCAATGACGGGGAACAAATATACAGTACAACATATTGAAAATAAGTGGGGAAAGGAAAGCGAACAAACAATAATGCATCGGAAAACCAAGAGATCGAGAGGTAGAGGTGGGAAGATTCAAAAGCGGAAAAGAAAGCGTAGCAGTAGAGGTAGTTCAAGCCAAGTAAGCGGACAAAGCGGTGCATATTGGAAGAAATTCAACATTTGGTATCAAAAACTTAGGTATTGAGGCATAATTCATTTCACATTGTATTGATTTTATGCATGTAGAAAAGAATGTTCTTTGAGAGTCTTGTCGGAACTTTGCTACATGTTCGAGGAAAGCGAAAGATGGGTGAATGCTCGATTGGATCTGGTGAGTTGGGGTAAAACAAGAGTTGTTTGCTATGCAAGAACAAGACAAAACAACACTACCTCCAGAGAGGTTACACATTAACGAATCTTTGAAAATATATTTTTGTGAAACTTTACACAACATCGAATGGTACCACAAGGCTATTGTTCAAATTTCTCTTCTTTGGTGACCTAAAGGATATGAAGCTCATTGGCCTAAAATCGCATGACTATCACATGCTAATGCAAGAGTTTACGCCAATTGCAATCGTTCAATCATGCACCCACCCACACGATATGCTATTATCGGGTTTTGCTTTTCTTTAAATCAATATGTTGCAAAGAAATAATATTGCAAGAACTAGATAATATCTGAGTAGTAGTGACTTGTGCCTACTCGAGAAGTTCTTTCTCCATCATTCTTTGATATTATGATACATTTATTTGTCACCTAACTAGGGAGGTAAAATTATGCGGTCCCATATGCTTTCGGTGGATGTATCCATTCGAAAGATGTATGAAGGTTATTAAAGGACATGTGCGGAACGAAATAGACCCGGAAGGATGCATTCTTTGAGGAGACTATTCGGAAGAAACAATAGAGTTTTTTAGCGAATATCATAAATCCATAGCTGTTGGTATCCACGATAAACATGAAACATATGAAAATGAGGAAGGAAAGCCATTGTCGGTTTGGCAAATCAGCTGAAGTTTCGCGGAACTCTTCGGAAAGCACATTTGTATGTAATAAATAATCTGAGATGAAATTGTCTAGTATATCGAGTAAGTCTTACTAACACATGTCTATTTCGTTCTTGAAAATTAAATGATGTATCAAATATAATAATCAAACACGTTGTTTGGGCGACACAAGCAAGTTTTGAAAGCGAGAAAACCGGATAGCGAATAGCATTTACGGAGAATGAGCACAACAAATCTTTTGCCAATTGGTTACGCAAAAAGTAATTAATCTTATGTTACTCAACATACCCTTTCTAAACCTTATTTCTCAGCTCATTTGATCGAAAATTGGTGTACTTATTGTTTTGAGCTAATATATACTTCTAATGAAATTGGGTTGAGAGAGTTACAAATCGACAAAGAAAGTGTATCGAAGCGTAAGGTGGATATCCTATGGACCACGCGCCACCGTAGTGAAATCGATTCATATCACATCAATGGGTATACTTTTACGTACGAAGATCATGAAGGCAAAGTTTACGAGCGATGGGGTTAGTGTTGAGGCATTAGATATCCATATCTAAAAAGTTGCAACCACAAGAAAAGCATATTATTATGGGGTTTCACGGAGATATGGAACTAGATTATCGTTACATGCAAATTCCTCTTTTCAAATGTGGTGGGTTAATCACAAAGGCTGGTGGTGTGAAGCGCGATACTACTCTTGGGTATACATTGGTTGACTGAATAGTTTAGGCCACAAGGTTGATCCGTTCATATTAGCTTGAAACACGACAAGTGTTTTATGTGAAAGACCAGGTAGATAAAAATTGTCTATTGTGTTTAAGACACCTCCCAAAATTACAAAGATAAGTATAATGAAGCCGATGAGGAATTTAGTACCGTCATTCACCGGACAATGATAACATATTGCCGCGTGTGGATCGGCGTGACTTGGGTAACGAATCACGAGCGACTACTATCGAACCCATTGTGGAGGTGTTGTTATCTGAAAGTCCAAGTGAACCATGTTATGGTCAAGTTGTCACACTCTACCTTTATCATATTTCACTCTTTAAAACATATAGACATTCGATTTTTGTACTTTTTAAGAATTTATGTTTATAATACAAGACTTAATATTAGTTAAATCTATTGGGTATATTTTTTGTTTAAGGATATGTTGAAAAGAAAGAATTCTCACAGTTGGAGATGTATGGGCTGTGCTAGTTGATGTGCTATAGTCGAGTTAATTACGGTGATGTCATTTTAAGTCTGTTTGACCATTCTTTAGTGCAGTAGTGCAAAAAATAAAAAGCGATTTTCTTGTTTAAATAGTACAGTTACCTAATTTTAGATGGTCGGAAGTATTTATATGGATAATTTTTATTTTTAGAAATCATATTTATCCTTTAATTACTTTATCCTAATCTTTAAAAGTTTAATTATTTTATTTCGATTAAGTCTCCTCACCGACACTAAACCCTAATTGCCTGCACTACCATGAATTCAATTAACATAAAGATGGCACAATTAAAGTTTGTAGACAAGCACAATCAAGTGGGATTTCTCAAAAGCTGCTTGAAAGCACGAGCTTTGAGCGGATAGTGGACTTTCTAAGGGTAGTCATATCGGTATGCCACCTCATAATCCAACTATCTATGATTCCCTAGTCAAGCAGTTACGGCGGGGCTACTGCTAGAACTATTGGCGATGGGACACTAGGTTAAATGCAACTATTGATCGTTAGAGTATGCAATCAGCGAGGGAATCGAAGCAAGCTTCAATTGGGCGATGCCTCGAGGATTTCAATGTTGGCAAATCATGACCTCTTTTAGGGATTGGAAAGATTGGATATCCAAGCGATGGAACATTCGCTTTTGGAAGAGTCATTTCATACAATGGCGTTTCCTTGTGCATCATATTTTACATTGTATGAGCTCTAAAAGTGGTGGATGGGATCAATTTGGAAGCAATATTGTACGCATTGGTCTGTCTCTCCTTGGCGAGACTCTTCAATTTTTCAAAATGATTTTTGATGCCATGGTTGCTAATTCAAGAATAAGAAAAAGTTTTGATGTACCCAAGATTTTTGCAAATGATCTTAAATGTTGAAGCGACAAGCAAACATCCTTACATTGCTCTCCTTTCACTAAAAAGATATTTGGTAATATGAAAAGTGGTTTTGAAGGGCACACAAGCCACTTTTATGCGCTATGTTGCCTTACATTACTCTTGACCACGAAGGTACATCTACATCATTCCATCTCCTCTGCTACATCGGAAGCTCGGCTCAAACTACATCGAACACGAAAAAAGCGAGTTTCAACGAGGACACCAACACCCCACCACCTTCACCTTTGGTCCATAAGGAAGAACCACGGTGATTCCTCGACCACAACCTCCAACACCCACTACTACAGAGAACCCGGTTCCTTATCTATGGAAGATCTACTTCATTTGGTTCCTAAGCGATTTCAAGGGTTGATGAGTTGGAGAAAAATTGAAGAAGACCAAGAAGTCCTTTGGGGACTACTACTTAAAGAGTTAAGAAATTGGAGGAAATTCAAGCAGACGGGGATAGACATTACAGGACTCGGAAGGTGAGGAATCCTCACGAGAAACTCAAATTAGTCCTCAAGGATTGGGCGGTTTGAAATCTTGGTTAAGAATTTAAATCACAAGAAATCCTTTAAGAAGAGGCGGATAAAGAAGCGCAAGTTCAAGTGGAGTTGATAAGTCGGTGGTGTACTAATGATAAGTGCGGTGGTCTTTGAAATTAAATATGCTTTTGATGAAGATTTTAATCTTGGCTTTGATCTTTGAAGTTAATACAAATCTTGAACATATTAATCTGGTAGTGATCCGGTAATGCGGTGAGGAGTTTGTGCATAGGAAGGCGAAGGAATAGTGCAAGAATCTTGAGCGGTGAAGACCAAAAAGCAACTCATGAAGAGGAAGCTAGCTTTCTGAGATTGCTAGGATTCAAGCGGAGGATGCGGTGAAGAAGCTAAGCGTGCGAGACAAACAAGGGATGATGGTGATTGCCAAAACTGCGGGAGGAACCACGATTAAGCGAAGAACAAATGAAAAGGAAAGGTGAAGTTACGGAATCTACCAAATTCTACAGCGATGAAGAATGGGATACTATAAATGCAAGATTATTAGTAAGCAGAGATATCCTTCACGATATTAGCGGAGAAGACTATGCAAGTAAATTGGTTGAGATTATTAATGCGAAGAAGAGGCTTCTCGGAGCGAGAGACAAAAGAGAAGGATGAGCAGACCCATGACCAAAATTGAGCAAAGGGATTATATGATCCACTATGTCAAAGTCAAGGGAATCCTACGGAAGTTGAGCAGTTAAGGAAATTGAAGAATGATGAACTAAAAGCGAAATTTGAAAAAGTAATGTACCAAAATAAAAATTTTATTCCAATGGATTCGAGGTTGGAAGCTTCAACGTTTAAAGGAAGGGTTACAATCTTCAACAAAGGATGCTAAAGCACAAGATTGCGAGAGGCGAAAAGGTTCTTGAAAGTGAAAAACTTGGTGATAAGCTAAAAGCGTAAAGAAAGAGGAGAAAGATGAGGTTAAGCAACCGGTTTTGAATATGACAAGGAAGAAATCACTTTGGAAAAGAAAGAGTGAAAAGGATAAGACAAATGTTAAGAAGGAAGTGGAAGAGTACATGAAGGATAAGGTTGATGAACCGTCATCGGAAGAGTTTACCATGGGCTCCATTCCTACGGGTTCGACACTTCACTGCTAAGATTGCAAGGTTCGGATCATCAAAATGGGAAAAGGTAGTTTACACGATAGTAAGGAAAATCACAGACACTATATATGTGAACTTTCTGGTTTATTGAGTGATTTGTCCAGGATGATTTGAAGACCATGTACCGGTGATGATGGAGAAGCATGGTGACGAGAGACACGAAGAGGAATATGAAAGAGTCCTTTGGGGTGACTTGAAGACCATGTTTGAGACACGGATCTTGATGATGAAATGTGGGCGGCACATCAAGAAAAAGTGATCGAGATGAAGATATTTCCACACTTGTCGGGGTGCACTGTTTGGAATTAGAAGCGCAATTCTTTATATGCTTCAGTGGGTATTGTTAGGAATTAGAAAATTCGGTGTTGAAAGAGTCGGTCACCCCAACTATTATCTAGCATAAGTTAGCTCGTAGATTGGTCATTAATTCTTGTTTATGTAGTTAGTTAGTAGCGTAAAATAGTATAGTGCAACACCGTGGAAGAAGTTCGGGTCTTTACCCAATGTATCCAGATCCACAGGCCGTCGAGGAGGTCGTTTAGTTTGTAACCTATAAATACCCTCTACCTTGCAAGGTGGGGTTGGATATTCTTTGGTAATCTAATATTCCACAAGTTTCTCTCACTAGAATGTCCCACTCTTTCTCTCTAAAACCATCTATGTGCTCATTGTGATAATGTTATGATGTGTATGTGAAGTTAATATCTAACAAGTATCCACTTCAAGCAGTATTTGCGGGGCTATGCTTGAGAAGAAGCTTTTGGTGAAAGAAAGGATGATGCATGCTATCAACTTTTGAGGTTAATTGAATCAAAAGCTCAACGGACAATAATCTTTGGCGATTATATGATTAAGTCCGGTAGTATTCGTAGTTAGTTACATTTATGAAAAACATAATAGTTTATTGGAGTTTAGGGAAGGCATATATGCAGCGTAGAGATATCTTAGGAAGAGATATCTATATCCTTCTACGTTTGTATACTAGGTTTTCCTAAGTGTATAAAGGAACCTAAAGTATAGTGAAATGAACTTGTACTTAGGCGAATAGAAATATTAATAAAATAAGTTTATTAGTGAAATAGTATTTGCGTTCTTCTTGCTTGTTGTTAAGATTTAGCATTAACAATCAAGTACTCGTTGTTAAAGAGTTCTTCATATATATAATTGGTTTGGATTTATCCAAGTTTAGTATATTATTGGTGTTGCACAAGTGTTAATGTGTGTGCATATCAATGTGACTATAAAAGCCATCACCTACAAACCCCATTTTCATTATGACACAATAAATGCAACAAACTTGACCATATGGTGTTTAAAGTGAAGAAAGCGTGTATTTTTGTGACTATTGATTATCCAATGGCCACATCAAATTTATGTTTGTGTGGCCTTTTCTAACATTTAGTCGCCTGAAAGAATGTTTGTTTGGGTATTTAGTCACATACAATTTATCATAAAGTGGCCAAAAGTGTTAATAAGTGTGACCATATGGTGTTTCAAGTGAAGAAATGTGTGTTTGTGTGACTATTGATCATCCAATGGCCACTTGAATTTTATGTTTGTGTGGCCTTTTGTAACATTTAGTCACATGAAAGCATGTTTATTTTAATTATTTAGTCACATACAATTACTCATAAAGTGGCTAAAAGTGTTAATAAGTGTGACCATATGGTGTTTCAAGTGAAGAAGGTGTATTTTGTGTGACTATTGATCATCCAATGGCCACATGAATTTTATGTTTGTGTGGCCTTTTCTAACATTTAGTCACACAAAGCATGTTTATTTTGGGTATTTAGTCACATACAATTAACCATAAAGTGGCTAAAAGTGTTAATAAGTGTGACCATATGGTGTTTAAAGTGAGGAAGCGTGTATTTTGGTGACTATTCATCATCAATAGCCACATATTAAGTTACGTGACCATATGTCTTTGGATTTTGGCTACACTTGAATAATATGTGTGACAAAGCGTTTAGTGTGACCATATATGGCATTTGGTCACGGTGTTAGTAACAAATGTGACTTTATAGATTAGCTTTCGGCAAGCTAACACAAACTAAACTTTAAACACACATATTAACTTACGTGAACATATGTCTTGGATTTTGGCTACACTTAACGAATGTGTGACAAAACATTTAGTGTGACCATATATGGCTTTTGGTCACGGTGTTCAAGTGTGTGACATATATTTGTCCTTTGTTTATATGTATATCGTGACTAATGCTTCAACCTTACTTTTCATTTGTCACTTGTTCCAATTTGAGATGTGGCTAAAGAGTTGGCAAAACATATGGTCACCCTTAAATAATGTGTGACAAAACTTGACTCTATGATTTAGACACACAAAAATTACTTCATGTGACTAACGCATCAAGGTTACTTGTATTTGTCACGCGTTCCAAATTCACATGTGGCTAAATGATGCGAAACAAAATCACGGATACCTTTAGCCACACAGCGTTCAATTGTGTGTGTCTGATTCTAATGGTCACACAATTAAAATTTTCATGTGTGACTAATTAGTACATGTTGTCAATTTTGTACCTTGACCACACAAATATGCGAATGTGTGGTCATTCCATTTCGACCATGCGTGACCAAATCCGTTTTTGTACTAGTGTTGGTTCAAGTGTATGTTGATGATATCATATTTGGAGCTACCAAGCAGTCCATGGTCAAGGAGTTTGAGCAAGCGATGCGAGAATGAACTTGAAATGAGTTCAATGGGTGAGTTAACTTTCTTTTGGGACTTCAAGTTAATTTGTCAAGGAGGGTATTTTTATCAGTCAAGACAAGTATGTATCGACATACTTAAGTTCAATTTTGATGCTACTGAGCACGTAACTACACCTATCAAGTCTATCAACTCCTTTGGGAAAAGATGAAGATGGACAACTGTTGAAGTCGAGTTATCTGGATCAATGATTGGTTGTCTTATGTATCTCTTGCATCTAGGCCTTATATCATGTTTCTTTGTTTGTTTATGTGCAAGATATCAAGTCTTACAAAGGTCTCTCATCCGAATGCGATAAAAGAATTTTTGATTATTTGAAACAACAACCTAAGTTAGGGTTGTGGTATCTAAAGGATTCGCCTTTTCATAGAAGCTTTTTGAGAGTGATTATGCGGTGACAATTATGGAAGATCAACCACTAGAGGATGCCAATATCTTAGAAGAAGATTAGCCTCATGGCGGTGTAAAACAAACAATTGCGACAACATCCTCTCTGAAGCGAGAATATGTGGGCTGCTTGCAAATTATTGTGGACAAGTTTTGTGGATGCAAAATCAACTATTGGATTATGGGTTCAATTTCAAGAATACTCCTATCAATATTGATAATGAGAGTACTATTTGCATTGTGAAGAATCAGTTTATCATTCCAAGACCAAGCATATTCAGATTAGGCACCACTTCATCGAGATTGTAATGAGCATAGGCTCATTAATATTATCAAGGTGTCTGAGATGATAATGTAGCTAACTTACTCACCAAAGGCTTTGATGTTTCACGATTCAATCACTTGGTGGTAAGCATTGGCATGATTAATTCTTGAGCTACATTTGAAGGGAGGACTATTTAGAGTAAGTATATTCCTATGCATTGTTTGAGGGAGGATATTCATGTTTATCTGTTGTATTTGATATTGTAAAGAGGAGAATGGGAAAATCTTGCTTTTGGTTTTTCAGAAATCTTGCTTGGAAAATCTTGCTTTTGGAAATCTTGCACACGTGTCGTATCTAAAATCTTGTTCAAAGGTAACATTGAGGGTAACTACTACTAACGGTAACTTTGTTATTAAGGGATGTGATTTTTAAATCTCACCTATAAATAACTACTCTAAATTCCTCTCATATTGATACCTTATAATCTTTTCCATATTTCTCTCTCTTCACCCATATTATTCATCATATCACTTTACGTGTACACATATCATCAATGGCAAATCGTGTCTGGTTTCAAAACACAACATGGTGGCGAATTTAGAAAATCTTGAAGCTAATGTGATGGTTCATGATATCATTGATTTTCTCCTTTGGGGTCGCCGATTAGTTATGCACTTTTAGTGGAACCGAGATATCATTGAGCCTTGGATTCAACAATTTTGGGCAACTACTAGAGTTCATATGGAGAATGATGCTTCGTATATTCAAGCAACGATTCTTTGGGAGAAGCTATGAAGGTTCTTGAAGCCTCTATCGTGAAGACTTATTTTTGATGATGAAGTAGAAATTTTTCGTTTTGATAAGCAACTAATTTGGGATACATTCGGGGACATTGGCTATGAAGGGTCTTTAAGCGAGCAAACATTCAAGAAACCCTTATTTTGTCCTCCTTTGGAAGTATTTAGTTCATGTCTTGCTTCATTGTATTAGTGCTAAAAGTTCATCATGGGAGCAATTTGGTTCAAACATAGCATCTCGCTATAGTGGGTTTAGCTACAAATCGAATTTTCCACTTTTCATGGCTAATTCTAGATGGAATGCTCTCACATATCTCACATGGATCCAAATGGTTGATGTATCCAAGGTTTATTCAAGTGTTTACGAACAAACAACTTTCTAATGTGCCAAAGCCTACAAGTCTTTTACATTGTGGTGCAACCATTAAAATTTTCACTTTCATGGCTAGGAAGAATGATTTATTCACTTTGGAAGGACACTCCATTGACTACTTCAATGATGGAGATTGTTCAAGCTATTAGAGATGAGGTGAAGTTCATGATGAAAGCGAAGGTGCACGCTCGAAAGATCGCTACTCAAGGTCTTTATACTCAAGGTATTGCTTCTCCATGTCTTGCATCTCAAGAAACTTCAACATAGTCTTGCTTCCTAAAGTGCGATGTTAATGAAGGTCTTGAAGTTTCTCCCACCTCATCCCACCATACTATTCCTTCTATGGCATCACCGAACAAGATGTTCTGTTTTCTCATCATCTTACGGAAGAGATAATGTTCCTATACCCTGAAGATTAGTGTTAGATAATTATCTTCGACAAGAGGCGGTCGTCGATTGAAATCTTTTGATAAACGAGGCCATTGATTAAGAAGTTGAGGCTTAAGTTTAGAAGATTAAAGAACTTTGTATGGCCATTGGTTACACATCACACGGTTATGGGTCAAAGTTGAAAAGAAGAAGCGAAGGCATTTGAAGAAGACCACCAAAGGCAAGCGGGTTCCATAGCATTCTTACGTCCAATTGGGAAGGAATTTAGAAGAAGAGAATTTGAAAAAGATGTTGAATTTCATGAAGAAAGGAGAATGAACCTCAAGTCTTGAAGAGCATGTCAATATTGGCAATCTTGAGGAAGAAAGGACTAAAGTTCAAAGTAATTGATGATCAAGTCTTGAAGATCAAAGTACTATTTTCATGGAACCTACTGAGCAAGAATTGATTACTTCAAGGTTGTTAGATTTTGAAGAAGAAGTTGGTCCTTCAACTGCTTTTAAGAAGAATTTGGTCCTTCAATTGTCATACGGAAAGGAAGTGAAACACCCAAACCTATACATCTGCAAGTGATGATGAAACCATTCTTTGAGATCTTGCATGATTTATCAAAGCCAAGGGGTGTTAGCATTCCAGAGTGCAAGAAGAACAACCAAGAGCTTCTCAATCTACTATAGATCCTAAGGATAAAGGAAAAGGTAAATTGGTAAAGACAAAGAAGAAAAAGAAACCTACTCTAGCACGGATAAGGGTGCTCAAGTTGCTATGAATGAGAAGCGACTAGAAAGATACAAAATTTGAATTAAATCTTTGAAGTTGTTAATGAAGAGGCTATGAATGAAGAAGCGACTAGGAAATTACAAGAAGAATTGAATCTTGAAAGCTGCTTTGTACCATTAAAGTCACCTATTCTGTTTACCTTTACCAAGAAGACCAAATCTTGCTAAACAAAGGAATGCAATGATGGCATATTTGAAAGGTCAAGGGTATATTGGATTAAATATGTTAAATTATGTTGAGATGAAAGGTTTTTATGAAGTTGTTAGAAGACTATCGAAACAAGTTGATAGTATCAAAGACTTTAAAGATGATGATGCTCGAGAAGAAGATGAAAGAAAAGAAAGCTTAAAAGAAAAAGATCAATGAAGTTGAAGACACACACCATCAAAGAAAGTTGAGTTAAGGTCGACATCGATGATGAACTAAGGAATTACTTAAGAGTAGTAGAATTTGAGTATTCTAAAGATGATCTTGATATGAAGATGAACAAATCTCCAATAACTACTTTTGAAGTTGTAGAATCAAAGGATGGAAGTTATCTGATGTTTCACAAAGAAGATGAAAGCTTTAGGGTGTTCAACATGCTATGGGATCTATTGCACATAATATATAGGGTGGATTTATTTCATTTATATCATTTGGTGCGAGATTATTTTGAACATAATTCATCAGAAGGAGTTGGTTTAGTCTTGCTTGGTGATCTCACAACTATTTGGGAAACTAAAGAACAAAGCACTACTGAGATTTGGAAGAACCAAGAAGATTGGGAGATTATCGGTGGAGATTCTTTGAAGAATCACGGAGTACATGTTCTAGAGTTAGAAGATGGGACTATGATTCACATGCTAGCAGATAGAAGATATCCACTTACAGTGCAGATCTTATGAGAAGAATGTTAGAGCATGGAATGGATGTTGAAGAAGATAATGAAATTGCTCTTATGGTCATCAAATTGTTTATTAGATGGACTACTACGGTGATGATGATGAATAATTGGTATGAATTCTAATTGAATAAATTTTGATATATCAATACTTTATTCAAAGTCTCGCGATCAACAGTACTTTCATCAAAATCTTGCTTGTAGTTTTAAACCGATTAATGATTTTGAAAAAATTTTGTTAAGTGATAAATGTTTTGAAACAAAGGTTAAAAGAAATAAATGGTTTTCAAGATGGTAACATCAATAGGTTATCAATCTACCATGGTTTCAAAAGGATTGGCTAATCCATGAGCAAACTGCTCGGTAAAGATATCTCAAATCTGTTTTATAATTGACAACCTCCTAATAAGTTGGATGGTAATCAACTCACCATATCGATAAATGTGAAGAGTTGGTTAGCCCACAAGAAAATGGCTTGTGGTAAAGGCTGTGGAAAAACCATTATTTGGTAATTAGTTCACCGTGATTGAAAGAACTAACTAGTCCAAAAGGTGCGACTTTTGGTAAAGCCAAATCAAATCATTGATAGGTGATGATTTGCTAAAATCATATGGTTATCAATGTACCATGATCTTACACATCAAAACATTTGGCTACTCGAGTTAATGGCTTTGGTAAAGAGACATCAAATCCATTAAATTTTCAATGATTCACCTCTCACGGAGTTTATACACTGGATGTGATGAGAATAGTGAAACTTAAAACTAAATTAATGTACAAAGTGTCTTATATTCTTTGAAAAGATGGAGCTTCTTGAATATTGTTGAAAAGAGATTCTTGGTCAAGGATGTGTAAAGAATAATTTCTAAAAATACTTTGATAATGATGATATAAGCACGAGTCTACAAAGATACAATCCAAAGACAAAGACACAATCTTTCCTTGAAGATGGGTATTAAAGATAAGTTTACAAAGGAACTTGAAGTCAAGCAAGTAGAATTCAAGTTAGGGAGGATTGTTGGGATATGAAAGTCTTTGAAGATTGACAAAATCTTGGAAAAGTCAAAGTCTTGCTAAAGAAGAAGTCAAAGTAATGATGTCGAAGTCAAAGTCTTGCAAAGCTAAAAGAACTACTATATTCGTTTATGGAAAGCTTTGTTTATTCTAGAATATTATTTGTTTAGATTACTTGTCGTACAAGGAAACAAATTGTAAAGCGACTAGGGTTATCCTTAAGCCTATAAAGGACCCCTAGATTGGCATTAGGCGTACAAGTTTTAGAATCCTTAAAGTATGATTATTATTAGAGTTTTAGAGTTGTTATAGAGTGCATAACAAGCGATTTAGAGTTATTAATAAAAGTTAAAGTTATATTCTTCTTAGATTTGTTAAGTAAATTCGCGTACTTACTAAAGATTACTCGGTGTTTCATTGTTAATAACTTAGGATTTATCAGAGGTTATTAAACCTTAACAAGCTATTTAAGTTAGTTTGGTTAGAGTATATCGATCCAACAAATACCGGCATCATCAAGTGACAACCAAGTAGCATATGAATTAAACGATTATGCCCTAAGTTGAATAATTTGGAGGGCTATTTCTTTTCACCCTTTTCTTTAATTTTCTTTTAATTCTTCAACTCCTTCTTTCTCCAATTCTCATTTTCTCCTTTTATAATCAAACCTAAGGACTTCTAATTCTAACTATTGGTGGTGACCTTAGTCACCTTATAACTCCATTGCCATAAAACCGATTTCTTAAAAATTTCTCAAAGTGTTTAGGAATAAGAAACATTTTGAAACACTTCGAGAGTTTTATTTTGAAATACTCCCCTACACACATGCTTAAGTATTTTGTGAAATTTGCATGGTGAGGTAAATGCACTTTTGAATTGATCGACTCAAGATAGACAATCCTCATGAGACACGGTTACCTTGCATAGTTAAAGATTTACATTGTCGACTTTTAGGTGACATTAGCTCTAATAACTACCTTGAAGGTGTGGACAAAACTCGAAGGTTGTCAAACCCGTCAAAGTTCATGTATATCAAGAGCTTCTCGAATAGGTACAATTTACTTGGATAAGTCTTGGAAGACAAATATTTTCAATGTATATTTGTTGGATCTGTCAATTCATGGGTTGAAGTCTTTTCACATGAGGATTCAATAGCAATTCACAACATATTTCTTATCACATAATATTTCTTCCCTAAAAATGGCATATAAATGTTATTTTGACAAAATTTTGATATCGAATATGACCATTTCGAGGTTTTGTGGGAAGATCACCATGAAGAACAATCATGAACAAAGTTTCAAGCAAATACTCCCCTCAACAAGTGATATAAGCTTTTGAGCAAAACTTTGAAAATCATAAGGGGAAGTACTTGTTCTTTTGAGCAAAACTTTGAAAAGTGAAAGTTTTGATAAGTTTTACTCACAAGTAAGAAGCTTTCGCTCCTTTTATAAGGATTGTGGCGAAGCGTACCAGGGGTCCTTTCATGAGCAGTGCTGGGTTGTACAACGTTATATGCACAAGCCATAGTCATTATAAATCACAAATCCAAATGTTAAGATAATGAACCAAATCAAGGGTTACCGGAGAATCAGGAAGACAAGCAATAACTTTGGGAATGCGTTCGGGACGTTGATAGCTTTGTGAGAGATATCTTTGGGATGACCACCTACGAAACTCTCTAAAGTTCTGAATTGATCCCTTCGAACAACCTTTCATCGATCTGCGTGATGATCCTCTTCACATCCCATCTCTCCTTAGAATTCCATCTCTTTGGTGACCCAATGCCTTGTTGTATCGCCTTTAACCGATAAGCTAACCCATCCCTGATGTCTTGAGTGTATGATCCCCAAACTTATGAAGCTCGTTACACACCATTAAGCAATTTCGTGTAGTTCACTACGGTAGACTACGCCAAGCGGTTTCTTGATGAGAGTGTATTGAGGAAGGTGGTTGATGTCGGGAAGGTCTAGCTTAGGTGCAGTAATGTTGACATGTGTACGATCGATTCCACGGCAAGTTGCAAGTCTTCACACGTTCTCGGATCACTATGCTTACATGAAGATGAGCAAGGACTTGATGTATTCACGTTGGATTTGCAGCCAGTCTTGTCTCGGTCTTACTGTACCTTGGGAAGATCTGGATCTTCAATGTCGTTGAGAGACAAATTACGAAAGTCCACTTCACGAGAAAACATAGTCCTCTTCGTCTTGTCTTTTGACCACGATTGTCTTGTGAAATGTAGTCCCATTTAAGCGCGAGAGTTACATGCTTATGAGAACGATCCCTTTATCAATATACACTTCATGTGTAGACTTTTGAACACAGCGACTTTTGTAGAAGATTATTCGCGTTCGGGGCCAATGGTGAATCCCATACATCGCGTCAAGGTCATACTTTTCCACGATGTTTGCAAACATGTGAGTAGCCTTTTCCTCTATGGCTATCTGGGTTGGAGTATATGGTGCCGGGAATGGAAGTGTAAGTGATGTAGCGTATTTCTTAGATACATCGCTACCATGTAGAAGAAATTTCGGTCTTTGTTGAAGAAGTAGTGGAATGGAATCTTAGGTTGATACGGTTGTCCAATGGTAGGTAGAGGTCGGTCCGGTCCGTGTAGTATGGAGCCTTGTCTTTTACGGTGAAGTCAATGTTCGCCTGTGGTTGAGCCAATCGATGTTGTTAGACATGGCTCGTGCTATGTTTTCAAGATGATATTCAACTTCAATAGCACTTTCCGAGTTGTCTTTGAGTAGTTGAAAAGCTTCATTCTTGATGCGTTTAACTCTAACTTGGTCATCTTCTTCACCGAAACTTTTCTTGAAGTAAATTAGCATGCTCCAATGTTTGACCTTCTACCATATCTTGACCTTGGTGGGAGGATTAGCATCAACAAGTGTAGAAAACCAATCATATTCGGTGTCATCTTCGTACGGCCATGAGACGACATCGCCTTAGTCGCCTTCTTTTTCTTCTTTGGCCTAGATGAGGATGTTGGTTTCTTTGCCGTGTCGGGAGAGGTGGGTTGTTGTTGGGGCTCGGGGACTTCTTCATCGTCACCACCAGTGTATTCGAAATGATCATCGGTTTTTCTATGGTTGGTGGTAACTCGAGTCCCGAGTTTTATCGAGAGAAGAACGTGGAGGAGATCGTGTCTGTTGGAGTCCTTTGGGGTGGTGGTGGCATAGAAGAGGGTTCACGAGACTTCTTTGGACATTTAGGCTCCTTATCCTTATCCTTATCATCATCGCCTCTTGGGCGCTTAGGCCTTTCAACTTCTATTACGTATCTTTGTTTTAAGTTGGTGTTCGATAATGCTTCAAACAGTTTACCTTCGTCGAGGTAAATGTTGCGATCGTTTTGACATTTGTGTTACCATCACGAAACCAATTCAGCATCGGAGAACACTATAGGATCAGTTGGATTGATTGTTACGGTTAGAGGTGTTGATCTTATAGTTTGCTTGTCCAATTGCATGAGATTCGGATAGAGTTGTCGGTTGAACATCTCTCTTGTCACGCCAGGGACAGTGTCGAGAAGAAACTTGTGAGTATATTCTCTAGCCGTCTTATCCATTTCCCTTTGGAAATATCCTTTGAGAAGGTCATGGATTTGCTCTATTTCTTTTAACATCTTGTTTATCCCGTTTTGAAGAAAGTTGATTACATCGACTAGTTGATTTAGCTTTTGTTGATCACGTCTTTCTTCTTGAGTTGTTTGATAGCTTTGACAATTTTGTCTTGGCTCGGGATATCCAAGAGTCGGTGGTTTCTTCTGAGACTTGGATGTGGATCGGTTGTGCCTTTGGATGGTGGAAGTGAAGAGTGAGAAGATGAGTCGATGATGATGAGACATGAGGAGACTGGGGTCTTTTGGTGGCTCGGATGTTTCTTCCTTGGAGCGTCTTTGGGCATCTAGAAGAAAATCATCATAATCAACTTCGTCATCTTGTCGAGACTTAGCCAATTCTTGACCTTAATCCGGCTTCTTCATACGCTTTAGCTTGAGTGCACCTCTTCATCGCCTTTTTCTTTCTCGGACTTCTCCTTTTCGGTTCCTCAAAGTCATAATTGATAGAATCCTCAGTCGCCTTTGTTGTTGCTCAAGAGTGGTGGCACAGTTCCCTTTCTGGTTGATTAAGCGCATCGTGAATTGGTGTTGATTGGACTCACCACTTGACCCTCCGGGCCACGATTTGTTATTGTTCAAACTACGTGGCAAGATGCTTGAGTCGAGGTTCTTCAACCGCTCGATAGTCTCTTTCTTCATCAAATGGTTCTTCATCCGAGCTTTCTTTTTCATGCACAAGCATTGAGTTTTTCCTTTACCTTTATCGCTTTTTGTGGGAGGTTTTGCTATTGTTTGAGTGTCATCGGTGGAGTTTCGAGTAGATGACCTCTTCATCTGATTCAATATCCTCGAGCTTTCATCCATTAGCTTTTGTTGAGGTTCGGGCTTGGGAATTGGAATGACTTCTTTAGAGAATTTTCCTTTTGAGAGCGTGTGTCCTCTTGGAAACTTTCTCGACTCTCGACTGTAATGCTTCCGCTTGCCTCTCCCGGTTTTCCTAGTAGGTGTACAGAGGACTTTTCATCAAGAAAACCTACTTTGCCTTCATCAACCGCTACGAGATACCTTTTGTATGAATAAAGTTGTTTGACCGCATCGAAGAAGGTGATCCGCAACACCGCCCTTGTTTCTTTGTTGTTGATTCCTTAAATCATTGTGAGTGTAGTATCATACAACGCGGAGTGTTGTTTGGGGTCATTGAGTCTCAAGGGAATGTCGAGGATTATACCTAGAGCTTTTGGATCAACAGTTTGGTATATCGATATATGGGATCTTGGTGCCAAGCTTTTGAGGAAAGACATCATGTCGTCCCATATCGAGCTTCAACTTCAATGTGTTTCATGTTGACCAAAGCCCAAAAGATCTGTAGTTCCATGAGCTTGGGATGCTCATAACCACTATCATGTCCAAAAGCGGTTTGGCAATCATAATGTAGAGGGTTCTCCATGGTGGGGAATATTCTTAAGATCCACGGATGAATGCTTTGTAATTACTCCTTTAGCTTTGTCATAGCCAATGTCGACCATGAATTGTAGCACGACCTCTTGATTGGTGTGGCATTGTATTTAGTTGGCTCGATGGCGGGAATAAGATGAATATCCTCAAATCTGCTGGTGTGATGGTGACTTGTTTGTCGTTGGCGTCACCATCACAAAGATTTTGACCTTGATCTTCGCATTGTATGCGGTGGTGAATGTAGATCTCCCAGCCTTGAAAGCGAGTTGGTGAGCATGTTACGATAAGGATGATTCTTGAATGTCCACATCAAGCAGAAGAAGACTACGAAGCGGTGAAACTATCAAAATCAACTATAAGGTTGTTCTTTCCGATCTTCATCGGGTAACCATGAGGAAGATATCTTCAACGGTGAGAACATTTGGTGCTTCCACATTTTGCATTTGAGCGTCCATGTCGTGATCGAAGATATTTAGCCAAAAGAACCAACATATCGAAAGACATTACGTTAGTCAACAGTTGATTTTATTGTCTATTTATTGAATGTGTGTTAGGATTTAGTAAATCCAGTTATTAAAGAGTCGGTCACCTCAAGTATATGTAATCATTAGAAAGCTTGTAGTCATAGATTATTATAAGTTAAGTAGTATTTAGTTTAAGTAACACCGTGGAGGACTGGACGGTCTTTACCCACCGTATGCCCGATCCACACCCGATAGGTGGCGATTTATGTAAAGACTATAAATACTCTCTACCTTCTAAGGTAGAGTTGGAGCTCATAATAAGATTTTTCTTTATCTCACTAAAGTTCCCTAAACCTCTAACTTTCTCTCTAAAACATCTTATTCGCCTACTTGTGATTATGGTTTGATGTGTATGTGAAATCCAATATATTACAATTGGTATCAAGAGCCATGGTTTGATCATCTCTTACATATCTTTGGATTTCTAGTGACTTTTAGGTGGTTTTAAAGTTTGAAAAAGTTTAGTGGTTTTGCTTCATTTGGATCATTTTAGTGTTAAAGTTCGAAACTTGAGTGTAGTTTTGTGTTTAGAATCATTGTATGTGCTTGGGTGTTGATTTGTTAAGCTTGAATCATCGTAGTTAGGTTGTTTTGGATTGAAAAGTGATGTTTATGTGTTTTTCTTGCTAGCGACTTAGCGACGGGCAAGTCTTCTTGGTAGCGACTTGCTTTGTAATTTGATAACGAGTTGTAGTTGAAGGCCTTAGCAAGTTGAGCTAGCGACTTGTCTATTGAGACAAGCCAACAAACAAGACACATAGTGGAGTCTCCACCACGGTAGCGACTTGGTGAAAGTTAGCGACTTGTACTTAAGTTTGTTAGAAAATTGGTGTTAGCGAGTTGGTGCTTAGCGAGTTGCTCTTTATCGACTTGACAACTTAGCGACTTGGTGCTTAGCGACTTGTGTCAAAATTCTCGCTAGCGATTTGGTGCTTAGCGAGTTGTTCTTTAGCAACTTGACAACTTAGCGACTTGGTGCTTAGCGACTTCTTGTCAAAATTTTACTAGCGACTTGGTGCTTAGCGACTTGGTTCGGGTTTTCTTAGCGACTTGGTCGACTACATGCATGTAATACGGTTTCTCTTGATTTAGTAAAATCCCGTGAAAGAATCTATTTCCGTTTAATCATAGAGTTATAAAATCACGTTTAACTGTCATCATGTCTACCAACGTTCCTACAATCATCTCCACTTTTGCCGAGGATGTTCAAGCGACTTGTTCAGATACTCATCCACCCATGCTTGAGTAGGCCGACTACGACTCTTGGGCTCAACGAATCGATTGTACTATCTTGGAAAGGAAAATGGAGTCAACATTCTCAAATACATTGATGAAGGACCGTATCGGGTTGAGACTACTAGAGACTTAATTGATTCAAATTGAAGATGGAACAATGATCTATGGAATTGATGGACCAAATACATATGATGAGCTCGATGATAAGGAGAAAAAGAGATTCGATCTTGATATCGGGGCTTCTAACATCGTACTTCAAGGTCTTCCAAAAGATATCTACAAGTCGATCAATCACAACACCGAAGCCAAGGCGGTGTGGGATAATGTCAAGATGCTTCTCTCGTGTTACGAATTAACTATGGAAGGCAGAGAATCACAAATCTATGATGAATTTGAACACTTCAAGATGAAACCGGATGAGAGTGTCTATGAGTACTATGTGAGACTCCACAAGCTTGTTAATTATATGAGGAACATCGAATGACTATGCCAAACATTCATTTGAACTCAAAGTTTGTGAACAACATGAATCCCGAATGGCACAAGTTTGTCACCTCAGTAAAGCTAACCAAAGGATTGAAGAATACAAACTATGAGCAACTCTATGCCTTCCTCCTTGAGAATGAGAGACATGCTATGTTTGAAAAAGGATTCTTAATCGTTCAAAACCAACCGAGGAGAGACAAGCTCATCAAATGATTCAAGCGCCTTCTACTCAAACATGGAATCACAACCAAAGCCTCACAAGTCATACCCATGGGTAATGGTAATCACAAGCTCATTCACGATCCTATGTTCATACAAGCCGATCTTTGATGCACACGTGGAAACTTCATTAATCAATTGTCTCTCCGATAAGTCAAAACATGAACTCTCTTCCACACACCAACAACAATCTCGAGCGCATCCAATCCACACAATAAAGCCACCATCGAGATGGGAAGGTTCAGTGCGGCCGATTCAATAAAGACAAGACGAACAAGCAAGAGGTGGGCTGGTAGAGGTTATCCGCAAATCGAATAGGGAAGGAATGGAAACCGTGGTCAAGCAAAGCCAATCAAATGTTACAATTGTGGAGGTGAGGACACATTGCAAGGAACCGCACATCGCCAAAATGCCCTCGAATGCCGAGTACTTGAGGATAAGATGTTGCTTGTGCAAGCTCGGGATAATGGTGCGACTTTGGATGAAGAGGAGTTCTTTGTTCTTGGCCGAGGAAATGCTAAGACATATGATGCAGATGTGGATGAGCAACCAATTTAGGAAATAGGACATAATCATCGAATGCCTTTCAAGTAGGCGATTGTGATGCATACGACTCGAGGTTGATGAAGAACCTCTCGCACAAACCATTTTCATGGCTAGCATTTCTCCAATGGTCTCTCTAATGTCTCTTCATCACCACAAGCTGGTCCATCCAAAGACAAAATCATTTACGAGGTATTAAAATTATACGATGAAGTTGATGAGGAAAAGATACATAACGGTACAATCAAGCGTAATTATTGAGTCGATATTGAAAGTATGGGTAATATCAATGTTGTCCCATATGATCAATATGTGAAACAAAGTGAAAGTGAGATTGTACCAAGTGATGTATCTTATGCGATCAATGATGACTATGTTTTTGTGAATACACCGCACGTGCCCTCGATGATTACATTATTTCGAACTTAATGCTTATAAAGAACGTGTTGCTATTTATGAACAACGTGCAAAATTTGAGTTGACCACCCGTGAGCAGGAAATGGATGACCAAATGCGCATAACTATTAGAAAAGTAGGTTTAAAGAAGAAGTATTAAAACAAGAGTTAAACTCCTTACAAGAAAAGCTTTCTAAAGCGCTAAGCAAAACAAGAACTTCGGAAAATGTTAAAATGCTTAAGCAAGAATTGGTGCTAAGGAATTAAAACTTTTGAATGATTTTCTAATCTAAAACCTTGAAAACAAGCTTGAAAATAAGTTGTACGTACAAGGAAATACCATTCAGACCGCTCACTTAATCACTAAGCATAGAGTCTTAAGCGATAAGCATAGCATTCCCTTGTTGAGGAACCAAATCCAGAGGTCATTAAAAGGCTAGAAATGCTCATAAGGTTCTTTATGATGGCAATGAAATCCATAATCCTAGAGCGAAACCTAGTTGCGTTGAGTGCACCGAGGAAGATAAGAAATCGATGAAGTCACTAGGAAAGATGAAGAAGAAACTAGATGATCCTAAATGTAAAGAGAAGAGAATAAATATTACACCCCATGATTACAAGACGAAGAATTGGATTTCCTTGAACATGTTTAAGCCTCGGGACGTTGTTAACACCCGAACAAGTGTTATGGAAAAAGGATTTAGATAAGCAAAAGCGAGAATCTTGTTGTAACAAACCCCTTTAGGAAAATGCCTTGCCGATCGTGTATCCTCCCAATACACCTATGCATTTAGTTCCTAGGACTATTGCCACTAAAAGCAAGACCTTAATCGGTCAATATGTTATTTTTCAACTATTTGTTGATTTTGAGAAAACTTGTAAGAAAAGATCACACCCATCGGTATAATCAAGGGAAAGGGTTTTGAGCAAACGAAAGAATGGTATTTAATCGAAGTCATGCCTTTCTTTAAACAACTAAAAGATCATTTTGAAAGTCTTAAAAAGGAATGAATTTAGACATTAAAGAAATGGAAAAGGAATTTGATGCAATGATAGTTGAGGTTAGTGACTATGAGCGAGCACTAAAATATAATGAGATTGAGAGGAAGAACTTGCATACATTGAATGAGACTCTTATTACCGAATGTGTTGCTCAAGATGTGTTTTCATCGCTACAAATTATTCCATTAATGCTTCTCAATTTCATGAATTATCATTGTTCGAAAGTCTCCCATGATCGTGTCATTGAGCTTGAAAAGACTAATTCTAAACTAAATGAGAGAATTGAACTGGATGATCACGACAATTTTGTTAAACATTTTCTAAACTAGAGGTTGAGCATTTTAATTTACAACTAAAATATCAACATCTTAAAGAAAATGTCAAAACTTCAAATATCAAGACATCCTCGGATGCTCCGAGTTTGATGCGGTTTTCAAATTAACAAACGTGATGAGCGATTCAAGCTCATTGTAACACGATCGAAAGTTGAAAGCCCAAATCTCTCAATTAAAGGGTCAAAAGAACAATGTGATAGGCTCCCAAATGCCTCCTCCTTTAGATTCTCGTAATTCTCAAACGTTTCATCTTCAAAACTTAGTAAATGCATTACAAAGGGAAACGAAAGTTTTCTAAAAGAAAATGAAAAGGTTAAACGTCATGTCAATGAATTATTTGAATCAATAAAGGTCACTCGTAACAAAAATAGCGAACAAATAGCTTCATTGCAAAATGAAATTGAGAATCAAGAGTCGTAAAAGAGAAAATGCCAATGACCAATGGGGAGAATGGTGTATCAAAGGTTCACTCTTGTAATAAATATGCTTTATCTGTGAAATATGTTCCCCCTCATCTTAGGAATAACAAACTTGCAATTCAAATATATTTCTCATACCTTAAGGATTGTCTAGAATGTCTCTGTGAGATTGTTGAAGAGGATAAGTTAGAGAAACCACTTGATAATGAAACTGGGCATGTATGCTTATATGCCGAACGATCTCAAGAACTTCTAGAATGCTTAATCACAATATGCCCTAAGTCCTTAGGTGAGCGAGTTAATCCTTTGATTCCTTGTTCTATGCCTTGTGCCAAGCATGAAATCCATTCAATGCCCAATGTTATGAATATGAACCTTAGTGTACCTGCAAGTAGTTCAGATTCCAGATCTGTTAGTGCTAAGAAAGCGAAATCTAGTGTGCCTTCTAGGAGTACAAATCCCATCACTTCTAGCGTTAAAAAAGTGAACCTTAGTGTGCATGCATGTAGTTCAGATCCCAACACATCTAAACAGGAGATGCAAAGAGTAGCAAAACCAACTAATGTTCCCATTCCTTCTACAGGATTAATCAGTGACATTAAAGAGAGCAAGTCAAAGTCTCAAGACAATACAAGGAATGATAGTACCTCGCAAGCTAAGAATGTGCATTGGAAGAGAGTAGAAGCCCAACCTAGGAACTTTAAGCTTGAGTCGAATAAAATGAATCGTGTTGATTCTAGTATTAGCCATAGGCGCATTGTAATTAATTCAATTCGATACTATTTGTAAACCTTGTAATGATGTCCGCTTGAATTTTGTTTCTAATCATGAATGTGGTGTGAATGCTTTATCTAATGTCAAATCTCCAAGATACATTGTTGATGCAAAATATCATGCTAAGAAGGCAAAAGGCATAGGCGAAAGAAAGTTAAAAACAATGGAAATCCACAGGAAGAACATTTAGTAAGATAGGTTATCAATGGATACTGTTGGCCATAAGAATAATCGACAATGCCCACTAGAAAATGGATGCCTACCGGTAGAACTATTCCTTTAAGAAGTGAACATACTTTGAATAGGGCAAACACGGACACTAGTCTCGCATCTATTCATAATGATTCCATTGCCTCAATTTACGATATGAATGTTTCTATCTACGATGTGGGTGTTCCAATCATCGCATTAACCAATGGAACCCATTCTTGCATGGGATCCCAAATATCCGATTATCCATTCTTGTGCGTGTTCAGCTGCAGATAGTTCAAATCGCTACGTGGTACCGGACTCAGTTGTTCCAAGCATATGATTTGGAGACGGTCGCGGCTCATGAACTTCGTGAGTAAATTCATCGGGACGATTAGATTCGTGAACGACCATTTTGGTGCTATTATGGGCTATGGAGATTATGTGGTTGGTAAAAGTGTGATTTGTGGTATATTATGTGGAAGGTCTTGGTCACAACATTTCTCTGTTGGTCAATTCGTGATTCCGATCTAGAAGTGGCCTTTAGAAAACATACCGCTTTGTTAGAGAACTTGATGGTGTAGAATTATTAAGAGGAACTCGAGGTTCTAACCTATACACCATCTCTATCGATGACATGATGAAGTCCTCCAATCGCTTACTATCAAAGGCTTTTAAAACAAAGTCTTGGTTATGGCATCGTCGTCTCAATCACTTGAACTTCGCACCATAAACAATCTTTCCGTAAAGGATCTTGTCGAGGCTTACCAGCATTAAAATATGAAAAGATCATCTTTGTTCACTTGCCAATTGGGTAAAAGCATGAAATATGCCCACAAACCAAAACCCACAAATTGTGAATGGAAGTTCTTCATACCCTTCATATGGATCTGCGGACCAATGAGAGTGCAAACGATAAATGGGAAGAAATACATTCTAGTAGTTGTTGATGACAACTCTCGATTTACTTGGGTAAAGTTTTGAGGACAAAGGATGAAACTCGGATGTCATCATCAAACTAATCAAACGACTTGAGTTCGACTCAACAATACGATCGTAATTGTTCGAATGCATAATGGCACGTAGTTTGTCAACAAAGACTTAATTCGCTTTTATGAAAGTATTGGAATCACCATCAAAGAAGTGTTCCACGAACTCCTCAATGTAACGGTGTAGTTGAAAGATGAAATCGAACTCTTGTAGAAGCCGCAAGAACAATGCTTATTTATTTGAAGGTTCCAATGTTTCTATGGGTCAAGCCATTGCCACCGCATGCTACACCCAAAATCGCTCCACGATACACACCTCTCATGGAAAACTCCATATGAACTTGTTCATAAACGAAAACCCGATATCTCCTACCTTCGTGTGTTTGGTGCTTTGTGCTATCCAACAAATGACGGTCAAGACTTAGCTATATTAAGAGCAAAGGCGATATTAGAGTTTTGTTGGGTATGCACCAGGTTACCGAATCTACAAGAAGAGAACCCGAAATATCATGGAAACAATTCATGTTACGTTCGATGAGTCGACCGGTCAAATGGCTCTGGACAACCTAGCTCTGGACCCGCACTTCAAAACAGTCCCATTGGTTCATCCCTTGTACCAAATTTCTCTCCACTATTCCATATGTACCTCAATCAAGATGATTTGAAGAAATTGTTTGATCCGATGTTTGATGAACTCTATGAGCCAAGTGCTATTGAACTATCAATTCCACAACAGAGGTCGCTCATATCCTTGAGAATGAAGTCAATCCTTCGCCTCAATATCATTAAGTCAAGAAGCACCTGCCGATAACTCGATCTCATCAACAAATCATCAATCTTGAATGTACATCATGGAACTGCTTCGCATCAATGATGAAGTTAATCCCTTTTCTACTCCTCAAGATGCTCCATTTGAAAACATATTTGCTCTCGAATCATCATCGTAACCATCTTCTTCGTGAGACATCGACTGCTACCTCGGTCCCTCAACAACCGCCACATGAACACCTTAGAAAATGGACTCACGATCATCCATTAGACAACATCATTGGAAATCCTCTCGTCCAAAGATCAACACGGAAACAACTTGCAACCGATGCCTTATGGTGCTTCTTCAACTCCGTACTCTCTAAGATCGAACCAAAAGATGTTAAACCGCCATGAATGAAGACAATCGGTTCAATGCCATGCAAGAAGAATTTCATGAGTTTGATCGACTTGATGTATGGGAATTAGTACCGCTCCAGATTGTGCTATGATCATTGCTCTAAAATGGATCTTCAAAGTGAAACTTGATGAGCATGGTGATGTCCTAAAGAACAAGGCTCGATTGGTTGCTAAAGGATACCGTCAAGAGGAGGGTATTGACTTTGAAGAATCATTTGCTCTGTTGCTCGTATCGAGGAAATCAAAATCTTTTGGCTAATCTTGCCAAGAAGAACATGGTAGTCTATCGATGGATGTAAAGACAAGATTTCGAACGGAGATCTTAAAGAAGTCGCTCACGCCGCCCAACCCGAAGGCTTCGTGAATCTAGAGCATCCTACTCACGTCTATCGTTTGAAGAAGGCTCAGACAGTTTAAAGCAAGCTCCAAGGGCATGGTATGATACGCTATCAAAGTTTCTTCTATCTACCGGTTTCAAAGAAAGGAGCATTGATCCTACATTGTTCACCAAAAGTCGCAAACATTTAATTCACATTCAAATTTATGTTGATGATATCATCTTTGCCTCGATCGACCCCAATGAGTGTGACCGTTTTCAAATGAAATGGGTTCAAAATTTCAAATGTCGATGATGGGACAAATGTCATTTTCTTGGGACTACAAATTTCACAAAGTCCGGAGGCATTTTCATAAATCAAACTAAATATGCAAATGAGATTTTAAAGAAATTTGGATTCGATTCTAGTGACCTGTTGACACTCCCATGATTGAACCTACAAAACTAGATGAGGACCACTGGGGATCATGATAGACCAAACAAAATATCGTAGTATGATTGGATCCTCGATGTACCTCACGACTAGTAGACCAGACATCTTGTTCGTTGTTTGCATGTGTGCTAGATACCGTGCTGTTTACTAAAAAGCACCTTGAAGCGGTTAAACGGGTCTTCGGTATCTCCAAGGAACCATCAATATGAGACTTTGGTACCAAGGACACCGGTATGTCACTAATGACCTATGCGGATGCCGATCATGCGGGATGTCAAGATACTCGTCAAGTACATCCGGAGGTGCTCGGTTTTGGGTGATTAGCTTGTGAGTGGTCTTCAAAGAAGCAAATGAGTACTTCTATTTCCTCTACAGAGGTGGAATACATAGCCATGTCATCTTATTGTGCTCAAATCCTATTGATGAGATCCCAATTATCGACTATGACTTTGAGTTCAACAAAATCCCTCCTACATCTTGTGATAATAAAAGTGCTATTGCTCTCATGCAACAATGTACAACACTCAAGAGCAAAGCACATCGACATTCGACATCATTTCATCGAGGAGCAAGTTGAAAACGGTGTGGTGGAACTTTTCTTTGTGAGGTCCGAATACCATTAGCGTACATCTTCACCAAAGCTCTTCCTAGAGAACGCTTTGAGTTTATTCTTCCACGATTGGGCCTTAAGAGCCTACAACCGAAACTCTCAAACGTCTTCAAGAGGAAGAAGAGGAGTAAAGGTTCCTTCATCTATCCCTTGTAAATATTTTTCCAAAACAAAAAAACTTCCAAAAATCAAATAGAAAAATATAAAACTTTCAAAATCCAAAAATTTGAAAATCTTGAAAATTTCAAAAAAAAAATATATATATATATATTGTCTTTTGTCATGTTTTTCTCGATTCGATAATATCTACGGTCTTTGTCTTTGTCATTCAAAGAATGACACGGGACTTTAGATGTTGTTCGGATGTTTATATAAAAAAATCGAAAAAAATCGAAAAATCAAAAAGTGAAACAATGGTTTATTGTCATTCCAGCAAGAACCCGCTTTTCAAAGATAGAAACGAGCCATGCTTTATCTTGGTTTCTCAAATTTGTTGCTCGATTCTTTAAACTAATCCTTACTATCTAATGAAAACTAGTTGTTTTGAAAAATAACTCGGACTCTATTTTTGATAATCATTTGGACTCTAAAAGTTTGTCAAAATATCTATCTCTCAATCAAAACTTATGTCATTGATTGAGGGGAGAATGATTTCAATTAAATCAAAAGTTATTTGTCATACAATTGTTTTAAAAGATAATCATGCATGTTTATTCAATGGAGTTTAAAGTCTTAAAATCCGATCCTTATCGAAAAAAAGCTTTCATAATCAAGTCACAATTCTCCTTAAAAGCTTTCAAAATAAATTTAAATCTACAGAGATCACAAATCTCAAATGATTTGATAATTGTGATCGGGAAGAATTTGTGATTTAAATTGGATTTAATCGATAATTCGGTAAATGGTTTTATAAGGATGTACAAGCTCTCCTTCCCACATGTGCCAAACGATTTTAAATTTTCCATGCACATGTTGAGGGGAGCATCTATCTTAAACCACAAAGATCCGAAACGTGATCAATTTTTATCAATGTGTGAGTTCTCTCTTGTATGTGCAAAACTCTTTCAAAAATCTATGCACATATTGAGGGGAGCAAGCTTATGAAAACCTCATCCTTCCCAAAATGCTTTATCTACTTGATTTGATTAGGAAGTGATGTTGATATTTTTAGAAAATGGTAATCAAAGAAGTTAATTCTTTCTCTTGCCTCCGTATGCAAAAATATTTCAAACACTTGATGCACATGTTGAGGGGAGCTCTTGTTCTAAAAATATCAACAACAATTCGGTACAAAATGCTTTGATAATATATCACAAGTATCCGGATTGATTTTCAAATGGTTTTCAATTGGTTCCAATGGCGGATGAACAATACCAAATAGACCGACCAACTTTACTTTATGTATGGTGATATAAGGATGATGAGGTTAGGTATTTGTTCCATGATCCGCTGTAACGGAGGGATCTACCTAGGGACAATCCACTAGATAGTGTAGAAGTCCTTAGGTATATTGAAAAAGGAGAAAATGAGATATGGGAAGAGTGCGAATCGAGTCGAGCTAGCAATGGAATAAACCCAACAAGGTTCTAGCTATGAAGTCTCGGTAAGCTTGAAGGGGTTGAAGAATGAAAATAATTGAATGAGAAAAGGGTGAAAACAAATAGCCCTCCAATTATTCAACCTTAGAGGCGTAAACCGGGTTCAATTCATTTACTCTTGGTAGGTTACCAAGGTAACATCGGTATTGAAGACAAGGCGTCATGGACCCGATGACGCATCGCACTTCAACTTCCCAAACCACTCAAGTTCCTCTTAAAAGGACTTGTTTCATTCTCACAGGAACCGACATTATCTATCAATTTTCTTAGAGATGGTTGATATTGAAGAAGGAGACCCTCTCCTAGTCTCCGATACAGGATCCAAATATGCACAATTTGAGTCTAAAGCCACGAGATCATCCATAAATCTCATTAGGACACATTCAATGAAGACTCTCTGTTTCACACAATGTGTAAGAGAGATTATATCTTGAGTCCCACGCATTATCCTTGTGGTATTGCCGTAACATCCGAGTGATATGTAAAATATTCACAATGAAGATGGAAAGCCTTCGGAGCCAACATCAAACAAGCTCTGGTAGGTGGCATGTGAGATCTATTCAATAGATCAACCATGTGACAACCGAGCGAAACAATGGGCGATTCAATCTTTTGAATCAATCACAGTTCGAGTTATGGATTGACGGATACCTTTGAAAACCGGACATTGTGCTTAAAAACTCTTTTCTTTAGCACATCGACCGTGTCGAATATTTCAAATCAAAGGTGTTTTATGATTGATAATTGATTTTCATTAAAACCTTCGTTGTATTGCAAAACAATTTCTATTGAGCAATACACGATTGTTTTTCAAATATCTTTTCATCAATCGGTGAATCTCTATTATTTGGTTCACTCACTCCTTGTTGTCTTCTTTGAGACGTTCGGTTTGAGAACGACTAGAGCAAATTGCGAAACCCCGTCAAGAAAATTCTTGAATTATACCGATCATAGGCGAGACTTGTATCGATCAATGGGAACCGTAGGTCGTGTACCTTAATTCAACGAAGTGATCAAAGACACTTTCATGCGATTTATTGCTAAGCTGTTGTATGCGTGTACGCCCCACGTTCTAAATGATCGTAATGAAGCGGTCAATCTATAGCCGCATGCTCACTTAACACATTCATCTCAAAAGAAATCATGATTAGCGATCAATGACTCGATATTTTCACTCCATGCTTCGCTACCGGGCAATATCATGAATAAACAAAGCTTCCGCTACTCGATGAGAATATTTCATGATCCGAATGTGAGCATGTCGGTCCGTATGTCACACCATCACATAATACCAACACCACAATGGATGAGTCGAGATTGATATTTCGATGATCTCAAAAGTTGGCTCAAAATTATTATCACGTGGATCAATAAAGGACCTCCACTTGGATTAACCAAACATACAATGAGAAGAATCGATGACTACGAACTTGAGCAAAGTACTACATCAAGAATGTAAGAACAATTTTTAATGTAATATCTTTTGTATTCAATGTAATTTTAGTATATATTTGAGGTGACCTCCTTGGGGAGATTGTTAGGATTTAGTAAATCCAGTTATTAAAGAGTCGGTCACCTCAAGTATATGTAATCATTAGAAAGCTCGAGTCGAGATTATTATAAGTTAAGTAGTATTTAGTTTAAGTAACACCGGGAGGACGGACCGGTCTTTACCCATCGTATGCCCGATCCATGCCCGATAGGTGGCGATTTATGTAAAGACTATAAATACTCTACCTTCCAAGGTAGAGAGTTGGAGCTCATAATAAGATTTTTCTTTCTCTCACTAAAGTTCCCTAAACCTCTAACTTTCTCACTCTAAAACATCTTATTCGCCTACTTGTGATTATGGTTTGATGTGTATGTGAAATCCAATATGTTACAATGTGATATGTCGATGATTGTTACGAGTCCAATGTCACTTGTTAGTCCAATAGTCCAGAGACGTCGTGATATGTTTCGTGAGTTGATTAACTTTGAGTTTTAAAGTCTAAGTTTTCACTTATTTTTCACAACTTATTAACCATTTAAGCTTATTAGTGACAATTTGGTTTCGTGGCGTTATGATTTATTTATTTACAAGTTTGCACGCGTAACAATTCATAATTTTGGTTAACACTAGGCTTAGGCGTAGGTTTTGCAAGCTTATGCATAAACAGGAGGGTTATACGCGTAAGCATAAGCTTATGCGTAGGATCTTGACTTCACGCGTAAGAAATATTACGCGTGGGAAAAGAGGGCCTTAGGCGTAAAGCTTACGTGTAAGCGATATGAAACCTTACCGTAAGGCTTACTCGTGAGAGTGAACCTTATGCGTAGAGGTCCTTTGTTACGCATATCCTTCACGGGATACGCGTAGTCCCCATTGTAGAACCTTACGCGTAAAGGTTAGCGTGAAGATTTCTCTCACGATAACATTCTACGCGTAAGGTGATCCTTATCGTAGATGTTCAAGTAACCTTGATTCGAATTTTCACGCGTAGTAATCACGAAATAAGTTCATCACAACACCAATATTAACACATACATTCAATCCTTTTCGCTTTAATCATGAATACTCAATAAAAGCAGATTCTGTAGAGAAACTTATGCGTAAAACTTAAACCCTAATAATTCAAGAATTACGACTAAGAATTCTAGCCATAGGATTGTCACCATAGTTTTTCCGGGATGTCTAGGAAGCTTATTGAGTTGTTATATCCAAGTTTTAACATCAAAACCTAGGTGGATCAAAAATACCCAAATTCTATGAACATAAACCCTAATTTTCAATTTTAACGCAATTGGTGTTTACGGGTAAGTTCTAAGCACTGGATATGATCAATTCAACATGTAAACAACATCAAACAACTATCTTTTAACCGTAAACACTCACATTTGAAAATACCCAAAATTACGCATAAACCCTAATTTTCAAAATCAATCAATTCATGTTTCTAGGTGAGTTTTAATGATAAAATGGTATCATAGAGATTAGACTACCATCTTAACCAAAACACTCACACTTGATTATGTGTTCATACGCTTATGCGTAGAACACAAAAACACTTCTAGATTAAAATCTAGCCGTTGGTTTTCAAAATGATTCAAAACCATTGCTTAGATGATTACAAAGAACGCTTTATCACTTACAAATTGATGATCAAAAGTCCGGATTTGATGATTGATTCTTAGCCGTAGGTTTTGTTAGTTGAGTAATAAATGAGTATTAGTAAATGTGTTTGTGAAAGTTAGGTGGAATGTTTTGTTAGAAAATTCTTTGAAATTTTGACACATTCGGTCCTTCCACCTTAACCATTTACATCCAACACCCATAACTTCCATTATGGTTACCAAACGAAGATATTTGTAAAGAAACTTGACGACACCCCTTCGATGAAGAAATAATGAAATTTTATAAATTTGAGTCCGAGGAGTGTTATTAAACCGAAATGTGACCATCATAATCAAAGAAACAATCGGGATAAGGTAACATGCAAGTACAAGGTTTTATGAGGCGAAAATATTTACGTACTCCCCTCAACACTTGACAGAGAAAAATCTGAATTTTTAAATAGTAAAGTGTTGATGGAAGATTTATACTTGCCATGTTAAAAGAAATAAAGATAGAAGAATATTTTGTTGTTTTATCGATTTTAGAATGTTTGGTGGTGTTTTAAGAATGTTTTAAAAGTTCATCCAGTTCTCGAGTCAAACACCGCATACCAATCCGGTGGACCAACTCATTAAACCTAGCAGGAGCTAAGGCTTTGGTGAGAAGATCCGCCATTGGTATTCGTACCACAAAGTATAATTCAACAGTACCCTTTTCCACGTGCTCCTTGATGAAATGATATCAAGATCGATGTTCTTTGATTACGAGTGTTAAACGGAGTTGCACGAGATCGCAATAGTACTTTGATTGTCGCAGACATCGGGATTACGTGAAATACGTAACCATAGTCTTTGAGTTGTGTTCTCATCCAAATGACTTGAGCACAACACCGACATGGCTACATATTCGATTTGGTTGATGATGATGTACAATCCTCGCTTCTTCGATTTCCATGACACTAGTTTATCACCAAGAAATTGTAATGCTCCTTAAGTACTCTTGGTGAATCTAAGCATCCTGTTTGATCAAGATCTCGAAAAAGTTATTAGTTTTAAACTAGAATCCTTCGGATACCGGATCCCAAGTTAATGGTTCCTTGATGTATCCGAGGATTCTTTTAGCCTCTGAGAGGTGGGTTTCGATTGGACTCGATCGATAATGGGAGCAAAGATATACTGGCAAACACAATGTCGCCCGCTAGTCGTTAGATACATGAGAGACCCAATGATACTATGGTATTTGGTAGGGTCAACCAATTTCCCATGTAAATCGTGATCTAGTTTCTTGGTATGAGCCATTGGTGTGGCATAGGTGTCCTGCTTTGCATTCCAAATTTGTTTAGAAGTTCAAGGGCATATTTGGATGACTTAAGAAAATACCACGGGTGATTGATGAACTTGCATTAGAGAAAGAATGTGAGTTCACCCATCATTGACATTTCAAAATGTTTTGTCATTAGTTTTGCAAAAGCATTTGAGTATTTTAAATGTGTTGACCCAAAATGATGTCATCCACATAGATTTGAACAATTAAGATGTGAGCCCGTGATATTGTATGAAAAGTGTAGGATCGACCAAACCTTTGGTGAAATTATTGGCAATGAGGAAGGATGATAACTTATCGTACCACGCCCAAGAGCTTGTTTGAGTCCGTAAAGAGCTTTGTTCGGTTTATAGACATGGTTCGGGAACTCGGGATCACCGAATCATTACAGCAGTCGACATAAACCGCTTTTCGATTGACCATTCGTAAAAGCGCTTTGGCGTCCATCTGAAAGACCGTTATATTCATATGAGCCGCGAACACCGAGTATCTCGAACGACCTCAAGATGAGCAACCAGAGCGAATGATTCTTCAAAGTCAATACCTCTTCCCGTTTATAACCCTTAGCCACCGTGACGTGACTTATTTCGATTACGTTCCTTCAAAGATCCAATTTGTTTTCCTAAATCCATTTGAGACCAATGACGAGACCCTCGTTGGTCTTTCAACCAATTCCCATACTTCAAGACCTTTGAATTGATTGAGTTCTTCTTGCATGGATTCAATCCAGTTGTCTTTTGTCATTGCATCTTTAATGTTTTTGTTCAGATTAGCGGACGGTGAGTGCATAAATGCAATGTTCATCGTCGTGTGAAGACGTTGTCTTGTTACGATTGGTTGATTTGGGTTACCAATAATATTCTCTAGAGGATGGTCTTTTGTCAAACGATGAGTGGAAGGTTGATGTTACGACTCAGTAAACTTGAGATTTGGTTTGAATGCTCGCTTGAAAACTTAGGTTTGTAATCGCAAGATTCGGTCCATATCCATTTGGATTTGGTTTAAAAGTAAACTTTTGAATCGTTGTGATTGATTCACCATGTTTATAAACAACAGATTCAAACTCTTTGATTTTGTTTTGTAAGTCGACAATTTCCTCAAGATAGTCATCTATTCGTTTCGTGGAATGCTTTTTGTACTCGTGAGAACTATTTTGACAAGTTAACAACTCGGACTTGGCTTTTTGAGTTTCCAAAGTAAGAGCGTTAAGTTGTTTTTATGTTCATGTTTCGCTTGTTCTATTTGAGACAACAAAGCATTCTTGGATGCGGCTAGATCACGTGTCTGTCGTTCTAATGATTTTTCGCTTTGGTGTGATTTAGCAAAGCGACTTCAAAACCTTGTTTACGTTTTCTTGAGTTTTAAAATAATTGAGTTGCCATTTTAAGCATTCAATATCCATGGTTAATGATGCATTTTTTGTGTAATTGCTTATTCGATGCACAACATTCTTCCATTCGGGATTGTTGGTCTTTAAGTAAGAGGTCAACATTTGGATTAGGCAAAGGTTCGGCGTGTTCAACGTGAGTCACAACATGATCACTATTCGGATCCTCAAGTATGACCACGAGTCAATTTGAGTATCAAAGGTAACCATAAGGTCATCTTGATCATCAAATGTAACCTCTGGATCTAGTTGAGAATCGTCGAACGAGATGTGGACGGCTCATGTTGAACATTCCGAGCCTCGTCGAATTCGGATGTTGTTCGAGATATAAGATCGATGATGAATATGGTTTGTTCGGCACCGAGACAAGCCATCGATGTCATACACCGGGCCTGTGTCACTCATGTGGAGAGCTTGCATTTGTACCATCAACGTACTACCGCATTAGCCTGCAAGTCCTCTATATCATCATCTCGAGTGCATCCGCCATAAAGCTCGTTTTTAGTTGTGAGGGTTCCACCACTTCATCCTTAAGAGCTAAAAGTAAAGCCTCCTTATGATAAGCATCGCCTTTAGTCCTCGGTTTTAGGCATGCATTAGCTAGGTGACCCTTCTCATTACAGCTTGTAGCAACGATGACCATTCATCCCATTTCGAGCATTCCCATGTTCAACCACTTGAGCTCTCATTGTTGTGGAGCACCCATGTTATTCCTTCCCATAGCATTAAACCCTTGACCACCTCCCATCCGACGACCATAACCACGATTTCGAACTTCAACACGTCCATTGTTCACAATGACCGATTCCTTGTGTTTGATGAGGAACAAATGCGATTGTTGGATTTGTTTGTATACCGGTGAAGGCTTTAGCAATCATAACAAATCCTTGTTGCAATGCATCGAAAGCATCGGAGTCCTTATTAGCTTCACTATAAAGTGCTTGATCGTTGTTGTTGTTGTATGGAACCAATTGAGTTTGTTGAGATTGTTGCTGTGACGGATCATATGGTGTAATTGTTGCAGTTGGTTGAGGAGCGGGTTGAGGAGGATAACTAGTTTGAGCCCACAAAGCAAGTTGTTGATTATCCAGATATGAAGGTGAAGCAGGTTGTCCACGGATAGCTCTTTCTCTATCAACTTCTTTTTGTTGGGGCTTCAAATAGTCGTACAACAATCTGTATGAAGCATGATGAAGATTCTTAGTATGCCGGATGAAAATGACATACTTTTCCCAATCAGGACCAAGACTACCCAGGAACTTAGTGTTGACTGCAATTCTTGGCATGATGATGTTGTGTTTATCCACATCATTGATGATGTCTGAGAAGCGATGATGATATGACTCTAATGTCTCTCCGGGTTCAATCATGAAGTGTTCATAAGCCAAGTAGATTTTGGATTCCATGTCTTCTTGATTGAGTGCGGTGCCTTCCATGAGAAGATGAATATGTTCCCACATTGCTTTAGCAAGATTTTGAGCATCAACACTTCAAGGATTGGATTGGGTAATCCCAAAGGATATATTGCATTGCTAGCTCATCATCTTCGAAATGTAGAAGTTCATCACCAGAAAGGTCAGAAAGAGTTGCAATGTTGGTGACATCATCTCTTGGTGGAGTAGCATTTGGATCTCCGGGTGTAATGACAGTAGGCATCTAAAATGGACCTTCCATGATTACCTTCTTTAAAAACTTTCCATGTGGCTTCTTTAGATCACAGAATCTAAAGAACCTTATCACCCGTTGATCATAGTTTTCGGGAGTGAGCATTGGAGGTCTATCAAGTGATCCAGCTTCATGTATGGATTGTTGGCTACTTAGAGCTTCACACATCTTTCCAAACCAAGATGGTTCCTTCATAGTATTCCTTGATGGATGTTGATTGTAAATGTTTGTGTAAGGTTGTACTTGAAGACTAGGTGGTGGTTGAACCATTTGAGGTGGAATTGCTCCTTGTTGTGGATAATGTTGTTGGTTAAATTGTTGTTGATAAATTTGTTGTTGTTGATTGAATTGTTGATGTTGTGGACTAAGTTGTTGTTGTTGTTGTTGAGAATACGTATAAGGAAAGTAGTTAGAGTATGGTGGTTGAGACATGTTGAAAACTTGTGTTGTAAAATGGATCTTTGTAGTCGAATGAAACGTTGTTGATGAAGTGTCCTTAGGCATAGAAACCAAGTTTAGGAAAAGTAATTCTTAGGCGTAAAAACACCAAACTTATGCAGTAAAAGTAATAGTTACGCGTAGGATTAGCTTACGCGTAAGATTTGAGAAACAATAAGATTAGGCGTGGCGAAAGTTAGACGAGAAAACTTATGCGTAGGATTAGCTTATGCGTAAGACAAGGCTTAGCGTAAGAAAAATTTTAGGCGTGAAGAGTTCTACGATAAGTTTGAGCTTATGCGTAAAGTTAGGTTTTGTCTAAAAATCCTTTACACTATCACAAAGGTAAACGATATCCAAAGTCAAAGTGTTTTCGAAGCTTATCCAAGCAAGAAAACACCGAGTAAACCAAGAAAATGAAGATCAAGCCACGCAGTTTCTTACGCAGAACTCTAGGGTGTTGTTACGTAAAACTTAACCAAAACGGATTTGTTGCCCAAAGTGATTCTAAACCGATTTTTGTGATGAAACGACTTCAATATCACCAAAATAACACAAAAGTGTAAAACTTGATGATCCAAAACTTATACACACGTTACGCGAGAAATGAACACACGCTTGAAATCAAGCTTAAAACCAATGAAATACACGTAAAGTTTGAAAATTTTTGCCAAAACTCGAAATTTTAACACCTAAAACCTTGAAAGTACAAGAATCTTGGATTGAAAGTGTAAAAATGAGTTTTATGCGTGACAAAGTTTGTAAACCGTAATTTACGCGTAAAACCAAAAACTTCAAAAACAAAAAACCTTTTCACCCAACTATTTGGCGATTGATACCATCGTTAGGTTCCCATATTAGTAACACAAGCCTCAATATGAAGAAATAGAAAAGAAGAGATCGGTTGAACAAATAGCCAAACACACGTATGAATATTAGAAGAGTTATGCATAGAGTGAATGAGATAATGAACAACCAACCCTCAAGTGAGGGTTTACAAGGATTATTTATAGGGCAAGGAGCTAGGGCAACACTACTAGCATCCTTCCCTTCTTATGGGCTTCGGCCAAGGCTCATGGGCTTTCTACATAAGCCTTGGCATGTTAACTAACATAAAAGCCATAATTAAGCTAACTATTACATATTAATTACCAGTGTTGCAAAACAAGGCCTACAAGGCCGATTAATCACCGATTAGGTGCTACTGGGCCACCAACCTTGCCGATTTGTGTAACTGGGTCAAACAAATCGGTCAACAATGGTCAATGGCGGTCAACGACTATTAATGGTGGTCAAACTTGCCGGAAACTTTCAAATCTTGTCGAAAATACCCAAAACGTGTCTTGAACAAGTTTTAATTAATTATATTTGATGTTTTTATTTGTTACAAGATAATTTTCAAGGAAAGTCTTGTCTAGAATACCCAAATCTCGCCGAAAATACCCGAAACTTGCCGAAAATGCCAATTCAATTAATCACCGATTAATCCGCCTTGACCGATTACAAGCTACTGTGGGGGTCGACCGCCAACTACCGATTCACGATTTTTGCAACCTTGTTAATTACTAACATTTGAATTCTAGTTTAGGAGTGATTCCAACATATTTATTTATTGATTCTTCAGTGTAGGTTTCTTTCCTCAAAAGGAGTTCGGTTCCCTCCCTTGAGTACCCGGGGATCCACGAAATCTACCCCATTGTCATTTCTTTGGAAGGGTCTACCATCTCCGCATTTAACCTTTTCGACTGGGATCGCTATTCTTTAAAGGGAAATCCTTGGCTAGGTGAGCTCCTCTACATGTGTCGATCCTACCCGAATAGCAAGCACATTTTCTGTAGTTTCTTCATGTCCATGCCAAGGTTTTCAATCTTATTAGTAATGGCCGCAATGCTATCCAAATTACTTCCCATGCCTCTATTGCTTCCTCCTCCGTGCCACTTTTGAGAGTGGTCGGCCATTTTGAATAGCTTTTATGGCTAGACTAAGGGTTATCCTGTGGATCGCCCGAGAGTCAAGCATCCGTCTTGTAGCAATGTTGATGCTCTTGTAGAAAATATTGACCTTTTGTTGGTCATTAAGGTCATTAGTAGGGCACTTGTAAAGGAGATCGTTGAATCTATCCCAAGCTTGGTACAACGTTTCATCGCCTTATTGTTTAAAGTTATGGATCTCCTCGAGTTGTTTTGTTGTTTTTAGGGAGGAAAATATCTTTGAATGAAGTATCTCTTGAGGAGAGCCCATGTATCAACCGCTTCGTGGGCAATCTATCTATCCATCTTTTACGGCTCCAGTGAGTGTAATAGGAAACACTCGGAGCATAACCGCATCTTTCGAGACTCACGGAATATTAAAGAGGTCGACAATGTACTCCACATTTTCTACATGCTCGTAAGCATCATCGCAATGTTTCAAAAGGGATTTGTTCTTAACTCCCTCATAAATTGTGGCTTTATCTCGAATCGATATCTCGCTCTAATAGCCGGCCTAACAAGCCCCGCCCTTGCTCATCCCGAGTCATAGCAAGGTATTCCGAGAGTGAGGTTATCAATGTCCACAACCGCCATGGTACCAAACTTAAAGAAGATCATGAGAATTCAAAATTAAATAAACAAAATAAAATAAAAGACTTAACAAAATCCTAATATAGTTCCCGACAAAGCGCCAAAATTTTGATGCAAGTTTTCCGACTAGGATTTAATATTTCTAAGTCTCGCTCACGTAAGGTTCACCTATTGCACTAACGAGCAAAGGAACCCGATCGTGCATAGTATAGAAGGTGGTAAAGCCGAGGTCGCTCCCAAGAGCTATGTAGATGAGGATCATATTAAGTCTAATTGTCACGGTTTTAAAAGGTTTTGAGATTGAAATGATTAATTAAAACAAAAACAATAAACAAATAACGAAAAGTAAATTGATGTTGCGAACAATGGTGATAAAGTGTGCTAACCTAATTATTCATCCTATCATGTAATGTCTGTGTTTTCTAATTACTTCCTATTGATTCAAGTTGGGGTTTAAGTCGCTATGACATCATTTGGTCAAGTCGTCGTAACATATCAACAAAGGTCCCTACCCGACGTCAAAGCCTACCATTTGGGGAGTCGAGGGTCTTAAGCAACCTAAGCCAAGTCATTAAGTACCCTACATGCAAGATTCGAAACAATGTGTGCCCGGGCGCTAACATCTTAGACACACATCCCTAACTTCTTAAGTTCATCCTTTTAAACAGTGATCCTTTGGTCAATTCGAACAAGAGGGATTTGATAGTCTTTTGGTCAATTCTTACCAAGCCTCTCTACCTACTTTCTTAAGGTCGGTTGGTCAATTCTCTAAAGCAATTAGATACGACCGCAATTCAAAACTACCGAAGCTAGGGTAACTACCATCGAACTATGCATGCATACACTAGAAACAATTATAGAAGCATGAAAACACAAACAATACAATCAAGGAATCATAATTAGGCTAGCACCAAGGGTGCTTAGCGATCATATTAAAAGACACAAATAATTCGATGTTTAACATTATTAAAGATATGAATTAAAGTTAAAGTAGTAGTAATCGCTAAAGCTTATTGATATGGTGTGATTCTTCTTAGAGATGGCTCCGTATGCTTGGTATGATCCGCCTTGGAACCATCTTCACGCTCTCGACTTTGAGTTGTGAGTAAATGATGTAAAATCCAGATTTTAGGGTTTGTATTTATAGGTTCGATCATAGTTACGGCGTAACTTGAGTTAAGAGTTACGCCGTAACTTAAGTGTCTTTAAACAGAAGCTCGTTGTAGTGATTACGGCGTAACACGAGGAATAGTTACATCGTAATTGAAGTTCCGCCTGTAATTTTGTAGATAGTTACGCCAGATCTTGAATACCTTCTAAGCAGAAGGTGGTTACGTCGTAATGCATGTGAGGAGGTTAAGGCGTAGTTGACGGAGGCGCCAAATTCTTCATGACCTAGATGGTTACGGCGTAACTTAAGTTGTGAGTTAAGCAGAATCGCAGATTGAGTTGGTCTCGTAACAAAATCCCAGCTCTACGCGTAATTGAGAATATGAGTTACGTCGTAGCTTCTTCAAATATAGCATACTAAGATAAAATCGTTAAGAAAATCTCCAAACCCGCGCTCTAAGCTCTAATGCTTATATTTTACCCGAAACAAAATATAAAGGAATAAGAGTATATATCCATATAAATGACATAAAATATGAGCATAAACGGGGAAATTGACACTTAAGAGTCGGTATTATTTGATGTTATCGGCGCCTCATATTCTTGAAGCTCGCTCCTTGATTAGCGCCTTGCTTCAAGGCTCCATAAGCCCTTTGCACTAAATCCTTTCAAAACATTGCCATGATATTCAAATGTGGTTGTATTGGATGGAAAAGACCTTTGATGTTGAACCTTTTAGATACTTTAGCAAGTGAATGGTAGCCTACATATGTACATCTTTGGGAGCAGAAACCGGCTTAAGTGTTGAGCAACATATGAAATGTCGCGTGTTCTTTTAAAATAAAATAAACTACTAACTAGTCTTCTATAGGATCATGGATCGCACAATGGAATCCCTTTTCTAATAAAAACTTTAGGTTTGTGGGCGTGGAGATGAATTTGGTTGTCTTGTTGTGAGTCCGAATCGCTAGAAAATCCAAAATGTATTTTATTTGATTAAAATAAGTACCAACATCGCCGCAAAGCTCAATGCCCAGAAAATATTTGGCAAAGCCAAGATCTATTATGGTGAATTTCTAATCCAAGCCATCCTTAAGCCTTTGTATTTCAAAGGAAGAGTCCCTGTTATAAGAACATCATCTATATACACCAAAGCAATAGTGAAAGCACCATTGCATTTTTGACAAATAGGGTATAATCATGATTGGATTGTTTATAGCCTAGACTCAATAGGAACTTTTCTTGGTTCCATTGTCTAAAAGCTGCTTTTAAACAATATAAGGACCTATTTAGTTTACAAACGTGGCTCGGAAGAGCTTTAGTATATCCTTATAGTGGTGTCATGTAGATTTCCTCATCAATATTCCCATGTAAGAAGTCATTATTGATGTCTAATTGATGTAACGGCCATTGTTTAGTAGTGGATGTTGTAATCGAATTCTCACACGAGGGCTAGCTTGACCACCGGAGAAAAGGTGTATGTAATCTAAGCCTTCTTGTTTGTTGAAACCCTCACAACTAGTATATTCTTTAGTATCTCTACATTTCCATCAAGATTGTAGTTAGTCTTGTAAACCAATTTAGAGGAAATAGGCTTATGATTAGATGGTAATGTGTATATGACCAAGTATTGTTCTTTTCAAAGCTTGAAACTCGTTGTTCATAGCTTGAGTCCAACCGTGGTGTTGAATGTCTTGGATAATTTTTGTTGGATCGGGGAAGCAAAAATATTGCCGTAAAAGCTATTTGTGATTGAGCTAACCCATGGAAATCGGTTGAAAAAACAAATGGTAATGAGGACCTATCTTTGTAGCAAATGGAGTGACAAAATCATTAAGCCAAACATGCTTGGTTGACTATCTACTTGACTTTCTAACCGGTACATCCGCTTTAATATTTGGATATCTTGATGAGATTGGATTAGATATATTTGAAGCGGTGGTACCGATGGAAATGGATTTTGGCTATTTAGATCTAGTGGTAAGGGTATATGTGAATTTGAAACCGTGAAATAGTGTTAATTAGAATAGGGTTATGGTACGTAAAAGTTACTAAAGTTTACAAAAAATTGTCCTAAGGTAATATAGTTTCATTTTGTTCGCTTAGGTTACTAAACTTTTGGTAAGCATACACTTCAAAATTCAAGTGTTAGTCCGAGTAACTTGATGTATATTGTTTGATAAGTTCAAGAACTGAGTTAACAAAATTCAAAGTTCAATAACCTTAACATTCACTTTTATAAGTTCGAGTTATATGAGTGAACAAAGCTTCAAAGTTCAGTAACCTAAATAAACAAAATGAAACTATATTACCTTAGGACAAATTTTTTGTAAACTTTAGTAACTTTTGTGTACCATAACCCATTAGAATATGTGTCGGGTTTGTTTGATCATCATCAATAGGAGTACCTCCAAATGAAGGAAAGATATTTTTATGAACAAAGGAAGTACCAAATGAGTTAAAGACCTTGAAAGGAAACACAGTTTCTTCAAACACTACATCCCTACGAAAAAAAATTCCTTTGACTCAAAATCATACAACTTATACCCCTATTCATTGGGTTAATATACAAAATGTTACTAAACTTTCAAAAAATTTGTCCTAAGTCACTAATGTTTGTATTCGTCATCTAGGTCACTATACTTCACGGTTTTTCACATATGTTCTTCGAACCTTTTATAAGTGTCACCCTAGTCACTCAAGGATTGGTAACCGGTTGTGGCCAATACATAACTAAACCTATACAAACAAGTCACTAAACTTTATGAAAAATTTGTCTTAAGTCACTAATGTTTCATTCCTGCCATCTAAGGTACTAAACTTTGCTAAAAATTTGTCCTAAGTCACTAATGAAAATTTTTCCTAAGTCACGAGTTGTGGCACATGTTATCGAACCTTCAAAATTTTACGCTTTATACGATTTTATACACATTTTATACGCTTTTATTCATTTTATTCATTTTATACGCTTTTGTTCGCTTTTTACGCTTTTGTCCGCTTTTATACGCTTTTGTCCGCTTTTGTCCCATTTTACGTCCGCTTTTATACATTTTTATGTTTTCATCCGCTTTTATACGCTTTTGTCCGTTTTATATGGTTTTGTACATTTTTTATCGTTTTATTCGTTTCACACGTTTTATTCGTTTTCATCCGTTTTATATCGTTTTAAATACATTTTTACGTTTTCGTCCATTTTCTTATGTTTTGCCCGCTTTTCTATAGTTTATCTGTTGTCCCTTTTTATGTTTGAAAACATAAGAAAATAGGCGAAAACGTAAGAAAACGGACGAAAACGTATAAAAAGGATTAAAACGAATAAAACGGATGAAAACGAATAAAACGGATGAAAACGAAAAAACGATAAATAATGTATAAAACCATATAAAACGGACAAAACGTATAAAACGGATGAAAACATAAAACGATAAAACGGACGTAAAAATGGGACAAACTCGTGACTTAGGACAAAATTTTCATTAGTGACTTAAGACAAATTTTTCGCAAAGTTTAGTACCTTAGATGACGTGAATGAAACATTAGTGACTTAGGACAAATTTTTCGCAAAGTTTAGTACCTTAGATAACATGTGCCAAAACTATCGAGTATACCTTAACCGGTAACAACCGGTTGTTTCCTATCGGTATCCACGATAACAGGTTACGTAAAGTATAGTGACCTAGATGATGTATACAAACATTAGTGACTTAGGACAAATATTTCGAAAGTTTAGTGACATCTTTGTCTATTAACCCCTATTCATTTAGTGGATATCCCAACAAAATACACTTAATTCCTCTGCTTTGAAACTTGTCATCATGTGGTCTAGTAATCAGAGATAACACAAACACACTATGGGTGTGTTTGGTACAAAGAAATGGGGATAAAGAAATAGAAATTGGTTGATTTCCATGTTTGGTAGATGAGAATTTGGGAAGTGGAGAATTCAAATCTCGGGAAATCATCCCTTTGTATTTTTTGCAACTTTATTTCCACTCATTTGGTGGAGAATTGGTCCATGGCATTTTTTTTCAACTACAATTTTGTTAAATAATGTGTTTTGTTTTAAATACATTATTAAAAATATTTTTAAATATTTTTTAAAAAATAAGTTTTTAAATAAATATATTTTCAAAAATATTTTTTTTTAAAAATAAGTTGTTTTTTTTTTTTTTTTTTTTTTTTTTTACATTTTTAAAAATAATTAAAAAAAAGTTAAAAATAATTTAAATTTTTTATTTTTTAAATAAGTTTTTTTAAATAAACACATTTTAAAAAAAATATTTAAAAAAAAACAAGTTTTTTAAATAAATACATTTTTAAAAATAATTTTTTTAAAGAAAGTACATAAATTTTTAAAATAAATTTAAAAAAAGATATTTTTTAAAATAATTTAAATAATTTTTTTTCATTTCTAGTCAAGTCTCATTGTTAACAAACATTAGAATTGAACACAATTTCTACCGATTTCTATTCTCTCGAGATTCTATTCTCTACTTCATTTCTTTTCTCTCGAATTTCTCTACCAAACGCACCCTATATGTTATAAATGATCATAAATTGGAGTTTTCCAAACAGGTCTTTCAAAAGGAGACTTCCATCCCATAATTTTATTTGGCAATTTTTTGATTAAGTAGGTTGCTCCTAAACTACAATCCCCTAAAATTTCATTGCAAATTAACATGCAAACTAATTGCTCTAACAAAGGTTCAGCAAATGCTTGAGTTCTTGCTATAACGCACACCGTTTTGTTGTGGTGTGTACACCATGGATTTTTATGCATAATCCCTTTATCTTGGAACAAAGAAGCACATGTATTATTGAAAATCTCGGTGCCAATATTAGACCTAATTACCTTTACATTTGCCTTAAAATGATTATCAAGATAGCTAAAAATGAAACTAATATATCGGTATTTAATCCTTAGAATGAACCATATATGTCCATGTTGCCATTGTATTGTCATCTACAATGGTAAAGAAATAGTGTGCTCCATTTAAAATATCATCTTTATAAGGACCCCACAAATCTAAATGAATGAAGTCAAAAGCATTAGGTGACATACTATTTTTTTTGGGTAAAAGGGTTAATTCACCCCGTAAAGTGTATTACGCCAAAAACATTGAAGTACAAAGGATGAGGGTGAATCCTCATCTCGATCCTTAGGACACTAATGAGACTCTTCTATAGGAATGCACATTATTCCTATATCAGACAATATAAGTGTGACATACCACACTTATAACTAAACATCGACTACAATGATAAAAAGAATAAAACTACTTGCACTTCAAGTAAAAATACTTGAATCTTCAAATCACCATAGTAGTCCAAACTTCGTGTCGTCCAAATATACTATATCATGGTCCTCAAATCAAGTATCTTGTCCACAAGTTTCACACAACAGTTGGTGGGGACTCTAAAACCACGGATAGGTGACATACTAAAACCTCTTTGAAAAGGGAATTTGTATTGTTTAGACAACATACAACATTCACATGAAAAGAAGATACATTAAAGTGTTTACATTCAAGAATATGAACAAGTTTTGAAACTCATATGTGATCAAGTCTATCATGGAAAAGTTTAATATCTACGCATTGCTTAGTAGTTGAGTTACTACAAGCGGTTGTATTCAAACAAGGAAATGGGATGACATTTTGGGAAATGCAACAACATTTTCATCAATAGTAGTTGCATCGCTTGTTGGTTACGTATGTATAAGCATCTTGAACTCTTTCCAACAGCCATAACTTGCTTAAGTGTAAGGTCCCGAACATTGATGCGCGTATAACGCGTTCGGAGTTAAAGAAACTTTCTTTTCGTCAAGCAAGTTTTTCAACACCATAGGCGATGAACCTAATCGCTTTAGTGTAGTATTGGGTAAGCCTCGGTATTAATATCGTTCTCTAGAGGAATAGGAATGCTAGTGAGAGATGTACTACGCTAAGGTTTGAGGTTAAGGAATATTATTTTTATCTTTTATATTTTTTTTAGAAAGCTAAGGGTAAAATCTAGGGTTCGATTTGGGGTTGGTACTTCACCGATTACTCTACTTATCTAATTATCTAAACTAAGGGTAGTCTATGTCTATTTGATGTGTGCTCGTATGATGATTAAAATGTGTCTACCTAGATACTATTACTCCCTAGTTATCTTTTATTGGTAGTTGAATTGTCACGTCCTTATTCTTAACGAGTTGTGTTTTCTAAGGTCGTAGGGTATGCTTTTATCCCTAAATCTTTGAGAATACCTTAAGGTTATTGCCTACAAAATCTCTAGGATTTATAAACTAACTCTAAGGTTATCTTTAGATATTTAGTCTACGATTCACCTAAGTGACTATAAACTAAGTTTCACAAAGATTACTCAAGCATTAAAAATACAACGATGGCCTAGTGTAATCTTAAGCCAATTACAATTAAGATAAGAGACAACCAATCAATAATTAATAACTAGGTTTCATAGATCTAAGCAAACACACAAGAAATTTAGCCGGACATGTGAAACATGCAAGCATACACACATACAATCGAAGACATAATGAAATCAATGAAGTAAATTACTTATCTTGATGTAAAATAGGGTATGATAACCCTAAGATATCGTCCAAACCGGACCAAAATCGTTTAGGTTTTACTCCACAAGTCTACCTCTTAAAATTCGAAAATTCAATTTCTATATATAACTTTACAACTACGACGGCCACCTTATAGTTGGGACGCCGTTGGATCGCCGTCATTAGGGTTTCGCTCGCCAAGTCATCATTGGGACGGCGCCACGTTGTGGTTGTGACACCGTCAAGATTTTGTAGTGACGTCGTGCGAATCGGATCTAGGCCGTCGAGGAGAAAATTCTACGTGACGCCTTTACTCTTCAAAGCCCCGACCGATGATATAAAATAGCAAAATCGCATCGAGTCGTCACAAATTACGTTAAACAAGAGGATGGCCGCCTCATTTGGGACGCCGACAGTGTAATTCCAAAGACTTGAGTGTCTTGATCTTGACTTAGCCATTTTCTTCATATATTCACCCTTTTCATCCAAAAATACATCATTCCAAAGATTTTACTTCCAAGAGACCTAAAAGTGTAAAGGAACAAAATTAAGCAAGAACGGATATAAAGTGGATGATTAAGGGCTTAAATGACCCCTTAAAATGTACGCTTTAAATCATTATCAAATATCTCTACACTTGGTATTTGCTTGTCCTCAAGCAAATGTGCTTTTGGACAATCAATTTATAAGTTACGGGGCATAAAGCATTGGTTTAACATAAATCACAACAAGTAAAAGCACCACAATAGTCATAACAAGCACGGAAATTATATACTAGCACCTCACAAGTGGTGTTTGGATTCTCTCATCTCTTGGGTGTATATGAAATATAGCAAATGGAAATGGAAGATAAACACTCATTAACCGGTCATAGTACATAGATTACCATAGGCTTGAGACTAGATCAAACCTCCACCGCTTTGGCGTAAGCACCTAGGAACAATTATCTAAGAGGTCTTTTAAAGGGTTGTTACGTTAGGCTTACGGTTACAGAAACAAAGGGTTTGGTTGGATAGGCGATTTAGTGGTGGCAAGTCAAAAATATTTATGTTACAAGCATGAGAAGAATGGCGTTGCTAAGCCAAGACTCGACTATCTAAAATCTAGATAACTTTGAAACAAACAAACATAAATATAAAGAAAGATGTAGGATGGTAGCCCGTATGTTTTTTTTTTCATTTTTTTTTTCGACACTCTTTTTTTTTTCTTTTTACATTTTTTTTATACACTTTTACTCTACTATCCTCTACGATAACATCAAAATAGAAGGGATTTATAGGCACAACCCTGCACTAAGTTTTTATTACTCTAACACTAATTTGACCCGAATTGAAAAGATCAAAACACTTAGACTACATTATTACGTAAATAAAAATAATTTGAATTTAACGTTCTTTCCCGTCACTCCATAAAATTTAACTTTACCCATGATTCCCAATCATCCCAAAACTGTGTACAAAGATATGACTCGACTTAGCAACCATGCAAGTAACTAGATAATTGAACTAAGGGTTTAGTATGATAACAATAATGCACTAAAAGTGAGTGCACACAAGGTAGGCTAAGGCGATTTAGGTGTATATTTGGGGTGGATTGTAAAAATGCTCTTCATTGATATTCCGAAACCGAAACATCACGAGAACCGCGAAAAGGATAGGCTCGAGGGGTTAACTAGGGGTATCGTGTACTAAAGATGAGTACAACGCAAGGGTGTGGGGAATTACTCAACCGATGTGGAAGAAGTAATTATAATACGGGTATCAAACAAGGGTTATCCTAATGCCTCTTATCATTTAGTTATTCCTAACTACACAAGTGTAGTCTAACTAGCGATCTCGGAATGCATCACAAAACAAGTTCTAGAATCTATTATACTACCGGTACACTCTCGAAGCATTAAAGGTGAATGCTTTAATTCCTATAGATCTAGGGGCGAACCTCACATTTTTGGGGTGGAATTTGAGTGCTAAAGGGTTTTTGTGCTTGTCATATAACTCCTACCCATGAGACGCTTTATTAAGACTAAAGACCCACCCGTACATGTCATGAAAAATTTTAAATTTGGCCCTGAAATTGCCTTAACAAATATTTCTTATGGTTTATTACACAAATGAAATAGGACAAGACAAATGATCAAGGATAAGCATAGTTTCAAAGTTTCCGTTTTATTCTCCCTCCTTACACTTAAACTGAACATTGTCCCCAATGTTCCCCGAAACTATCAAAGTTATGATAACGGAAGGTAATTAAAAGAGAAAGAAACTAATACTCCCCTGATTAGCTCGGTAGGATCCGTGTAAAGTAGTGGTTAAATTCTTTCCAAGAAGAATGCATGCGTGATAAGCTCCATCCAATCTTATGTTTCTTCTTCTTGATAAATAAAACCTGCACACTTTAAGAAAATAGACGAAACCTTCGCGCAAAATCGGCGGTAAACTATATATGACTCTACTAGACTAGGATATAATGCTTGTGGAATGGATGTTTACAGATTTCTGGAAAATTAAGACCTGAGAATTTCCAAAAATTTATAAGTAGCACATAAAACGAGAGAAAGTAATAAGCTGTTTCTACTCCTCCTGACGTCGTCAGGTTGTAGTCCCGACGTCCGATTATTACGGCGAAACTAGTCTGCTTGCTTTTCTCGAAAAATTACACCTTTAAAATTTGGAAAAATTCTCGCAAAACATCCATTATGACTCGATACAAGCATTTGACTCTAACAAACACACATATATATCTTTTTCAATAATCTTAGTTCTCATGTTCACGTTCTTTTAAAAACGTGTGTAATCCTCCCTACACTTATCCTTTTTGTAAAATACCTTTATATGTAATTAAGACGAGGTTAAAGACAAAATAAAGCATTTTCACAAATTAAAACATGAGAACATACAATAATGAAAAGACATACTACACACAAACAAGCAAACAATTAAGCATGGGTTGCCTTCCACGAAACGCTTTTCTTTATTTATGAGTCTTGTAACTAGACTCGAAGTCGCGCTCCTACGTGACTTCATTTACGTCACCTTCTTCCTCATGACGGTCTCTATTGGGGTTTTCCATGTTATAGTAATGCCCTATTATGCATCTTTCTAAGAAGTCATCTTCTCCCCAATCGGTTCTATATTTCGGTCCTAGTTTCAAGCAATCCTTATAGAGCCCAAAAATCTTATTCATCACATAATCTACTCCTTTCTTCTTATCCTCCTCATTCCTATAGTAGACCGATAGCTTAAGTTCCTTTTCATCATTGAATAGTGATAAAAATTTCTCAATCTTAAATGGAATTTGGTAAGCTACGTCATCGGTCTCATCCTTGAATCTAACTATACCTAACGATGGATCATAAGTCATCCCAGTGTTTTCTATGAAAGGCCTTCTGATACGCTTACACAGAGCGTTTGGGGTCAAAGGAACTTGCTTTTCTTTGAGCAAGTTTTATAACACCCTAGGCAGTGAACCTAATAGTTGTAGTGTAGTATTAGGGTAAGCCACAGGTATTGATATCGTTCTCTAGAGGAATAGTGTCGTTAGGCTGAAGTGTATGTCAATTTAAGTCTAAAGGTGAGGGATGATTATTTTTGTATTTTTATATTTTATGGAATGGAAAGGTACGAATCTCGGGGTTTGGATTTGCGGGTTGGTATTTCTACCGATTACTCTACTTATCTAATTAACTAAGCTAAGGATAGTCTATGTCTAATTATTGTGTGCTCGTATGATAGTTTAAAGATGTGTTTACTTAGGTTTTACTACTCCTTAATTATCTCCTATTGGTGGTTGAATTGTCACGTCCTTATTCCTAGTTGCGTTGTGTGTCTAAAGTTGTAGGGTATGCGTTTCTCCCTACTCTTTGAAGTTACCAAAGGGTCTAAATCTACAAAACCCACTAGGGATGATAAACTCTAACTCTAAGGCCTCTTTGGATAGTTTATCTTACAACAACTCAAAGTGCTATAACCTAAGGTTCACAAAGATTAATCAAGCATTAGTACACAACGAATGACCTATCGCATTACTAGATCATTAATCAACTAAGATAAGAAACAACCAATCAATATTCAATAATTAAGTTTCATATTCCCTAAGCAAACACACAAGTAAATTAGCGGGACATGGAGAACATGCAAGCATACACACAAATAATTGAAGACATAATTAAATTAATGAAGTAAACAACTTATCTTGGTGTAAGATAGGGTTTAAAACCCTAAAATACGACCTTGGTTCGGTTTAGGTTTTACTCCAAAAGTTTACCCAAAAGACTACTCTTAAACCGAAAATTCGGATTCTATATATAAGATTACATGTGCGGCGGCCACCTTATGATTTGTAACGCCGTCGTGTCGCCGTCATTAGGGTTTCGTCTTGGCAAGTTAATCTTGCGGCGTCACCTTATGCTTGTGACGCCGTCCTCTTTAACCGGCGCCGTGCGGATTGAATCTAGGCCGTCGAGGTGCGACGACCTACTCTTTTAAAGCCTAACGCCATCCTCCAAAAACTAGCAATTTCTCTTACGTGTCGTCACAAATTCCTCCGACGGCGTCATAGATTAAGATGACGCCGTCCCCTTGTAATTTAGCAATTGAGTGTCTCGATTCTTGACTTTGGCCATTTTCTTCATATATTCGCCTTTTCGTCCAAATAAGTGCCATTCTTCGCAGGTTTGCCTTACAGAGACCTAAAAGTGAAAAGGAACGATATTAAGCAATAACGGATACAAAAGTGATCAAATAAGAGCTTAAGCGACCCTCAAAAGGTACATTTTAAAACCTTATCAAATATCCCTACACTTGATATTTGCTTGTCCTCAAGCAAATGTGCTTTTAGCCAATTAATTTATAAGTTAGAGTCATGAAGCATTGGTTTAAAACAGTCCACAACACATATAAGCCCAAGAAAGTCATAACAAGCACGGAATTACATACTAGCACCTCACATGAGGTGTTTGGATACTCACATCTCTCGGTGTATATGAAATATAGCAAATTGGAAATGGAAGATAAACACTCATTAACCGGTCCTAGTACATAGATTACCATAGGCTTGAGAATAGATCAAACCTCCATCGCTTTGGCGTAAGCACCTAGGAAAGACTATCAAAGAGGTTTTTAAAGGGTTGTAACGTTAGGCTTACGGTAGGGAAACAAATGGTTTGGTGGGATAGGCTATTTTAGTGGTGGCAAGTCAAAAATCTCAATGTTACATGCATACGAAGAATGACGTTGCTAAGCCAAGACTCGACACTCTAAACTCTAGATAACTGAAATAAACAAACATAAATTTAAAGATAGATGTAGGACGGTAGCCCCTTTTTTTTCATACACGTTTACTCTACCATCCTCTACGATAACATCAAAATAATAGGGATTATAGCACATCCCTACACTTGAGTTTTATTACTCTAACACTAATATGACCGAATTGAAAAGATCAAAACACTTGGAGTGCGTTATTACGCAGATAAAGGGAATTGGCGTTCCCTTAGTCATTTAAAACTTTAACTTTTCCCATGAGTCCCAATCGTCCCAAAGCGTGTACAAAAGATATGACTCGACTTAGCAACTCATGCAAGCAACTAGATAATTGAACCGAGAGTTTAGGGTGATAACAATAATGCACTAAAAGTGAGTGCATACAAGGTAGGCTAAGGCGATTTGGGTGTACATTTGGGGTGGGGTGTAAACAATGCTCTTCATTGATATTCCGGAAAACCGAAACATCACGAGAACCGTAAAAGGATAGGCTCGAGGGTTAACTAGGGTATCGTGTACTAAAGATGAGTACAACGCAAAGGTGTGGGGAATTACTCAACCGATGTGGAAGAAGTAATTATATTACGGTATCAAACAAGGTTATCCTAATGCCTCTTATCATTTAGTTATTCCTAACTACACAAGTGTAGTCTCACTAGCGATCTCGGAATGCATCACAAAACAAGTTCTAGAATCTAATATACTACCGGTTCACACTCTAAGCATTGAAGATGAATGCTTCAATTCCTACTAATCTAAGGGCGATCCTCAGTTTTTTGGTGGAATTTAAGTGGTAAAGGGTTTTGTGCTAGTCATATAACTTCCTATCCGTGAGACGCTTTTGTTAAGACTAATGGCCCACTCCTATATGTCATGAAAAATTTTAAATTTGGTGCCAAAATTACCCTAACCGACATTTTCTCATGGTTTATTATGCAAATGTGTTAGGAATTGGAAATTCCAGGTATTAAAGAGTCGGTCACCTCAAGTATATGTAATCGTTAGAAAACTCGTAGTCGTAGTTATTTTAAGTTAAGTAGTAGTTAGTTTAGTAACACCGTGGAGGACGGACGGTCTTTACCCATGTGATGCCCGATCCATGACCCGTTGTGTGGCGTTTTATGTAAGACTATAAATACTCTACCTCCCAAGGTAGAGAGTTGGAGCTCATAATAAGAATTTTCTTTCTCTCACTAAAGTTCCCTAAACCTCTAACTTTCTCTAGAACTCACCTTTATACGCCCACTTTGGGTTATGGTTTGATGTGTATGTGAAACCAATATCCTTCAATTGGTATCAAGAGCCATGGTTAGATCATATCTTGCACATCTTTGGATTTCTAGTGGTTTTAGGTGGTTTTGAGTTTGAAAAAGTTTAGTGGTTTGTGCATCATTTGGTTGATTTCTTGTGTTAAAGCTTGGATTTTGTTAGTACTTTTACGCTTAGAATCATCACAAGTGTTTAGGTTTTCATTTGGTAAGCTTGAATCATCTTGGTTGGGTTGTTTTTGGATTGAAAAGTGATGTTTGTGAAGTTTTCTTGCTAGCGACTTGACCCACGGATTATTTTCCTTGTAGCGACTTGCTTTACATTTTGTAGCGAGTTGCGGTTTTGAGCTAGCGACTTACAAGACAAGTAGTGGACCTCCACTACGGTAGCGACTTGGTGTTAGCGACTTGGTGAAAGCGAGTTGCTATTTAGCGACTTGAATCTTAGAGAATTGTCGCCAAAATTTTGCTAGCGACTTGAGGCTTAGCGAGTTACTATTTAGCGACTTGCCTTTGTTTAGCGACTTGGGACTTTAGCGACTTGGTGGTATAGCGAATTAGAAGATAGTGACTTGGTGCATAATTTTCTAGCGACTTGGGGGATTTCTTTACGGTTTTCTCTTGATTTAATAAAATCCCGTGAAAGAATCTATTTCCCGGTTTAATCATAGAGTTATAAAATCCCGTTTAATTTGTCATCATGTCTACCAACGTTTCTACAATCATCTCCATCGTTGCCGAGGATGTTCAAGCGGTGGTTCGGATACTGCCCACCCATGCTTGATGAACTAACTACGACTCTTGGGCTCAACGAATCGATTGTCTTGCCTTGGAAAGGAAAATGGTGTCAACATTCTCAAATCCATTGATGAAGGACCGATCGGGTTGAGACGACTAGAGATGTACTTGATATGCTGAAGATGGAACTCGATTTACGGAATGGATGGACCAAAGATGTATGATGAGCTTGATGATAAGGAGAAAAGAGATTCGGCGTGATATCCGAGCTTCTAACATTATCTCGCTAGGTCTACCAAAAGACATTTACAAGCTTATCAATCACAACACCGAGGCAAAAGGCGTATGGGGTAATGTCAAGATGCTTCTCTGCGGTTCGAGCTAACTATTGAAGACCGAGAATCAAAGTCGTATGATGAATTTGAGCACTTCAAGATGAAACCGGATGAGAGTGTCTATGAGTACTATATGAGATTTCATAAGCTAGTGAATGACATGAGGAACATCGAATGCCTATGCCTAACATTCAATGAACTCAAAGTTTGTGAACAATATGAATCCCGAATGGCACAAGTTCGTCTACGTGAAGCTCACTAAGGGATTGAAGAATACAAACTATGAGCAACTCTATGCCTTCCTCCTTCGTAATGAGAGACATGCCATGTTTGAAAAGAGGATTCTTGATCGGTTCAAAGGTCGGGGAGAAACAAGCTCTACAAATGATTCAAGCGCTTTTCTCAAATGATGGGATTACCACCAATGCTTCTCAAGTTGAACCCACGGAGATGATAATCACAAACCCATTTCGATCCAAGGTTCAAGCAACTCGATGCAAATGCTATCATGGAACATTTCATCACTCAACCGACACTCATGGTTAAAGAGAACAGGACACTTTCACCTCACACCAACAAACTTCACACCGCAATGAGATCCGAACCGCCTCCAATCTTCACAACCATGCTTTGATCGAGATGGGAAAATTATGGGGTAGTCGGTTCAAGAAAGCGGTTTGATCAAAGAAAGGGTGGAGTGGTAGAGGTTATGCCGCAAATCGAATAGAGGAAGGAATGGAAATCGGGGTTAAGCAAAGCCAATCAAATGTTACAATTGTGGAGGTGAGGATACATTGCAAGGAACCGCACATCTCCAAACGTCTGCTGAATCGCCGATTACTTGAGAGATAAGATGTCGCTTGTACAAGCTCGGGATAATGGTGTTGCTTTGGACGAAGAGGAGTTGTTGTTTCTTCTTGAGGGCAATGCCAAGACCTATGATGCAGATGGGGATGAGCACCAATTCGTGAGATAGGTCACAATCATCGAATGCCTTTCAAGTCGTGATTGTGATGCATACGACTCGATGTGGATGATGGACCCACCGCGCACACAATATTTATGGCTAGCATTTTTGAATGGTTTCTCCCAAGGTCTCTTCTTCACCACAAGTGGCCCATCCAAAGACAAACTCATCTACGAGGTATTAAAACTATACAATGATGTCGATGTGCAAAAGATGCATGACAAAGTACAATTAATCAAACTATTGAATCAAATATTGAAAATATGGGTAATATCAATGTTGTCCCATATGATCAATATGTGAAACAAAGTGAAAGTGAAGTTGTACCAAGTGATGCATCTTCGCAGCTAACAATGACTATATTTTGATGAATATCCGCATGTGCCCTCGATGATTACGTAATTTCTAAACTAAATGCCTATAAAGAACGTGTTGCTATTTATGAACAACGTGCAAAATTTGAGTTGACCACTCGTGAAAGAGGAAATGGATGACCAAGTGCGTACAATCATTAGAAAAAGTAATTTTAGAGAAGAAGTATTAAAACAAGAGTTAAATTCCTTGCAAGAAAAGCTTTCAAAAGCGCTAAGCAAAACACGAACTTCAAGAAAATGTTAAAATGCTTAAGCAAGAATTCAAGGCTAAGGAATCAAAACTTTTGAATGATTTTCCAATCTAAAAACTTTGAAAACAAGCTTGAAAATAAGTTATGCATTACAAGGAATACCATTCAGACCGCTCACATGATCACTAAGCATAGAGTCTTAAGCGATAAGCATAGCATTCCCTTGTTGAGGAACCAAATCCGAGGTAATTAAAAAGGCTAGAAATGCTCATAAGGTGCTTTATGATGGTAATGAAATCCTTAAGCCTAAGCGAAACCTAGTTGCGTTGAGTGCATCGAGGAAGATAAGAAATTTGATGAAGTCACTAGGAGAAAATGAATAAGAAGTTAGAAGATCACGAGTGTAACAAGAATAACATAACGATCAAACCCCATAATTACACTAAAGAAAATTGGATCTCCTTGAACAAGTTTAAGCCTCGAGACTCTATTAACCCCTGAACAAGTGTTCTAGAAAAAGGATATGGAAATGCAAAAAGTGAAAATCTTGTAGAAAAGAATCCCCTTGTAGGAAAGCGCCTAAAGAAACTGTGTATCCTCCTAATACACCAATGCACTTAGTTCCTAGATCTATTGCCACTAAAAGCAAGACCTTAATCAGTCAATATGTTATCTTTCAACTATTTGTTGATTTTGAGAAAACTTGTAAGAAAATGATCACACCAATGGTATAATCGAAGGGAAAGGGTTTGAGCAAACTAAAGAATGTTATTTAACCGAGGTCATGCCTTTCTTTAAACAACTAAAGATCAATTTGAGAATCTTAAAAGGGGACACATTCGATATTAAAGAAATGGAAAAGGAATTTGATGCAATGATTGTTGAGGTTAGTGACTATGAGAGAATTAAAATATAGTGAGATTGAAAGGAAGAACTTGCATACAATCGAATGAGAATCGATTTAGAATGTATTGCTCAAGATGTATTTTCATCGCTACAAATTGTTCCATTAATGCTTCTCAATTTCATGAATTATCTGTTGCTCGAAAGTCTCCCATGATCGTGTCATTGAGCTTGAAACAACAAATTCAAAATTGCATGAGAAAATAGAACAGGATGATCATGATAACTTGGTCAAACATTATTCTAAATTAGAAGTTGAACATCTTGCTTTGCAACTAAAACATCAACATCTCAATGAAAATGTTAAAACCTCAAATATCAAGACATCCTCGATGCTCTGAGTTTGATGCGCTTTTGAAATTAGCAAATGTGATGAACAAATTGAGCTCATTATAACACGATCAAAAGATTGAAAGCCCAAATTTCATAAGCGAAAGGTGAAAAGAAGGATGTGTTGGTTCCCATATGCCTCCACCTTTAGATTCTCGAATTTCCAACTTCAAAACATAATTGATAACATGCAAAAGGAAAATGATTGTTTTAAAGTCGATATTTCAAAGGTTAATGATCAAAACAAAGAGTTATGTGATTCATTTAAAGTTAATCATGATAAACAAATTGAAAAGATAACTTTTACTTAACGATATTGAGAATCAAGCGTGAGGTGAAAGGAAAGTTGCCAATCCCCAATTGCAAATACTTTGTTCCTAAGGTTTCGCTTGTGATAAATATGCTATCGATATGTTATATATTCCCCGCCCATTAGGAATAATGAACTTGCACATAAAGCATATCTCTGTACCTTAAGGAAAGTTTGAAGGGTCTCCGTGAGATTGTTGAAGATGAAAGATTAGAAAACCTTTTGATAGTACTATAGCCTATGCATGCATGGATGCCAAACGATCTCGTGAACTCTTAGAGTATGTAATTTTCATAAGTCCGAAATCTAGCAATAGGCTAGATAGAATAGTTGTGCCTTGTTCTATGCCTAAAGCCAAGCATGTGACCCTTGATATGCCTTGTTCCATGTCTAAATTCAAGCAAGCAACCTGTGATGTGACTCCTAGAATTTCGGATCCCAGACTTCTAGAACAGAATGCGTAAAGTAGTGAAGCCATGTAATGTTCCCATAGTTACTTCTACAGATGTTAAGATTGACACTAAAGTTTATGGTCAAAACCTAGAAGCAATGCAAAGAAGGATAGGATTTCGCAAACTAAAAGTGACCATGATAAGGAAGTGAAAGAACACGATAGGGACAAGAAGTTTGATTTGAACAAAAAGAATCGTGTTAGTTCTAGTATTAGCTCTAAGCTTACTAAAATTAATTTGAGGCCTTATGTTGTCTCAGAAACATGTAAAAATGTTTAATTTCCGTAATCATGATAAATGTGATGTGTTATTTCGAGGTCTAAGATTCATAACCCGCTTAAGAAAGCTTGGAGAGCGAAACAGATTAAGCAATCTCGAAACCTATGTGGAATGTGTTTACAAATGTAGGATTTCGGTGGAAGCCCATGTGTCGAATATTAACGCATGGCAAACCTTACCCTTAGCCGATCCACTATGCCTAGAATAGTGCTGTTAAGGTTGGAAGCCAACCGGTAGAATAATCCCATTAAGCATAAAATGTCATTTGACTAAGTCGATGCTTCTACTAGTTCACTCCTAGGGATAATGCCATTGCATCTAGTGTTTCTGCCGATTCAAAGATTGCTTGTGCTAACCAAAAGGAACCCATCAAGATGTGGGATCCAATGTTTCCAATTCTCTATCTTCCTCATTGTCCAAAGCAGGTCGTACAAATCGTCCCTTGGTATTTGGATTCGGGCGGCTCTAAACATATGACCGGGTTCTTAATTATGACGTCTGTTCACTTTAGTTCAGGCCTCGTTCTTCAACACTATGGTGTCTGCAGATAACACTTCAGGCCCCGTTCCTTAAAGAAAAGAAAGGTGTACGCTTCAGTGCGCTTTATCTTCAGAAGAAGAGAAATCTTCATGTTTATGACAATTCTCATCGACATTCTTCATCAACAAGCTTCATGTTTCTCCCATGCTCATTCAGTCATCAAGTAGATCAACGTTCATTGGTGTATATTCTTATTCACTTGCTAAATCAAAAATGGCAACTTCGGATGCAATTTTTGAGGGGGAGAAGAGTGAATATACTAAATGATGATGGATGTTTGATTAATGGTCATACGACTTAATGTTTGATGACTCTCCTCCAACGCCTAATGTTTCACTCACTAAGGATAAATGGGATATATTGTTTGGGATTCATTGTTTCAAAACAAAAGATATTGTTTTGATGAATTTTCAAAACTATGTTTGATGAGTATCTCCAACCGCTAGCGAATGTTGATCATCTAAGAAGTACAACTCGGACTACTCAAGAAACCCAATCTCCAGTTATTCCTCAAGGCGTTGATAATGACTATCATAATATTGCAGTTGCACTCATGAATAATGATCCGCTCTTTAGTATTCCTTTACCAAATCTTCACGGATTATTGTTCATGAATAATGATCCGATCTTTGGTATTCCTTTGCCAAATCTTCACGGATTATTGTTCCTCTCGATGTGCACGCTATAAATCAACCACATGAACTTAAAGGAAAATGACTACCTCATCCGCTCGAAGACATTATTGGTGAATCTTCCAGATCAGTCTCTACATGTATACCTTTAGGAAGAATGCATTGATGTTGATGAATCATTTGTTCCGGTTCAATCAGTGGGTCAATGTACATCCGATTGTATGTTTATTCACGTGTTGGACATTTGACACAAGTTGATTACTTCGAAGTTACTCTTTTATCACTTATTTGAGGTTGAAGTTGACGTTCACAAAGGCGTGTTCTTATTTGTTAACTTGCTCGGGCTTAAGAATTTGAGTTGAAGACTTGGGTTATCTAGTTACCGTGATCGGGGTGGATGGTTGATGACCGGTTAACTATCACTATTAGGAGTTACGTTGTTTTACTCGTCACACGCATATGACGGTGTGGATAATCTCAAGAGGTGGTAATGTCTCATACTTTGTTTGAGTAGTGAGTACTTAGAGATTTGCTTGAAGCATAGATTCTCGACACCGCTCTTCCATCTTTAAGTGCAAGCTTAAGACACAAATGCGGGAATTCGACTTCGCTTTCAAGTTTGGTATATCGGGTTTTCTTCAACAAATGGTCACTACAAATTGTCTTCATATGGGTTGATAAAGATAGTCAAAGAGAGTTTCGTTGCGTTGATTCTCAGGATTCATTTGGGCTATTTGAGTTCTTCTCACAAGATTTCAAGTTTATGGATATATTATGTTTTCTTGATTTTGAGGTATCAAAACCATTTGGGGGAAGGATATATTATTCCAACTATTTGGGGAAGGATATATTATTCCAACTATTTGGGGGAAGTGGTCTCTCGAGACCTTTGGTTTATGTTACTTGATTGTTCGTTGGAAGAAATGTGAGAAGAATATTTGGAACGTAAGATGATACCGCCATCGACATCTTATATACGGTTTATGATAAAGTGCTTCCGGTTATATGCACAACATGTTCACTTGATCGAGCTAATTCATTATTTCGAGTTGACATCCACGAGATGATTAGTGACTCAACATGTTACATGGATGTCATCGCTCTACTCTTGTTAGGTACATGTGTACATTATGTCTTCGATTGGTTATATGTTATATAACCGGAATGCACTTGGTAAAATGAAGATGTTGATATATTGTTCCCCTAAATAGACAACTGGTCAATCTCGAAGAGTAAGGTATACATAGGGGATGCAAACAGTTCATGTGATCGGTCGTAATCGCTAATCGGATTTGATAACCACCGAGATGATCAATGTTTCAACTTGTTACTTCGGTGTTCTCGTGTTCTTCGTGGTCTTGAGCTTCAATCAATGAGACCGCTTTGTATTCAACTCTACTTTAGGGAAATGGTCTTTATTCGATGTTTGTCGGTTTGGGGAAGCTACCAAAGATTCAAATTGAGAAGGCTCATGTCCGAACGATTTTCTTAGAAGCCTCGAATGCTTTGGTGGCGAAAGTTTAAGAGATGTTGATTCCTTTCTTCTACAACGTGTTGAACGATATCTTTATCTCGGTACTCATTTCATCATTCTCTTAAACTAATTTATCTCTCGTAAATATCTTTTCGAAAAGCAAAATACAAAATTACAAAACCTTCAAAAAGCAAATAGAAAAATATGAAACTTTCAAAAATCCATAAAAATTGAAAAATCTTGAAAAATTCAAAAAAAAAATATTGTCTTTTTGTCTTGTTTTCCTCGATTCGATAATATCTACGATCTTTGTGATGTCATTCAAAGAATGACACGGGACTTTAGATGTTGTTCGAATGTTTAAAAAAAAAATCGAAAAATCGAAAAATCGAAAAATCAAAAATTATTTTTGGGAGAAAGTAAAACAATGGTTTATTGTCATTTCGTGCAAGAACCCTGTTTTTCAAAGAAAGAACGAGCCATACTTTATCATGTTTTCAAAATTCCGTGCTCGATTCTTTAAACATTTATCCGATGAAAACTAACTGCTTTGAAAAATAACTCGGACTCTATTTTTGATAATCATCTCGGACTTATTTGTCAAAATATCAATCTCTCAATCAACAACCTATGTCATTGATTGAGGGGAGAATGATTTCAATTAAATTAAAAAGTTATTTGGCATTAAATTGTTTTCAAAAGATATACATGCATGTTTTATCAATGGAGTTTAAAGTCTTAAAATCCGATCCTTATCGCTTAAAACACGCTCATAATCAAGTCACAATTCTCCTTAAAAGCTTTCAAAATCAATTTAAATCTATAAGAGATCACAAATCTCAAATGATTTGATAATTGTGATCTGGGAGAATGTGTGATTTAAATTGATTTAAACCGATAATTCGGTAAATGGTTTTATAAGGATGAACATGCTCTCCTTCCCACATGTGACAAACGATTTCAAATTTTCCATGCACATGTTGAGGGGAGCATCTATCTTAAACCTATGATGTATAACACGATCACTTATCTCAATGTGCAGTTCCTCTAGTATGTGCAAAACTCTTTCAAATCTCGAGGCACATATTGAGGGGAGCAAACTTATGAAAACCTCATCCTTCCTCAAAATGCTTTATCTACTTGTCTTGATTAGGAAGTGATGTTGATATCTTTTAGAAAATGGTAATCAAAGAAGTTAATTCTTTCTCTTGCCTCCGTGCAAAACGATTTCAAACAATTGATGCACATGTTGAGGGGAGCACTTGTTCTAAAAATATCAACAACAATTCAGTACAAAATGTTTTGATAATATATCACAAGTATCCGGATTGATTTTCAAATGGTTTTTCAATTGGTTCCAATGGCGGATGAACAATACCAAATAGACCGACCAACTTTACTTTATGTACGGTGATATAAGGATGATAAGGTTAGGTATGTGTTCCCATGATCCGCCGTAACCGGAAGGATCTACCGAGGACTATCCACTAGTTAGTGTAGAGTTCTTAGGTATGATGATAAAAGGAGAAAAATGAGATATGGGAAGAGTGCGGATCGAGACCGAGCTAGTAATCGGAATAAACCCAACAAGGTTCTAGCTATGAAGTCTCGTAAGCAATGAAGGGTTGAAGAATTAAAAGAATTGAATGAGAAAAGGGTGAAAACAAATAGCCCTCCATTTATTCAAATTTAGAGGCGTAAACCGGGTTCAATTCATATGCTACCGATGGTAACATCGGTATTGAAGACAAGACGTCATGGACCCAGTGACGCACTACAATTCAACTTTCCAAACCACTCAAGTTCCTCTTAAAAGGACTTATTTCATTCTCACGGGAACCGACATTATCTATCGACTTTCTCTTAGAGATTGTTGATATTGAAGAAGGAGACCTCTCCCTAGTCTCCCAAGGGATCCAAATATGCACATATTGAGTCTAGAGCCACGAGATCATCTATAAATCTCATTAGGACACTTTCAATGAAGACTCTCTGCTTCACACAATGTGGAAAGAGATTATATCTTGAGTCCTTCGCATTATCCTTGTAGTATTGCCGAACATCCGAGTGATGTGTTATCATATTCACAATGAAGATGGAAAGCCTACTCGAACCAACATCAAACAAGCTCTGGTAGGTGGCATGTGAGATATATTATATAGATCAACCATGTGACAACCGAAGCAGAAACAATGGGCGATTCAATCTCTTGAATCAATCACGGTTCGAGTTATGGATTAACGGATACCTTTAAAAACCGGTCTTTGTACTTAAAAACTCTTTTCTATAGCACATCGACCGTGTACTAATTTTTCAAATCAAAGGTGTTTTTATGATTGATAATTGATTTTCAATAAAACCTTCATTGTATTGCAAAAACAATTTCTATTGAGAAATACACGATTGCTTATCAAATCTCTTTTCATCAATCGATGGACTTAAATTATTTGGTTCACTCACTCCGTGTTGTCTTCTTTGAGACGTTCGGTTTGAGAACAACTAGAGCATTGCGAAACCATCACAAAGAAATTCTTGAATTTTACACGATCACAAAGCAAGACTTGTAATCGATCAACGGGAACCGTGGGCGTGTACCTCAATTCAACTAAAGTGGTCAAAGACACTTTCGTGCTTTATTGCTAATCGCTTAATGCGGTACATCCACGTTTTACGTTGATCGTAATGAAGCGGTCAATCCATAGCCGCATGCTCACACAAATACATTCATCTCTCAAGAAATCATGATAAGTGCATCAATGACTCGATATTTTCACTCCATGCTTCGCTACGCCGCCAATATCATGAATCAACGAAAGCTTCCACTACTCGATGAGAATATATCATGATCCGTAATGTGAGCATGTCGGTCCGAATGTCACAACATCACATAATACCAACACCACAATGGATGTCTCGAGATTTGTGTTGGTGATGATCTCAAAGCGGCATAAAATTACTATCACATGGATCAAGAAAGACCTCCACTTGGATTAACCAAACATGCAATGAGTGAAATCAATGACTACGAGCTTGAGCAATGTACTACATCAAGAATTCAAGAACAATTGTTAATGTAATATCTATTTGTATTCAATGTAATTTTAGTACATGATTGAGGTGACCTCCCTTAGGGGGAGATTGTTAGGAATTAGAAATTCCAGGTATTAAAGAGTCGGTCACCTTAAGTATATGTAATCGTTAGAAAGCTTGTAGTCGTAGTTATTTTAAGTTAAGTAGTAGTTAGTTTAGTAACACCGTGGAGGACGGACGGGTCTTTACCCACTGTATGCCTGATCCACAGCCCGTTGTGTGGCGTTTTATGTAAGACTATAAATACTCTTTACCTCCTAAGGTAGAGAGTTGGAGCTCATAATAAGAATTTTCTTTCTCTCACTAAAGTTCCCTAAACCTCTAACTTTCTCTCTCTAGAACTCACCTTTATACGCCCACTTTGGGTTATGGTTTGATGTGTATGTGAAATCCAATATCCTTCAAAATGCAATTAGACAAAGCAAATAATCAAGGATAAGCATAGTTTCAAAGTTCCCGTTTTATTTTCCCTCCCTACACTTAAACTGAACATTGTCCCAATGTTCCCAAAGTATCAAAGTTATGATAAAAGAAGGTAGTCAAAAGCGAAAGAAACTAGTACTCCCTCGATTAGCTCGGTAGGATCCGTGTGTGAAGTAGTGGTTAAATCCTTTCCAAGAAAAATGTATGCGTGAAAAGCTCCTCAATCTTATGTAACTTCTTCTTGATAAACAAAACCTGCACACTTGAAGAAAACAAATGAAACCTTCGCGTAAAATCGGCGGTAATAATATATAAGACTCGCTTTAAACTAGGATATAATGCTTGTGGAATGGATGTTTACTGAATTTCTAAGAAAATTAAGACCTGAAAATTCCAAAATTTATAAGAAGCTCGAAAAGCGAGAAAAGTAATCGATGTTTTACTCCTTCCCGACGCCGTCAGTTGCAATCCGACGCCAAAGTTATCCCTGATAAAAAGCGGTGCGATTTTCTAGAAAAATTCGGAAAATTTACATCTTTAGAATCGGAAAAATTTCTGCAAAACATCCATTATGACTCGATACAAGCATTTGACTCGAACAAACACACAAATATATCTTTTAATTAATTGTTATTCTCATGTTCACGTTTCTTATGAAAACGTGTGTAATCCTCCCTACAGTTATCCCTTATGTAAAATACCTTTATATGTAATTAAGACGAGGTTAAAGACAAAATAAAGCATTTTTTCAAATTCAAACATGAGAATAAACAATTAATAAAATATATACGACACACAAGTGAAAATGAAAAACAAATACACATTGGTTGCCTCCCAAGAAGCGCTTGTTTTTTGTTCGAGTCACGAGCCTGACTCTACCCTTATTTAACAGATAAAGGGGAAGTTTTCCCTACACTTAAGTTTAAGTACGGGTGATAGTAGCGATACACACCCTTAGGGTGGAAATTTGCTACGTGAGGAGAGGGTGATGGGTGATTTATGTGCTCAAAGGAGTGTGCTCCATTCATTATAACCTTACCTAATTCAATTGGTGTAGCGGGTGAATCAAATCTCTCTCCTAAAATGGATCATCTTCTATCAACTTCAAAATATTCTTAGTTAAGGATCCATCTTGACCTAATAAACCCGGTTTAAACCCATAATGTTTCTTGTTATCAATCATGAATGGGTGATATAAGTGTGTAAGGTCATGGGTTACTCCTATATTAGCTTCCACTCTACATGGCCTAGAATCTACCACCTTTATCAAGCAACTACCCGGACTATCTATTTTGATGGGTGGATTGGGGCCTAATTCAATTCCAAGATTCACATCTAAAGACGGAACATTGGGTAAGGTTTTGGTTGAGGCTCGGTTCATCAAAATTAAGAACTTCCCTAGGACTAGAGAGAGGTCATGACAACAAGCATCTAAACCTACATTCTCTAGTGGCGTTTGGTCCAAAGGTTCTCTATCAATCAGGCTCCTATAGACTCTTCTACTTCTTCCGTAAGTTATAGGTGATGTGTGTTCCTCAAGTGATAGTAGGCTTGTGGGCTTGGAGTTTCCACCTTTTCTCCATTATATCTAGATCTCCTAAATGTTTGAAATCTATCCCACACATGCAACTAGGTATTTTGGCTTCAACCATCTCACAATCTTGTTTGGGTTTAGGTTTCATGTTCTTAAAAACTAGGTCTTTTTGATCATGATGCCTAAGGTTAGATAAATCCTTCTTATCCATTTCCTCAAGTTGTAACAACTGAAGGTTTATGCATAGGAGGCTTTTCTGAAAATTCTAAAGATGGTGTAACTAAAAGGAGTTGATCTTGACAATGATCGTTGAATAGAAGCCACACAAACACAAAATATATCAAATCCATCCAATCTTACACCCTTCTTCTTTTGGATATCTTTAAGATCACTCACAAATTTATTAGAACGATGAAAACGAACCCGACTTGCGAAATTCAATTGTTCCTCATTTGTTAATGATTCAAATGCAACTTCACTTGCCATAGCGACAAATGAAAGGGGTTTTACGAACACAAACACAAAGAAGGGGGATAGACTATAAGGAAGCTAATAAAAAGAAAAAAATCTCACTTGATAGGAATCTTGTGAGTAGACCTAAACGAGATATAAATCAAGCCTAAACAATAACTATTCCACTGCAAATGTGCCAAAACTTGATACGCTTACACGTAGCTGTTCGGGGTCAAAGGAACTTCCTTTTCTTCGAGCAAGTTTTATAACACCCTAGGCAGTGAACCTAATCGTTGTAGTGTAGTATTAGGGTAAGCCACGGGTATTGATATTGTTCTCTAGGGGAATAGTGTCGTTAGGCTAAAGTGTATGTCAATTTAAGTCTAAAGGTGAGGGATGATTATTTTTGTATTTTTATATTTTATGGAATGGAAAGGTACGAATCTCGGGGTTTGGATTTGGGGGTTGGTATTTCTACCGATTACTCTACTTATCTAATTATTTAAGCTAAGGATAGTCTATGTCTAATTATTGTGTGCTCGTATTATAGTTTAAAGATGTGTTTACTTAGGTTTTACTACTCCTTAATTATCTCCTATTGGTGGTTGAATTGTCACGTCCTTATTCCTAGTTGCATTGTGTGTCTAAAGTTGTAGGGTATGCGTTTCTCCCTACTCTTTGAAGTTACCAAAGGGTCTCGTCTACAAAACCCACTAGGGATGATAAACTCTAACTCTAAGGCCTCTTTGGATAGTTTAGCTTACAACAACTCAAAGTGCTATAACCTAAGGTTCACAAAGATTAATCAAGCATTAAGTACACAACAAATGACCTATCGCATTACTAGATCATTAATCAACTAAGATAAGAAACAACCAATCAATATTCAATAATTAAGTTTCATATTCCTAAGCAAACACACAAGTAAATTAGCGGACATGGAGAACATGCAAGCATACACACAAATAATTGAAGACATAATTAGTTAATGAAGTAAACAACTTATCTTGGTGTAAGATAGGGTTTAAAACCCTAAAATACAACCTTGGTTCGGTTTAGGTTTTACTCCAAAGTTTACCCAAAGACTACTCTTAAACCGAAAAATTCGGATTCTATATATAAGATTACATGCAACGGCGTCACCTTATGATTTGTGACGCCGTCATTAAGGGTTTCGTCTTGGCCAAGTTAATCTTGCGACGGCGTCACCTTATGATTGTGACGTCCTCTTTATCTTCCGACGCCGTCTCGATTGAATCTAGGCCGCCCGAGATGCGACGGCCTACTCTTTTAAAGCCGACGCCATCCTCCAAAAACTAGCAATTTCTCTTCCGTGTCGTCACAAATTCCTCCGACGGCGCAGCAGATTAGCGTTGACGCCGTCCCCTTGTAATTTAGCACTTGAGTGTCTCGATTCTTGACTTTGGCTATTTTCTTCATATATCTGCGCCTTTTCGTCCAAATAAGTGCCATTATCGCAGAGTTTGCCTTCCAGAGACCTAAAAAGTGAAAAGGAACGATATTCAGCAATAACGGATACCAAAGTGATCAAATAAGGGCTTAAATGACCCCTCAAAAAGGTACATTTTAAAACCTTATCACCTTCCTAGAATTACGTGAGACAAGCTAGGATCTATGGCCGTACTAATATCCTCCACAATTATGAAATTCGTAGGGTACATGAAACTACCTACATATACGGGCAATCCCTTAATTCTACCAAGAAAATTACAACTAACCCTAGGATTATCGGGGTCTCGCCTATTTGGGATAGGTTTCTTCATTACCCAATTATAGTAGGTGCTAGTCATGATGTTTATTAGGGACTTGCGATCAATGTAGGCCTTTGCCACGAAAATATGTCCTATGCAACATGGTATGTTGAGATTCCAAGGATTTCCAAATTTGATCCGAGGGCTTTTCCTAACATACATGTGACGGAGGTCGCGTACTAAATGTGGGTGGCGAGAGAGTTCCTCTTCCATAGGAAACCTATTGAAGTATTCATCATCTACTTCGTTGGTCGATTCTTCCTTAGGAGTTTCACTAACCTCAAGTATAGTCTCTTGGTTTGTTTCGTCACTAGTCCTATTTGATTTTACTAGGGTGATGGTATTGACGAATTGAACGTGCTTGGCTAACTTACCTGGGTCCTTAATTTTCACAATGGAAGCTTCGGGAGAATGAGTCGAGATGGCATTAACCTTTTCGGCAATCTTCCTATCACTATTGGTCATGGCTTTTAAAAGGTTATCTATCTTCCTATCCATCTCGGCTTGTTGTTGGTTAAAGCGGTATGAAAGCTTGGCTATTTGAGCTTCTGGGGATGTAACTAGGTGTTGCAACATCCCTTCTATGTATAGTTGGTTAGGGTCGTGGGATCATGGGGAATCATTAAAGGTGAATTCTTTGGTTTGTCCCCAATTGTAGTCCGGTTTGCCTTTTCATGCTTCTCGGGCATCATTGAAAGTCCTAGGTCCGGGTGTTGTAGGGAATCTTCCTCCCATTCCATTGGTACGCGAGGATGCATAGTCAACGGAAGCTTGTTCGGGGAGTCTTGTGCATGTACGAGTGTCATGGGGACCACTACATAGCTCACACAAGGAAGAGACTTTGTTCACTTGGCGTGAAGACGTAGGATTCTTGTAGGAGCTCAATAGGAATTTGACTTGATCTTCAAGATCGAGCATCCTACAATCGGAAGTTTGTGAGTCAATGGGAGGCAAGGAGATTGCCTTGACGGTTTTGGGCAACTCACGGGGGTCATTCCAACTTTCGTTGTCATAGAGGTCAAGGTCCTCTATTGTACCCCATGATTCTTCCGCGGTGAGATCACTAAGTTTGTCACCGGCCGCTTGGCCGATGGATTGCTTAGTTGAGAAGTTGACATGATCGTAAAAGATTTGGACTTGAAGCCAAAGATCGATGTCGTGATGAGGGACCTTATGGAGCAAGTCCTTGAATCGAGTCCATGCCTCGTAGAGAGATTCACCTTGACGTTGTTGGAATATGAAGATTTCATTCCTAAGTTTAGTAGTTCTCCCCGGTGGGAAAAATTGCGCAAGGAAACGAGTAGTGAGATCATCCCAGCTTGAGATGGATCCGGCGGGAAGTCGCTTAAGCCAATTACTAGCTTGGTCCCGTAGAGAGAATTGGAAAAGACGCAAGCGCGTGGTCTCCCGTGTGGTAGCATCTAGGTCGATGAAATCAACAATTTTATGGAAATCCTTGAGATGCTGATTAGGATCTTCGGAACGAAGTCCATGGAATGCACATCCGTTTTGCACCAACCGGATGGTCTTGGATCGCAGGGCCGTAGTTTGAGCTTGATCGGGGAGCTCAATAGTCACTACAAAAAATATGCCATTTAGTGGCACACATTTTTAATGACACAAGTACATGTGTCACCATAGATTGTGAATTAGTGACAAATGATATGTGCCACAAAAGAATTTATAGCTTTAGTGGTACTTTACGTTGTATGCCACTCATGTACATATGTTTTAGTGGCAAAACAAATAATTGTAACACCAAAAGATCATAACGATATTTATTATTCTCCATTTATGTCACTAATTTTCTCAAAAAAAATAAATAAATAAAAGGCCGCCCTTTTATTTCTTATTCTCCCAAATTTTCAAGTTCAATTGATTAATCCTAATATATCTCTAATCACGGCAAAACATTTCCCTTGAATTCTCGATTATATTTCCCCCCAATATGTATCATCTTCTATTCATTAATCATTTTGTGATCTACTTTTTTTTGTAGGTACTCAATTGTCTTTATTCTCTTGATTACATAATGTAAGTTAACATAAACAGCAAACTACTTTTCTGAGATCTACAATATTTTTCTAACCTAATTTTCATATGATAGAATATGGTCATCATGTCATTTTGTTATGTGTGATTTGGTAGTCAAGTGTGGTTATATTGAATTTCGTCAAGTGTGGTTATATTGAATTTCTTAAACCGAAAGTTATTGTCCTTATTTGTATGTATATCTTTTGATGAATGAAAGGATAACGGTTAAGATTACATTGCGATTTTATAACAGTTACTGTTAAATGAATTTCTCCTTTTTGTGTTCTCCTTAGGTGGTGTTTGTTTGTGACTTAGTTGACTTAATATGAAAAAACTGAATTCATTAAGTCATATTAAAATTGTTTGTTTGTAACTTAATAGAGAAAGATGACTGAAAATATTAAGCAATAAAATTGAGGGTGTTTGCATTAAGTCATCTCTTAATCTGAAATGACTTAATAAAAAACTTTAACAAACAAGCCCTTAGACTATTTAATTCATGATAAAAAACATGGATCAATATGAATTAACACACTTTGCTTCTCACAGAGTTGTTTAAATATAATCAATTTGAGTATTATTTTGTGACTGTTGGTTTTCTTTATGCATATCAAGCACCAAAAGTTTTTACATTAAGTTTCTTGTCAGTACTTAGCCGCTTACTCACTAATTTATTTTGGTCTTTATGCCTTTGTTGATCAGATTTATGGTATTGGAAAAGTTGTTCACAAGGCTTGCTGATAAAGAGGTAAATTATAACTCGATTAATGAGAAAACTTCTTTGAAATTGCTTATAGTGTTTCGATTTTAAACATTCATAAGCATGGTTCTAAAAGGCGCGGCATGGCGACGCCAAGCGCCGCTAAGGCGTGAGGCGTGACATCCACGTTAAGAAATAGACCAAGGCGTTGGCTCTAAGCGTGGCGTGAGATGAGACGGGAAAATGCGCGATAAAGCGCGCTAAGGCGTGAGATGTGGCGCGTTTTATTTATTCGACTTCGATAAAAAAAATTTAATGAATAATATTACATGTAATGATAGTTTCTTAACATTATTCATTATTTAACACTTTTTGTAAATTCGATATATATGAAATATGATATAAATAAATAAATATTTTCATATTTTCTTACTTATGTCACGCCTTAAAACGAAAAGCTCGATTTACCAATACAGAAAGTTTAAGGCACGCCACACACGCCACTTCTCACGCTATTTATAACATTGATCGTAAGCATTAACTATTTATATTCTTCAAACATCTTTAAGTTTGTAACAACTATGTTATCAATAGGCAGTGGAAAAATATTTGTGCTTGTACAGAAAGAATTATACCGAGATGCCAATAGCCGCACCTGTAACGTTCGAGGTTTGTTTACAAGAAATTTGCTCAAATTATGGTAATATGTTCTTCAATTTAAATTGACAACCACTTAAATTTACATATGTTGATGCCTTCACGATATTTTACATATTTATCCGTCTGAGATACCTTAACTTTTGGTGATCATTTATTTTCCCTTTTCTAGTTATGGACACGTGATAACTAATTTACGAATTGAAACAAGTCTCCTAAGTTTTCTCTAATGCACTTTTGATGTACTTGGGTATCCCAAACAAATTAACCGTGCTTGAACTCGTCTTTTAAAGGTACGCTTGCTCTTGAACACCCAATATGCTATTTTAATCAACATTTTTGCATAGTTTATCTATTAGAAATGTTTTCATGGCATAGATGTTTGTTGATACCTTCATCATAGATTTTAATAACTTGTCTTGTTTTTTCGTTTATCTACAGATGGTGGTTTCAAGGGAGATACAAGAATCTAGGTTTGCTGTCTTGGATGAATTTGGTGCTTACTTGGTATTAGCATTAGATTTCTTATTTATACATATATATGGGACTAAGCATGACACATAGATAATGCCACCTCAATGATGACTGGGCATTTAATTATGACATGGCACTATTCCCGGTTAAATATGTAAAAAATGTGTAACATATAGGATCGAACTCGGGGCTATTCGATCACAAATGAGCACTTCAACCATTGGAGCAAGCCACAAGTTGTGATACAAATTGCATTCCCAAAGTGATATTCAACCAAACTATAATATCAAAAAATACTTTTGACTTTTCCAAACTGGATGTTAATACTCTTTTTTCAAACGCATTTTACCAAAAAAATAGCCCCTTTCCTCTCAATCAAACAGACAATCAATTCATTCCATACTTATCTTCATCATTTTTGGGATTGATTTTTGATTTTAAATCGTTTAAAATCATGGAAGAGTTTAATCGGCATCTTCTCCCATTATCAAAACGTGTTCATTATGCCCACGGTATGTTTCATTTTAATATCAAATTAGCCGCTTATCTTTTTTCACTTTTTCATATGTAAACTGATTTCTTGGGTGATGATTATTTATTTCGCTTTTAAGGGTTTTTTTCCCGCTGTCTGTTGAATTGTTATAAAATTATAACATTGGATCTTCATAAACCTTTATCAGGTTTGTTTTGTATCCTAAGCCCAACAAACAAGTCAGTTTCTTAATTATGTTTTTTTGTTATAGAATTCTGATTGCGCATTATTTAAAATAGCAAGTCTTTAACCGATTACATATTAATGATATCTCTCTTGCTGGGTGCATACTAATTTTCATAATCTAAATATGTATTTGTATGTCATCCCCATCTTTTAGTGGACAATTATGCTATTTTTTTAGCTTCATTTACGTAACTTATAACTCATTACAGCATTGATCACGGTGTTATACTATAATAATACCATTATACATTTATTGAGTGCATTGTTTGCTCTTATTTTCTGAGGCTCCTTCTCAAACATAGTCAATATCAAGCAGTTTGAGTTTATTCAAGCCTGGCATATTCAGTTCCTAATAGATTAAAGTGATATATCCACTTCAGGTATGTTTTTTATAATGCTTTTAGTTGTGTAGTGAATTAATAGATTGGATCTTCATAAACCTTTATCATGTTTGTTTTGTATCCTAAGCCCAACAAACAAGTCAATTTCTTAATTATGTTTTTTTGTTATAGAATTCTGATTGCGCATTATTTAAAATAGCAAGTCTTTAACCGATTACATATTAATGATATCTCTCTTGCTGGGTGCATACTAATTTTCATAATCTAAATATGTATTTGCATGTCATCCCCATCTTTTAGTGGACAATTATGCTATTTTTTAGCTTCATTTACGTAACTTATAACTCATTACAAGATTGATCACGGTGTTATACTATAATAATACCATTATACATTTATTGAGTGCATTGTTTGCTCTTATTTTCTGAGTCTCCTTCTCAAACATAGTCAATATCAAGCAGTTTGAGTTTATTCAAGCCTGGCATATTCAGTTCCTAATAGGTTAAAGTGATATATCCACTTCAGGTATGTTTTTTATAATGCTTTTAGTTGTGTAGTGAATTAATAGATGATAGGAAGTTTACTTGATGGAAGCTGTTACTCGGTAGTTTTTGGATGTTCTTTATAGACTCATTATTTGCACTTGAATTATGATCATGTAATTTATAACTATATATGGGACTATTTTTTTGGAACACAGACTAATTTGGCATCTCTCTTATTATCAGTTTTCTACATTTACATTTATAATGTGATTGCTATGCAGACTCCTAAACTATCAGTGCAGGAATGTGAAACATGTGTTGAATTACTCGAGGCACTCTTTTTGGATAATCCTTACAGGTTTTTACTGCTTCAAATGTTTGATACTATTGATTGATCTTTATCGATGCTCACAATTCCCAATATTTTCTTTAAATAATCTTAGTTCTTAGCTGTTTTACAGAGTTTTCGAGAATCTTAATGTGAAATCACTCATGCAGGTAAAGTAGTTTGAAGCTGTAACATAAATCTCATTCTTTTCCTTTGTTTTGTACGATACCATGTTTATGCATATTCAAATACAGGTAATGATTTATGCGTATTCAAACACATGTAATGATGATTTCAATTAATGTCCCCTCCAAAAGTAGTACACTTGAGAAGAAACTTAACAAAGTAAGAGCTCTTTTTCTTCACTTTCTTATTTCATTGTGTCTCATTGGTTGGGTAAAGATAAAAAAAATGGGTCCGAACTCGCGTAGCTTGGGTAAAGATAAAAAGTGGGTCGTATTGGTATAGGTTGACTGCCAAATAATATATTCAGGCACCTTTCGGATGAGTTTCAACCCGTTTAGCCCTTTCGACCCATTTGACTCATTACATCTTTTGGAAATATTTTATCTTAATCATTTAACCCTTAAGGAGAAAAACTAAAGTCAAGTCGACCTATTAAATGGTCAATATTATCACAAAGTAGATAGGAACTTTCGACATGTAAATGGTCTTATTAATGGATTCCGTTTTTTAGCTTACTCTAAAATTGCTACACGTTCACTTCTTATGCACAGTCGAAACCTGCAAAAGGTAAAGGTAAAATGACGTTGGATGAAGCTATAGCCGACTCTGAAAACTTGACCGACTTCAATGAACTTTGATCAGGATAAGTCATCTGGAAGCCAATATATTACATGGTATGTTATCGCACATCAATAATTGAGATTTGCTTATTATAGTAATATACAAAACTGAAACATGCATGCTATTTTTTACATTGAATTAACATCACGAATTAACCATTTACGTGATGTACAATATATAATTTTTTTGATTATCTCAGAACTGAAAGTGTAGAGTCAAGGGATCGAAGTATTTGTTTCATCTGCGTTTACGCCTAGAAGATCTTCGTTGTATCTTCAAGTTTTGAGTAAGAGGATGAATTCATATTTCGGGTGGTAAGTTGCAATCTTTGTATCCACAATAAACATAAAATTTGTAGCACTGCTTGAAATTAACATTGCTCGAGAAAATGATGTGCTTTAGACATATATTACATGTTAGACCTTCAATAAGTGAATCGTTGGAACAGGTGGTTGCTGGTGGTGGTGCAGTTGAGGCTGCTTTATCTGTCTATTTAAAGTAGCTTGCTACAACTTTAGGATTTCAGAAACAGTTAGCGGTTGCATAATTTTCCGAATCATTGTTGATCATTCGAAAGGTTTGTTTTGCTAATGACTTTAAAATACATGTACTAAGCAGATTTATTCTCATAGTCATCATTTACAGTTGGTAAATAATCTTAATTTTATATTTTTGAGCATCAGTTATGTATAAGACTTATATAGTTAAGTAAACACTTTGCCAATGCTTTGCAATAAAATCATAAATATATGTGTAGATGGTTTTTTATATTCTTTTTTCATTGTACTTGATTTTGCTTCTAAAATCACCAACTATTTTTGATTAATTGACCAAAGTCCTACTGAATGCTCATGTGGTTGAATACTTTAGTATTGTAATATATCTATTTGCTCGCGATCTTCTCGATATATCTCAACTTCAATAAAACATCGCACAAAGATTATTATTCTTAAAAGATTCTAGAACTTATATGACTTGAGGCGATTTCTATAATACCCCTTCAGTTTAGAATAATTGATATATTCTACATTCCTTATTACTGTTGTGTTTGGCTCACCTTATTTCAGTAAGTTAAGTCTCATAATCTAAGCACTTCAGTGTTGTGATTTTGAAGAGGCTTTTCATGAGAAAAGTTAACAAACCCCCAATTTCATGTTAATCTTGAGGTGTGTACTTTCACATCTTGTAATTTTCTCTTATAGGGTTTTAGCATTCTGTTAATCGCTAAATTACATTACTAATTATTTGAGAATAAGAATAAACGGCCACCAAATTATTTATAAATCCGGTAATAGGTAAATATGTTTCATCCTTAGATATATGTGGAGTCTGATAGTGATACTCCATAGAGGCTTGGCTTTGCTAATCTTTTCAAGTATTCTCTTGCGAAAATGTGGAGTTTGATAGTGATACTCCACAGAGGTGTTGGTGATGATACGAAAAAGAAACCTTGCAATCTGAATAATTGTGAGGTCATTGAGGCCTTGAGGGTGAGTATTTATGTTTAGTTACCTAGAAAAGTTCAATTTTGGATTTCTTGCAAGTTTCATCTATACTAGAAACTAATAATACAATGATAACGACCAATGGGAAATGAAATGTTACTACTAATTACATTAGTTAAAATATTATTTATATGATAATATTCGGTCTTTTTGTATATATGTGTATTTCTTGCAAGATTTGTGATTGCTTTGCTTATTATTATGCGGCATGTTTTTATAAAAGCTTCCATGTATGAGACAAAGCGTAAGGAAGTAATTTACGCATTATTGTGTGCAAACTCATAATTTTCGCATTATTTTTGCATGATTTCTGATTACTTTGCTTATTATTATTCGGTTTTTTTTTGTGGAGTTGCTGCAAACAATGTGTGTTATTATGAGCACATACCGTAATAGATGAATGTAAGCATTTATTTGTTTATTTAAATAAACCATTTGATATATGTTTAGAAACATGGAAATAATATGTTTATCCTTTGGAGCATAGTGTTGGTCAGAGTCAACTTTGCACCGTGTCAAACAGCTGAAGTAACCAAAAACCATTCTTTTGTAATTGTAAGTTCCTTATATATTTGATTAGATAACCAATATCTTGTTATAGTTTTTAATTTCGTGTTTTCTACTCCAATTTCCGTGTCGATGTTTGTGATCACATCTCGAGGCAGTTTTGGCTCAATTTTAGCACTTGTAATCTGTTAAATATCAACTGATTGTGGTCTTAGTGTATGGGATATAAACACTTTCATTTAGTATTCCAATTTTTGTGTCTAAGATATTTGCCGTAATTCAATATTTATTTACGTCCAGTTAAACTTTGTCAAGTTATCTTATGAAACTAGCCCGTCCATCTGGGCGGGCTATGAAGCTATTAGATATATAGGCATAACTTAGTTTGGACATGTTCCGAGAACACCGTTAGTCGACTTATGCAATTTCGTTATGTATTTCTACCTTGTATATGTTGAAGAAGTATCATAAATGTACTCATGTATTTTTCTTAAAAGGTGAATTTCTTATAAAGTGCTTCGTGTCGCGGTTTGACAGCGGGAGGTCTAGACTACGTTGTCTAAACTGGGTCCGCGCTAGAGAGCTCTCTCAAAGCGGAAATGCCTATTTCAAATACCCGATGGGGGGAAAAACCCCTACTAATCCGCCCGAAGGCACGACAATTAATAGAGGTAAACCCTTGCCTTTTTCAAGATTCGAACCTGGGGTTACCAGGCCCAAACCCCTTCATTAAAGGACTACCTTGAAAGAAAATCCCTCATTCAAACCCCTTGCAGGATTTGAACTCAAGACCTCCCTCCCCCAAGAGCCCTAAGGACTCCAAGGTGGCCAACTGAGCTAAATGTACTCCTATTTGAATTAATAAAAATTGTGCTATCATTTCTTATTGTTGACAGTAATATTTGAATCTAATTAATCTTTCTAGAAATGCATAAGTATTGTTACTTTGACAGAAATTTTCTAGTGTGAAGCGTTTTCATGGAACAAAATATTTGCCACTAAAAAGAGCAACAGGTCATGCCATTGTATTGACTAATGACACAAAGTAAGTGCCACTATATCTCTGAAAGACATTAGCAACATACAAAAAAAATGCCACTAAAGCCCGGAATGGCTGCAACAACATAACTAAAAAGTGCCACAAAAACCCTTTAGTGGCAACGCGCTTAGTGACACTTATTTTTTCTGCCACCGATTCCCATAACAGTCTTTAGTGGCACTTATTTTGTATTTAGTGGCATTTTTTGTGTATCACTAAATGACCATTTTTTTGTAGTGAGTGTTCCTATAGCCTTGGTGGCTTGGTCTAGAGTATTCACCAAGAGTACGGCCTCTTGGTGGGTCAATGATCTGTGCATCGATTAGTGGTGGCGGGTTATCACCTTTCATGATGAAAAGTGATGGGATTACTAACAAAGGTCACAAATAAGGGGGATAGACTACGAGGAAGCTAAAAATGAGAAAAAATATCTTATTTGATAGGAATCAAGCAAGGAAACCTAAACGAGATGGAAATCTAACTAGCTATTCTATTCCCCGACATCGTTGCCAAAAACTTGATGTGCGTATAACGTGTTCAGGGTCAAAGGAACTTCCTTTTCGTCGAGCAAGTTTTTCAACACCCTAGGCAGTGAACCTAATCGTTTTAGTGTAGTATTGGGTAAGCCTCGGGTATTGATATCGTTCTCTAGGGGAATAGGAATGCTAGTGAGAGATGTACTACGCTAAGGTTTGAGTTTGAGGAATATTATTTTTTATCTTTTTATATTTTTTTAGAAAGCTAAGGGTAAAATCTCGGGGTTTGGATTTGGGGGTTGGTACTTCTACCTATTACTCTACTTATCTAATTATCTAAACTAAGGGGTAGTCTATGTCTATTTGAAGTGTGCTCGTATGATGATTAAAAATGTGTCTACCTAGATACTATTACTCCCTAGTTATCTTTTATTGGTTGTTGAATTGTCACGTCCTTATTCTTAACGCGTTGTGTTTTCTAAGGTCGTAGGGTATGCTTTTATCTCTAACTCTTTGAGAATACCTTAAGGTTATTGCCTACAAAATATCTAGGATTTATAAACTAACTCTAAGGTTATCTTTGGATATTTAGTTTACGATTCCGCTAAGTAACTATAAACTAAGTTTCACAAAGATTACTCAAGCATTAAAAACACAACGATGACCTAGTGCAATCCTAAGCCAATTACAATTAAGATAAGAGACAACCAATCAATAATTAATAACTAGGTTTCATAGATCTAAGCAAACACACAAAAAATTTAGCCGGACATGTTAAACATGCAAGCATACACATACAATCAAGACATAATGAAATCAATGAAGTAAATTACTTATCTTGATGTAAAATAGGGTATGAGAACCCTAAGATCTTGTCAAACCGGACCAAAATCGTTTTAGGTTTTACTCCACAAGTCTACCTCTTAAAATTCTGAAATTTGATTTCTATATAATTTTACAATTGCTGACGTCACCTTATAGTTGGGACGCCGTCGGATCGCCGATATTAGGGTTTCGTCTTGCCGAGTCATCATTGGGACGGCGTCACGTTGTGGTTGTGACGCCCGGTCTTGATAGTGACGTCGTGCGAATCGGATCTAGGCCGTCGAGGAGAAAATTCTACGTGACGCCTTACTCTTCAAAGCGGCGACGTCGGTGTAAAATAACAAAATCGCATCGAGTCGTCACAAAGTCGGTTACACAAGAGGATGGCGCCGCCTCATTCGGGACGCCGTCAAGTGTAATTCCAGTAGCTTGAGTGTCTTTATCTTGACTTAGCCATTTTCTTCATATATTCACTCCTTTTCGTCCAAAAATGCATCATTCCAGCATTTTGCTTCCAAAAGACCTAAAAAGTGAAAAGGAACAAAATTAAGCAGTAACGGATATAAAAGTTGGCGATTAAGGGCTTAAATGACCCCTTAAAAGTGTACGTTTTAAATCCTTATCGAACATGAAATCATGTGGGTAAAAATGTGTTGCAAGGTTATTGGTTTGAATGAGTTTTCCAACTGAGAGCAAATTAATTTGGAAATTAGGAACATAGAACACATCAGTGAGTATCATAGAAGGTGTCAATTTCACTTGGCCAACAATAGTCACAATTTTTGAATTTCCATCAGGCAAATGAACAATAATGGGATTTTTAAGAGTTCTAGTTCAAATGAAAATACTTAAATTTGGTGATATGTATTCTGAGGCCCCTGTATCAGTTATCCAATCTATTATTATGTTCATATTAGGATGACAAAACAAGGAAAATGAGATACTAAGGCATGCAAGTGTACCTGCATGTGAAGTGCTTGCAGAACCCTTAACCATACCACTATCCTCCATAATATCCTTTCCTTTGAACAATTTCTTCATCTTCTGACACACAACAACCACTAATTTTTTATCCACGTTTTTCTTCACCCTGATTCAGTCCCACTTCATTCTCATAACCCATATCAAATGGTGTTTCTCCACCAAATGCTCATCAAAACCGAGTTCACTTGTGCATCCATTCTACTATTTTTCTTTGCCTCCTTTGTACCAATCTAGATATCCAAGCCTTTCAAAACATTGGTCAAACATATGCCCTTCCTGACCATAGTTAGTGCAAATCTTCTTTGAATCATTCCTACTCTCATTCCTACCATTTATGTTATCCTTTCTTCCACTATTTAAATTCCTATTCTTAAAATTAGTAAAGAAAGCAACAGGTTCAAACACATGGCTAGCTACTTGATTTTGCTTCTTAGTTTGTTGAACAATGTAGTAAGCCTTGTTTACACTAGGAAGTGGATCCATGGCAAGAATCGCATTTTCTAACAGACTCATAATCATCATTCGGTTTCATCAAAATGTTATCAACTTTGAATTACTATCTCTTAACAAGAATTTTCTAAAACAACACAAGAGCATTCTTTCATTTTACCACAACTGCATGTAGACATACCATTCAAATTTTGCAATTCATCCCAACATTTCTTCAATTTGTTAAAGATGAAGAAATTGTAAGATTACCTTGACTGATTTTGCTCAACTCCCTTTCCAACTAGTAAGTCAAAGGACCATTATTTTGTCCACACCTCTCCCTAATTTCTTTCCAAAATTCACAAGCAGATTGCGCATACAAGAATGCATTTGACAACTCTGTCACCATAGAATTCAAGATCCAGCATGTTACCATGTAATGACACCTTATCTACCTCTGCAAATCTTCACTATCACTTACTGGGTTGAGACAAGAACCATATATAAACCATAGTTTCAACTTAGCACCTAAAGCCATTTTGATGTTTCTGCTTCATCCATGGAAGTTGCTACCATTAATCGGCGTGTTTGTTAGCACCACTCCTGGATGATCCGAACTCGCGGTATACAAAGGATCATTCATTGTGTTTGAAATGTATTGATTTTGAATAATTGGGGGAATGAGAGGAATCACCATTGACGACGTCGCAAGGTTATATCAAGAAGAGTTGAATTACAACGATTAAACAAACATACTGATCAAGAATCAATAATTATATGAATTTTGATTTAAAGAATTCACTAAAAATGAATCAAGAAAACCTAGATTGTATTAGACTTCAAATCGAATGTCTGTATTTGAGTGAAAGTGTTTGTGATTGACAGTGAAATGAATTCATTAGATTGAAATGGAATACAATGTCTTAATTTATGCAAATGAAAATATAAGTGAAAAGAGTGAAAATAGCCTAACGACTATATTTAACATAAATAACAAACCAAACAAAACTATGTCTAATATATACATAACTAGTCTTCCTACTTAGAACTTGTGACTAGTTAGTCCTTCATACTTCTTTAACGAACGTACACTGTCGTGAAGCAAACAAAATGAACCCTTTCCTCACCCTCTTACACCAAGACAACGTTGTCTAAATGAGATGAATCGAGTTTGATAAAAGGACCATGGGATATGAGATAAACAACTTAACTTCAACTAAAACGCCTAGCTGCCATACATGACTTTATTAAGGTGTGCTCCAAGCATTATGGATGATCTATCACCACAAGTAGGGCACATGAGCGATCTTTTGCAAACCTGAATTATTATGTTTTTTCACTGTGTTGCAACATTTCGATTTAGAATGATCATAATAACGCCTTTGAATGAGTATAATATTTACACGTTTGTAAGTTAGTAAATTGATATGAATATTTGATAGATATTAAAACTTCATTCAATATTCGACCTTTCATCACTTTGAACCAATTTAGATGTAGTGACGTTTCATCACACTTTGAACCAAGATGTAGCAAGTGGAGTTTTGTTCATATAAGAAAGAAAACAAAGTTGGGCTCCATGTCCGATAATCAATATATTTTTTGGTACGGTTGTATCTTGAATGGACCCGGTTAGTTTAATTGGAGATAATGCATTTTTTTTTTTTCTTAATATATTTCAAGTGATAGAGTTGAGTTGAATATAGACTCAATATTCTCGATAAATCTGATAAAAGGTCATCCATTTCCTTTTTATCAAAATTAAAAAACAAAATACTTTCTTTTAAAAAAATATATATATATCTTGCAAACGGTATATTGTTAAGCGACAGAAAATACACAATGGCGACGAGAATATTTTAATCTTTTAATAGACAGACACTTCGATACACTTTCGACGAACTTTATTTTTCGAGTTTTGTTTTAGTGTTAAACTTTGCATCTGAAAAATAACATGTGACTTATATGTTAGGAATTACATGTGATTTCACAAATCACATGTGATTTGTATGTTAGGAATCACATGTGATTTACTAAATCAATTGTGACTCTAAAATAACAAATCACATGTGATTTTTTCAGAAGTAAATTTTCAACAATCACAAAAAAAGTCGAAAAAAAGTTTATCAAAAATATTTATAAGTGCCCCTCCATAGAAAGATTATTTAATTCTTGTCATGATGATATGATTATTTTCGCGTAACAATTAACGGCTTGTGAGATATTTAATCTTTTTTAAAAGGATATTAGCTAGTTTTTTTTTTTGTTTTTTTTTGTTAGAAAAATAAATGAGTAATATTAGTTCATTAGATCTATAAAAAAAATTAAGGGGTCTACATTAATACTTTTTTCTCAAGTGATGTTTGTAGCCTATATATTGGTTGAGGCAAATCAAATACTAAAAAGTTGAGAAAAAAATCATTAGTAAGACCTACATATAGTTATTATAATATTCAAATTCATAGTATATAAAAGGGATAATACCATAAAAAAGTATTATATTTGTCAAAAAATTATTTTTAGAGTAACGAACTGAAAAAAATACTTTTGTTAACACTAATGTTGATACTTTCATCTTTATGTGAGTAAGTATAACTATTTTAACCTTTCAAATTACATAAATGATCCCTTTGGGTTTGTGAAAATTGCAACCACCGTCCCTAGACTAAATTACATAAATGGTCCATGTTGTTTGCAAAAAATTGCATCCACCGTCCCTAATTTTTTTTCCGATTTTTTTTTCCAAAATTTTTTTGTCGAAAAACTTTGTTTCTGAGAAAAAAAAATTTATTTTTTTGACAAGTGAAAAAAAAAATTGAATTTTTTTTCGTAATATTCTCTAAAAAAATTCCGATAAAAAAGTTCACTTGCGAAAAACAAAATCACATGTAAACAAAAAAAATTCCAAAAAAACAAAGTTGAAAAAAAATTCAAAAAAACATTTAGAAAAATCTGGCGAAAACGTAATAAAAACGAACAAAACGGGTGAAAACATATAAAAATGGACTAAAACGTAAGAAAAACGAACTACAACAGATGAAAGCGTATAAAAGTTAAAAGCAGACAAAAACGTATAAAAACATAGATTAAAATGTATATAAAACGTATGGGTCAATTCATAGGAGTGGGTCCAAATATATATATATATATATATATATATATATATATATATATATATATATATATATATATATATATATATATATATATATATATATATATATATATATATATATATATATATATATATATATATATATATATATATATATATATAGGATCAGGATGCAATTTTCGCTAACCCTTGCGGGACCATTTATGTAATTTACCCTAGGGACGATGGATGCAATCTTTAAAAATCCACGGGTAAAATAGTCATCACGGAATATTTTTTGTCTTTATTACTCAAATAAAAACCAAAATGACAACATTAGTGTTAACAAGAGATTGATTCGCTTCCAAACCGAGTTTTATCACGCAAGCTAACCACTGTGAATGGCTAATCAGAATAAACTTAAAACACCGAAACAAATGCAATGAAGATCGAGAGTATAGTGATTCCTGTGTCGTTAAGTCCCAACGAACGCGCGAGAATAGTCAAATGTTTAGTGATCGAGAGGATTTGAACAGGAAAGGATTGTGATTTATTATAACCAAGGAAAGGTTCATAAACCATGGGGCTTAAATGCAAATTAAAGGAAATTAAAAGATAAAAAATATTAAATAAACGCTATCACTATTTGCAAAATGATGTTTTTGATTTTATATTTTATAAACTTAATTAAAACTACGTATCGTACAAATAAAAATGTGAAACTTACACAATATTAATCCTAAAAATATGAAAATGATATTTTTACAATCCTAATGATAAAAGAAAATTATTAGAAAAAGAAAATTATTTTTATAACTATTTATCTAATTATTATTAATTAAAAACTATATTTAACTATTAAATAATAACCTAAAACACAAGAAAATAGGAAATAAGGCTAGAAAATAAAATTTTGACTTAGAAAATCTAAAATATCAAAATAGAATTTTCAAAACTATTTTTGTATTTTTCGACAATTTTTCTATTTTCTAGAATTAAAACTATTTAAAACTACTTAAATTACTTAAAAATACAAATTTAACTAAGAAAATCTAGAAAAATATTTTTTTGTCTTTTTATATTTATCTTAACTTAATAAAAATGAAAAATTATTTTTTTAAAACTTTTCCTAATTTTTTGTAATAAATGCTAATTAAAAATGCTTAAAATCTAATTTAAATTAAGAAAAATAGCAAACAGGACATGAAAAATCTGAAAAATTCAAGATAACTCTAAAATAATATCAGGAATCTAAGAAAAATGGAAAAATAGGTGGTTGTGTGGAGGAATATGAAACTGATGTGCAAAGTGCTTAGAAATAAGCACTAGAAATAAGCCAACAACCACAAAAAGCCACCAACTTGACACAGAAGCTGGGATAAGCTAAAATTACCAAAATGCAATAAGAATGAACTGCTCTAAACCTTTGGAATGATAACTACCAAGATTTGGTTGATTTTAGACCAAGTCTAATAACAATTTGAGGTACCTACTTGGGCTTAAAAATAAGCAACTAGATAAGTCAAACCGAAAACCAAGATTTGAACTTGAACTAGACCTGGCCGAGACCTAGTAAACCAAAAAGGAGCCTTGGACAAGCTCTTAAGAGCTGGCTGCAAGTCTGAAACCCTGTAGACTCGGTTAACAGTCGAGTTCACAGACAGGCATTTTCATCCATGTTGTCAACCAATTTTGAGGGTTATAAAAAAATCACAAAAATCTATAAAAATGATAATAAGGAAATAGACCTACTGAAATTTAAAAACCCAAAGTTTCACTGAGATTGGCCTAGAAATGAATCCATGAAAATTCTTCCTAGTTGAGCCCAAAACAGGTTTGCTACAAATTTTTGACTTTTGACAAAACTGAAAAGTTGACTTATATGAGTTTTGATTCAATTTATTTAACTGAGAATGATGTTATATGATGAACCAAGACTAGAGCAAGCTATCCTAATGGTATCTAAACAAAAAACAAGAGTTTGCTTTTACAAAAAATCCCAACAGTAAGCTATTAAGACAGTGGACATGAATTTTGACTTTTTGATGAAATGGCTATTGAAATTATGCTAAAACTACTTATCCTAGCCTATAAGTAAACTACCTAAGCACCTTTTATTCCCTGAAACAAACCCAAAGGCAGCTTAATACTCTGAACCAAACACCCCTTTAACAATATGATAATGAGATTTAACTATCTCATTGACAAAATTAGGCCATGCTAACATGAAACAGAGATATACTAACCTAATTAAACTGATTTAAGCATAAATAACATAATTCAAAGCAGTTAATCAACAGGATCCATCTAAGCTACTTTTATGCTAAAAACTGAAAATTAAAGATCAAAGCTAGAACCTTAACTATTATCTGGAGTTGGCTCAATCTAGATCACAAGTACCAACAAACATTTCCAGGCTTGCCTCATTAATCCAGGATCAACTTTCCCTCTCCTTTGACTTTCATTGACCAGAGATGGAAAATGCTTAAAACTTATGCTTGAGCTCACTCAAAGCTATACACAGCTTTAGTTAGCTCTTTTGAACTATAATAAGGCTTATTGAAGCCTGGATTTAGAACATTTGAGACTGAATAGATAAAAGAAAACTTTAAAACAAGAAATTTGGATAAAACTCTGAATTGGTGCTTGAATTGAATTGCAAGTGATTAAATAACTTAAGTTCAATACAGGGAAACTAAAAATTACAATATTGAGAAACTAACTAAGACTTTTAAAATAAAAACGACATGCTTTGAAACTAAAAACTAACTACTCCTTAATCCTTTGCTTCTTTCTTCCTTTTTATACACCCATAAGCTTCCACGTGTCCTTCTGAGCAAATCCCACCACCCTTGTGAGCCAATAGATGAGTTTTGTGGGTTTTGGTCATTTTCTCAATTTTGGCGGAAAGTTTGTTTGACTTCGTGGACTCGAACCGCAACTAGGGGGTGGATAGGTGTGATGATGAGGGGTGGTTTGAAGGATAAGGTGATGGGAGAGGTGTTGGGAGAAGGTATAGCGATTGCAGGCAAGTGGGAGAGCGGAAGGAGGAGTGGCGGGTAAAGGGTGTGTGATCGATGTGTTGACCAGGGGGTCAAAAACAGGAAAGGGTCAATGGTATGGCAGGGGTCAAGTGTAATGGCAGGGGTCCAATATTGCAAAAGGGTCATGGTTTAGTTGTTTATTTCAAGGACTATTTTTGCAATTTCTGAAAGATGAGGGACCAATCCTGTAATTTTCCAAAGTTGTATCAAGGGACTAAAATTGATAAGTTTCAATAGTACAAGGACTATTGTTGACATTTTCAAACTTGAGAGACCAAACTTGACATTTTGAAAGTTGAGGACCTTTTTCGCCATTTAACAAAAGATTTATTCAAGGACCATTTTGACAACTTAGAATATTTCAGGACCTTAAATAACATTTTCTTTATTTTGTTTTACCAGGACTGCTTTTTGACAACTTTTGAAACTTGGGGACTAAAGCGCCAATTATGCAAACTTTATCGTTTTCACCGATTTTGATATTTTGCATTTAAAACATATAAAACACTTATTTGTGATATTTTTATCATTTTGATGCATTTCGAGTGTTTTCGGATGTTTTGCAGTTTAAATGGTACAAAACGATGAGTATTTGACACTCATCAATCCCCACACTAAGATATTGCTAGTCCCAGCAATGTTTTGAGAAAATTAATGGATTTCATCTCTTTACCAAAAGCCATTACTTCGGAGTAGCCAAATATTTTAGTTCAAGTAAGAACCTTGGTAATGCGATAACCAAATGATTTTGAGCAAACCACCGACTTTCAACGGATTTGATTTGTCTTTACCGAAGCCGTTTGCTTCGGACTAGCCAACTCTTAGATAAATTATCAATATTATCTTTGGTGAGTGATTACCAATTATGGTTTTTCCACCGCCTTTACCACAAGCCATAAACTTCATGGCTAGCCAACTCTTCACTTTTAAGGATATGGTGAGTGAATACCATACAATTTTGGGCAAATTGCAAGTCGTCAACGGATTTGAGATATCTTTACCAAGAGCGTTTGCTCTGGATTAGCCAATCCTTATGTGGGTTAGACATGGTGGAATGATTACCATTTGTTGTGTTTAGTACATAGTACTTCCACTTAAAAAATTTTAAAATTTGGCCATTTTGGGGAAAATGGACTAAAGGGTACATTTATGATTAAAATTCGCGCACTTCCAATCCCCACACTAAGATATTGCTAGCCCTAGCAATGTTGTGAGAAAAATTAATGGATTTCATCTCTTTACCAAAAGCCATTACTTCGGAGTAGCCAAATGTTTTAGTTCAAGTAAGAACCTTGGTACACCGATAACCAAATGATTTTGAGCAAACCACCACTTTCAACGGATTTGATTTGTCTTTACCGTGCCGCTTGCTTCGGACTAGCCAACTCTTAGATAAATTATCAATATTATCTTTGGTGAGTGATTACCAATTATGGTTTTCCATCGCCTTTACCACAAGCCATAAACTTGCATGGCTAGCCAACTCTTCACGCTTAAGGATATGGTGAGTCAATACCATACAATTTTGGGCAAATTGCAAGCCGTCAACGGATTTGAGATATCTTTACCAAGAGCCGTTTGCTCCTGGATTAGCCAATCCTTATGTGGGTTAGACATGGTGGAATGATTACCATTTGTTGTGTTTAGTACATAGTACTTCCACTAAAAAAAAATTTAAAATTTGGCCATTTTTGGGGAAAAATGGACTAAAAGGGTACATTTATGATCAAAATTCGCCAGAATTTCCAATCCCCCACACTAAGATATTGCTAGTCCCTAGCAATGTTGTGAGAAAAATTAATGGATTTCATCTCTTTACCAAAAGCCATTACTTCTGGAGTAGCCAAATGTTTTAGTTCAAGTAAGAACCTTGGTACACCGATAACCAAATGATTTTGAGCAAACCACCACCTTTCAACGGATTTGATTTGTCTTTACCGTGTCGCTTGCTACGGACTAGCCAACTCTTGGATAAATTATCAATATTATCTTTGGTGAGCCGATTACCAATTATGGTTTTTCCATCGCCTTTACCACAAGCCATAAACTCGCTGGCTAGCCAACTCTTTACTTTTAAGGATATGGTGAAATAATACCATACAATTTTGGGCAAATTGCAAGTCGTCAACGGATTTGAGATATCTTTACCAAGAGCCGCTTGCTCGGATTAGCCAATCCTTATGTGGGTTAGACATGGTGGACTGATTACCATTTGTTGTGTTTAGTACATAGTACTTCCACTAAAAAAATTTTAAAATTTGGCCATTTTGGGGAAAAATGGACTAAAGGTACATTTATGATCAAAATTCGCGAATTTCCCACACTTAGAAATGAATATTGTCCTCAATATTCAAGCACTACCTTGTTATGCCGAAACTTAGAAACGTAAAGGATAACATTACTAGCTAAGTGTAGAAACACAACAATTATTCTCTTTTTAATATTTACAATTTTCATCATTTTAAGATCTATATACAACATGTGGGGCATCTCCCCACACTGTGGTGGTACACACGGGTGAAAACCCATGTTTAACTATCGTTTTGATTACCGAAGTCGCTAGCTTGACTCGACCCTAATTAATTTGTTCATGGGGAAGTAAGTGGAAGAGACAATCTCCATCGGACTTTCATTCAAGATGTTTGGATAAACATTGAAGTATGTGAAAGTTCCACACCGATGAAATCTGAGATGCACCGGCTCACAAATGGTACATGGAAATGCTCGGGTCAAAGATAATGTCTTCATTCCCAAGGAGTGAAGAATAGGAGAAGCCACCGGATAGGTGAAGAAGAGAAAGAAAGTCATGATAATAATCTTGACTAACTCATCATCATCGAAGGAGAATTCATAATAGCATGAATTTCATCTTTAAGCTCAATTGGTCTAGACATATCCCGGTGTGTCTAGATCAAAGTAGAAGTTATCATACTCGCGGAGATATGATATGAGTGAGTTCATCCGAGAACTCCATGAAAGTGAATGAATCATATTCGAATTGATATGAGTGGGTTCACTAGTGAACTCCTCCAATATAAATGATTCATAATCGGGAGAGAATTATGAGAATGAAAAGTGGTAACGCCACTAATCTTCTCTCCCATATTATCAAAATGTAAGGCTTTCATTTCCTGGATTAGAATCATCGGAAGAATGTCACTACCCTTAATGGGGATAGGAGATGAAATAGGTTTCTCTTTGAAAGCCTCGATTTTAGAAATGAGAAGACCGACATTCAAGAATGTTGCACGAAGTGCTTCATCTTTATTTCATTGTCGATAACTTCATCATTCTCTTCTTCTAAGTTAACAAGCTCGGAAGGTAAATCTTCCACATAAACGATGTCTCCACAAGACAATGAATCATTATCATTAGAATCGGAGAACATCTCAATATGATCATTTTGGAATACAAGAGAGGAGGATATCACACACATGATCAAGAATTCCTGTGACTCTCTTGGGATTGGGACAAGGTTCTCAACACTAGTGTGGGGAAATTACGGTGAAAGCGGTTGTTCGAGAATGAATCTCAACTTTGGGATATCATCCGATGAACTTGATGAATCAAGTGTATCCTCATCATCACCGCTATCGAGAATAAAACGAATTGAGAGCTAGATCCGTCGCTTTTTCTTTTGCAATTGATTCCCTAATAGATTTTTCAAAGGCAATTTGGGAATTTATTTTAGCGACACCTATTTCTTCACCTAGCAATTCTTCCATGGATTTCATGTGAATTTTGAATGACGAGGACATTGTGGGGTGGAGATTTGTCAAACCGGAAGGTTGACATTGATAATCATCATGAGGACCCCCACAATATACACAAGAAAAAGCGGGAAGATTATGAAGTCTTGTTTTTCTCAACTCCTCGATTCTTTCCACCGACTTGTAAGCTCTAGATAAGTGTTTTGTTGGGTTTGTTGAGGAGTTTGAGTCATTTGCAATCGTGGAGGTTGGTCGTGATATGGATAGTCGTAATTGTTACAAGGAAATGGATTCCCATGCGTGACAATCGAAATGAAATGGGGACCTCCACAGTTCACAACATGAAAGCTGTTGAGTCTGGACCGATGAATTATATGGATATTGGTCATAACCAAAGTTAGAGCATCACCGAAACTGCTCATAGACAAACGTGTTTCCGGATTGACACTCAAATCCTTGGTGAGGACCTCCACAAAATTCACACAGATTAGGTTGGTTATATGAAGATAAGTCGGTGTGGTGGGTAATTGGAAAAATTTGAGGGTCGTTAAATGAGTTCTCGATTAGATCATAATCAAATGAATTCCTCGAACCACAAAACAAACAACTCCGCTTCGAATGTCATTACCACACTGCACACACGTGACACCAACGATGTGGTGAACCAAAAGAGGCTCACCACAACCAACACAAGGAATAAACGATTTCATTTGAGAGTTATGAGAAGGAATCTGCTTATTCAAAGAATCAACAAAACCAACATGGTGATCCGCATGACTATTAAGACTCGAAGAACATTTTGAAAAATCCGGAGGTGGGACAAGTGGTGTGCTCGAGAGCTAGCAATTTCCACCACTTCCGTTATGGTCTCGGTTTCGGTTCTTGAGAAACGTGAAGATTAGGCAAGTCATCCTTGCTAGTCACCGGTCTAAATTTCGCATGTTTGCTTTTAACCGTAAATCGTGAAAGTTTAGGATCAATTCTAGGCGGCTTAGGAGCAATTGAGGATTAGATCTTTGGATAACCGTAGGTTGGACGATTAGCACTTCCATCATTAGAGGGAAGTACCGGTCCTTGTCACCCCGGTTTTCATTCCATTTCCCACGCAGTAATTAATGGATCATCACGAACAACACAATTCTTGACATTTATGATAAAGCATCATGTTTTTCAACTCGTCCCGAATTGCGTGGTTGAGAGATTCCATGAGAAAAGAATCAAATGGATAGAGGGTAAAGGGATAAAGAATCAAAAAGGGTAAGAGGGTAAAGAGGAATATTTTTGGTATTTTGAAAACATGTTGTAAAACAAAGAATGAAAATCTTTTGGGGTTTTGATTTTTATAAGAAAATGTAAATACATACCGATGGTATGAACAAGGAGTGAATATTCAAATCACTAACGCTAAACGTAAGACTATTAGCATCTGCTCAACGTGGCGCTAAAATTTGATTCGCTCCAAACCGTCGAGTTTTATCACGCAAGTTAACCACTTGAATGGCTAATCAGAACAAACTTAAAGCAGTCGAAACAAATGCAATGAAGATCGAGAGTATAGTGTTTCCCAGGTCGTTAAGTCCCAACGAATGCGAGAATAGTCAAATGTTTAGTGATCGGAGGATTCGAAGCGGAAAGGATTGTGATTTATTATAACTAAGGAAAAGTTCATAAACTACAGGGGCTTAAATGCAAATTAAAGGAAAATAAAAGATAAAAAATATTAAATAAACGCTATCACTATTTGCAAAATGATGTTTTTGATTTTATATTTTTATAAAACTTAATTAAAAACTACGTAACGTACAAATAAAAATGTGAAACTTACACAATATTAATCATAAAAATATGAAAATAGTATTTTTACAATCCTAATGATAAAAGAAAATTATTAGAAAAAGAAAATTATTTTTATAACTATTTATCTAACTATTATTAATTAAAAACTATATTTAACTATTAAATAATAACCTAAAACACAAGAAAATAGAAAATAAAGCTAGAAAAATAAAATTTTGACTTATAAAAATCTAAAATATCAAAAGAGAATTTTCAAAACTATTTTTGTATTTTTGAATATTTTCTATTTTCTAGGAATTAAAACTATTTAAAACTACTTAAATTACTTAAAAATACAAATTTAACTAAGAAAAATCTAGAAAATATTTTTTGTCTTTTTATATTTATCTTAACTTAAGAAAAATGAAAAATTATTTTTTTGAAACTTTTCTTAATTTTTTGTATTAATGCTAATTAAAAATGCTTAAAATCTAATTTAAATTAAGAAAAATAGCAAACAGGACATGAAAAATCTGAAAAATTCAAGATAACTCTAAAATAATATTAGGAATCTAAGAAAATGGAAAACAGGTGGTTGTGTGGAGGAATATGAAGTGATGTGCAAAATGCTTAGAAATAAAGACTGAAATAAGCCAACAACCACAAAAGCCACCAACTTGACACGTGTCGGGATAAGCTAAAATTACCAAAATGCAATAAGAATGAACTGCTCTAAACCTCTGGAATGATAACTACCAAGATTTGGTTGATTTTAGACCAAGTGCTAATAATGAGTTTGAGGTACCTACTTTGGGCTTAAAATAAGCAACTAGATAAGTGGCGAAAACCGAGACTTGGAACTTGAACTAGACCTGGTGAGACCTAGTAAACCAAAAGGAGCCTTGGACAAGCTCTCAAGAGCTGGTCGCAGGTCTCATAAAACTCTGCAGCACTCGGTTAACATCGAGTCCTGCCTGAGGCATTTTCATCCATGTTGTCAACCAATTTTGAGGGTTATAAAAAATCACAAAAATCTATAAAATGATAATAAGGAAATAGACCTACTGAAATTTAAAACCCAAAGTTTCACCGAGATTGGCCTAGAAATGAATCCATGAAAATTCTTCCTAGTTGAGCCCAAACAGTTTGCTACAAATTTTGACTTTTGACAAAACCGAAAAGTTGACTTATATGAGTTTTGATTCAATTTATTTAAGCGAGAATGATGTTATATGACTAACCAAGACTAGAGCAAGCTATCCTAATGGTATCTAAACAAAAACAAGAGTTTGCTTTTACAAAAATCAACAAGAAGTTATTAAGAAAGTGGACATGAATTTTGACTTTTGATGAAACGGCTATTGAAATTATGCTAAAACTACTTATCCTAGCCTATAAGTAAACTACCTAAGCACCTTTTATTCCACAAACAAACCCAAAGGCAATTTAATACTCGAACCAAACACCCTTTAATAATATGATAATGAGATTTAACTATCTCATTGATGTAATTAGCCATGCTAACATGAAACAGAGATATACTAACCTAATTAAACCGATTTAAGCATAAATAACATAATTCAAAGCGGTTAATCATGGGATCCATCTAAGCTACTTTTATGCTAAAAGCGAAAATTAAAGATCAAAGCTAGAAACCTTAACTATTATCCGAGTTGGCTCAATCTAGATCACAAGTACCAACAAACATTTCCGTGCTTGCCTCATTAATCCGTGATCAACTTTCCCTCCTTTGACTTTCATTGACCAAAGATGGAAAATGCTTAAAACTTATGCTTGAGCTCACTCAAAGCTATACACGCCTTTAGTTAGCTCTTTGAACTATAATAAGGCTTATTGAAGCTGGATTTAGAACATTTGAGATCGAATAGATAAAAGAAAACTTTAAAACAAGAAATTTGGATAAAACTACGAATTGGTGCTTGAATTGAATTGCAAGTGATTAACTTAAGTTCAATCTGGAAACTAAAATTACAATATTGAGAAACTAACTAAGACTTTTAAAATAAAACGACATGCTTTGAAACTAAAACTAACTACTCCTTAATCCTTTGCTTTTCTTCCTTTTATACACCCATAAGCTTCCACGTGTCATACGAGCAAATCCCACCACCTTGTGAGCCAATAGATGAGTTTTGTGGGTTTTGGTCATTTTCTCAATTTTAAGGAAAGTTTGTTTGACCTCAGAACTCGAAGCTGCAACTAGGGGTGGATAGGTGTAATGATGAGGGGTGGTTTTGAAGGATAAGGTGATGGGAGAGGTGTTGGGAGAAGGTATTGCGATTCTTGACAGTGGGAGAAGGGAAGGAGGAGGTGGCGGGTAAAGGGTGTTTGGTGATGTGTTGACCAGGGGGTCAAAAACAGGAAAGGGTCAATGGTATAGCAGGGGTCAAGTGTAATGGCAGGGGTCCAATATTGCAAAAGGGTCATGGTTTAGTTGTTTATTTCAAGGACTATTTTTGCAATTTCTGAAAGATGATGGACCAATCCTGTAATTTTCCAAAGTTGTTTCAAGGGACCAAAATTGATAAGTTTCAATAGTACAAGGACTATTGTTGACATTTTCAAACTTCGAGGACCAAACTTGACATTTTTGAAAGTTGAGGACCTTTTAGCCATTAACAAAGATTTATTCAAGGACCATTTTGACAACTTAGAATATTTCGAGGACCTTGAATAACATTTTTCTTTATTTTGTTTTACCGAGGACCTTTTTTTGACAACTTTTAAAACTTGGGGACTAAAGCGCCAATTATGCAAACTTTATCGTTTTCACAGATTTTGATATTTTTGCATTTAAAACATATAAAACACTTATTTGTGATATTTTTATCATTTTGATGCATTACGAGTGTTTCGGATGTTTTGCGGTTTAAATGATAAAAATGATGAGTATTAGAGACCTCATCAAGTATTTTTTAGTTCGCTACTCTGAATATGATTTTTTGACGATTATAATGCTTTTTATGGTATTATCCTTATATAAAAAGGCTAATTGTTTAAAAATGTTTCATAATTGTCACTTTTTATAATTGTGTGTGATGTGAATCTGATTAATTTGTGCACATTTTTTCAAATTTTGATTATTCTGTGTATTGATTAACGTATTTTTAAGTATCGAATCATGTACTTTTTAGAATAGAATCAAGTATTATTACGAATCGATACACAGAATAATTAAAATTTGAAAAGATGTGCATGAAATAATTGGATTCGAATAACGGTGACAAGTATGACACATTTTTAGACCATTAGCCTTAAATAAAACCTCCTAAATAGCGGGTTCATTTTGTTCAGCGACTTAAGTGGACGTAAAGAATAGTATAGTGAATTAAGTGACAATAACGTAAAGTACATTAATCTAATTCGTGTGTATTAGCCCATGTAAAATTCGCTTTCTCTTTCCCCAACTCGCATCATGAGTTGATGCATTTCAAACCTAGCTAGCATATGTAGGTGTCGGTTAGATGTTCAAGTTTTGTGTTTGGTTTATGTCAATCGTGGTGGTCCTGCGTCCTTGTATGTTTGGACCGGAGTCATGCATGTTTTGTGGTGAATTATTCAGCTTGTAATAATGTAGTAGATATTCTCCATCTGTTGTCGATTGTTATAATGGTGTTGTTGTAGAATTTATGGTTTTTATTTACAAGGGTATAGTACTGTGGTTTTTGGATGAATAATGGTGTGTGGTGCTATTTTCATGTACCTAGGAATGGTAACACTTTTTAAAAATATTTTTCGTTTATAAAGAATCCAAACATATTTATGACATAATATATTCTCATGACCTTACTCATGACCTTAAACGTCACACAGATGTCGCTAGCAAGCAAGTACTCCTTGGTCTTTATAAAACAGGCTGCATTATTGCATTAAGGTAGCATTTATAATACATCACCGGTGCAGCTTGTTCGATGGAATTACTTAACTCAACCACCATGGCACAATCCTCTCTTCAAACCCGTCTCAATTTCATCCTCCAAAACAGTCCTGAAAGGTGGCTTTACGCCATTTTCTGGCAAGCTTGCAAAGACACAGACGACCGTCTTGTTCTAGAATGGGCTGATGGTTATTTCCCTGAAACCAACTATGTGTTTGGACTAGATGATATTTATGATACCCAATGGTTGATTATGTCATCCCTAGGGATGTGTTTTCCGGCTGGATATGATGTTGTGGGCCAGTGTTTTGGTTCAAGATCTTGCGTATGGTTGGCGGGTGACATAGAGTTAGGGAAATATGATAGTAAAAGATGTGAAGAAGTGAGACTTCATGGGATTAAGTCTTTGGTTTGTATACCAACTAATAACGGTGTCGTTGAATTGGGTTGTTGTGATGTTGTCAAACAAGATTGTGGTTTCATTGAATTGACGAAATCAGTGTTTGATCCGAATCGCTTATCTTATATCAACTTTCAAAATCTTATTGATGAATATGAATTCCCTAATCAAGGTGACTATAGTAGTTTTTTTTTTTTTTTTTTTTTTACCCATGAAGCAAGATCAAAGTTATATATGACTAGTTTTAATTAAACAATGAAAAATCTAGAAAGAAGATTAGATATATTATGTTAGGTGAAATATTTAACATAATTTCTAGTAATTAATTCATGAAAATATATCGAATGATAAGTATTTTAGTACGCAGGGTGCAATTGGACTCCGGTATATTGTAGCTAAAAATTTTAGTTATTCAAAAGGTGTAGATTGATGAACACCTGCGACCTTAGGTGTCTTTTAGACCAGTCATTGTCATTCTCATAAGGAATAACTCCGCAACTCTCACAGTGGGGCACCAATTGAAGTAGAGCAAGCCAAGACTGGACCGCGAGCTCTTATTCCACAAAGTCTCCAGGTGTCTTATGGGTTTTGCGGAGGTGGGTACTTATATGAAGCAAATGTCGAGGATGAGGCTTGAACTTGGGTCGATTATTCGACCAATGAGTCTTTCATCCAACCATTGACTAACTTCCATTGGTAATAAAAAAAAAAAAAAAAAAAAAAAAAAAAGTTATAATTTAGGTTGCTAGAGCATCTTCTTTCTGTGTATAGACACTATTAATCATCGATCATTGGATCACATAATGGACTAATTGGTGTCAGTTCTATGGCTAAGTTGTCCTTTATTTTTCTTAGTTTTGCCTAACAAAAGCTAGATCATTTTTAGGCTTTCAAAATCAAGTAGGTGAAGGTCAGGAAGAAGTGGCGAGTACAAAGAAGATGAAGATGTCCTCTTCTGATTCAGATCCACTGGAAATCGATAGCTCATCATCATTAACAACCAAGAACACATGTACACGAAGAGGAAGGGTCGACGAGTAAAAGGCACAATCGCAAGAGCCAGAAGTATTGGCACCTGGGTACCATGTGGAGTCCGAGCGACAACGGAGAGAGAAGCTAAATCATCGCTTTTACGCACTTAGGAGCGTTGTTCCATACGTTTCAAAGATGGACAAGGCTTCTTTGCTAGCAGATGCAGTTACTTACATCAATGAGCTCAAATCCAAAATCCAAACATTAGAAAGTGATAAGGGGTCAGAATCTTCTCTAATAAGACCTAGAAATGAAAACCAACTAAACATCAATCAATGTAAGCATGTTCATGTTCAAAGAACTACTGGTCATTCAATGGCTAATCAGGTTGAAGTCGAGGTGAAGTTACTTGAATCGGAAGCAATGATTAGGGTACAATCTGCGGAAGTTAATCATCCGGCGTGTAAGCTCATGGATGCACTTAGAAGCCTTAATCTAAAGGTTCATTATGCAAGTATCGTTTGTGTGAAGGATTTGATGTTGCAAGATGTTATTGTGAAGGTTCTAACGGATTCACAAGTGAGGAAGACACCACAACTTGCTATTTTAACAAGATGTGCTTGGATTAACAAATAAGGGTTTGTTTAACATATCTTGCAAAGCGATGAGTTAAGCTTGACAAAAGACGTTAGGTCCTGAGAAAGGACACGGGATCACGAAAATTGTCTTTCGTGGATCCGCGTTTTTAATGGGACCGTGTCACTTTATGGCTAACAACGTGTGCCTTATGACATGAGTTAAAAATCCAACAAATAATTATATTTATTGCTTAGTTTCTTTGAGTTTTCATTCCATCTACTGTATCAGCATTGTTAACTATCAAAAAGTAATTACTGCTTAAACGACGTGTACTTGTCCCGTTTATAACTGTTGAATTTATAATACATGACATACAATAAAACATGTAGACATCACAGAGTACACAACGGAAAACTTAAGATCATAACAAATAAATAATTAAGCGAATTAAAAGCGTAACATACCTCTCTTGAATGTCGGATCTCTGAACAAAGCGGAAGAAGTGGTTTAAAGAGTTGTCGCTACTGGTTTATAACTCAAACCAATTAGGTGTAAGAATAGTGTCTTACAATGCAGTTTTGTATCACGATTAACCAACGAATCGGCGATTCTTTAGATCTAACACAAGTCCTTGTTTTATGAAAAACAAAACCAAAACACCCTAAGGAGGGGTTCGGCCGAGATTTGCAAGAAGAGGAGAGGAGATATCTAGGGTTAATTGATGCACAAAGTTATGAAAAACCCTAAACCCTAGGTTTGTTTATATAGTAGATGGAAATCTTAGGGAACAAGTTAGGGATTTGGGTTGTGAGAACCACCTTATGGCCGGCCATATGCAAGCCCAATGGACCCCAAATCTTTTTCATTTTAAGATTTTCCATTACTAGTCCTTCTCTTTACATTTAACGATTAAGTTAGTATTTTTCCGTTAAATACTTAACGATCGTTAGATGGACTTTATGTGCAATAATTAATCGTAAACATTAACATTAATTATTTAACTTTAATTCTCATTCGCTAATGTGTGCAATCCATGGTCACGAGTTCGAATCCGGACATTCACGTATTTATAAATATATACATTTCCAATACTCCACTTGGATATGTTTACAAAAATGTGAAATGACATTGGTTAGCGTCTAGCAACACGCCAATGCCCCGTACAACTCGTGTATAGTTTCTGGAGAAAACCCAGTTTCGATGATTCATCATCATATTCATCCTTTTGTTTCTAATACCATGTTAATAAAAATATGGATCTCACTCATTTCTTAATTAACTATTACATTTCTCACTTTATGTGGTTGATCAAGATTACCAATTCTTACGAACATATTCAGGAAGACCTTGGGCATGGCCATGCAAACATCTTAACAACCCTACGAGGGCCCATCGATATTATCTTCAAAATAAATTTGAAGGAAACAAATCCTGTTTGACTACAAGCGTAAATCATAAATTTCGCAACAACGAAAACAACCCTTATAACTACCGATTCACGATATATCCGCCTTTTCGTCCAAATAAGTGCCATTACAACAATTTGCCTTCAAGAGACCTAAAAGTGAAAAGGGCGATATTAAGTAATAACGGATACAAAGTGATCAAATAAGGGCTTAAACGACCCTCAAAAGGTACATTTTAAAACCTTATCAAATATCCCTAGACTTGGTATTTGCTTGTCCTCAAGCAAATGTGCTTTTAGCCAATTAATTTATAAGTTAGGGGTCATGAAGCATTGGTTTAAAACAGTCCACAACACATATAAGCCCCATAAAGTCATAACAAGCACGGAAATTACATACTAGCACCTCACATGGGGTGTTTGGATACTCGCATCTCTCCGGTGTATATGAAATATAACAAGTTAGAAATGGAAGATTAAACACTCATTAACCGGTCCTAGTACATAGATTACCATAGGCTTGAGAATAGATCAAACCTCCATCGCTTTGGCGTAAGCACCTAGGAAAGACTATCAAAGAGGTCTTTAAAGGTTGTAATGTTAGGCTACGGGGAAACAAAGGGTTTGGTGGGATAGGCTATTTAGTGGTGGCAAGTCAAAAATCTTTTGTTACAAGCATCTGAAGAATGGCGTTGCTAAGCCAAGACTTGGCACTCTAGACTCTAATAGCGAAACAAACATAAATTTAAAGTATAGATGTAGGATGGTAGCAGCTTTTTTTTTTTTTTTTTTTTTTTTTTTTTTTTTTTTCATACACTTTACTCTACCATCCTCTACGGTAAGATCAAAATGATAGGGTTTATAGGCACATCCCTACACTTGAGTTTTATTACTCTAACACTAATTTGACCCGAATTGAAAAGATCAAAACACTTGGGGTATGTTATTACGCAAATAAAGGAATTTTAACGTTCCTTCCAATCATTTTATAAACTTTAACTTTTCCTATGAGTCCCAATCATCCCAAAGCGTGTACAAAGGATATGACTCGACTTAGCAACACATGCAAGCAACTAGATAATTGAACTAAGGGTTTGAGGTGATAACAATAATGCACTAAAAGTGAGTGCATACGGGGTAGGCTAAGGCGATTTGGGTGTATATTTGGGGTGGGGTGTAATAATGCTCTTCATTGATATTCGGAAAACCGAAACATCACGAGAACGCGAAAAGGATAGGCTCACGAGGGTTAACTAGGGTATCGTGTACTAAAGATGAGTACAACGCAAAGGGTGTGGGGGAATTACTCAACCGATGTGGAAGAAGTAATTATATTACGGGTATCAAACAAGGGTTATCCTAATGCCTCTTATCATTTAGTTATTCCTAACTACACAAGTGTAGTCTTACTAGCGATCTCGGAATGCATCACAAAACAAGTTCTAGAATCTAATATACTACCAGTTCACACTCTAAGCATTAAAGATGAATGCTTTTAATTCCTACTAATCTAAGGGCGATCCTCACATTTTGGGTGGAATTTAACTGAACATTGTCCCCAATGTTCCCCGAAAGTATCAAAGTTATGATAATGGAAGATAATTAAAAACGAAAGAAACTAGTACTCCCCTGATTAGCTCGGTAGGATCCGGGTAAAGTAGTGGTTAAATCCTTTCCAAGAAGAATGTGTGCGTGAAAAGCTCCTTCCAATCTTTTGTTTCTTCTTCTTGATAAATAAAACCTGCACATTCGAAGAAAAAAAATGAAACCTTTGCGTAAAATCGTGGTAATAATATATATAAGACTCTACTAAACTAAGATATAATGCTTGTGGAATGGATGTTTACAAAATTTACGGAAAATTAAGACACGAAAAATTCCAAAATTTATAAGTAGCTCGAGAAACGAGAAAAAAAAGTAATATGTTGTTTTACTCCTTCGGCACCGTCGGTTGCAATCTGACGCCATCGGGTTATCCCGACAAAAGCGGTGCGATTTTGGAAAAATTACGGAAAATTTGCATCTTTAGAATCTGGAAAAATTTCGCAAAACATCTATTATGACTCGATACAAGCATTTGACTCGGACAAACACACATATATATCTTTTAATGAATTGCTATTCTCATGTTTACGTTTCTTTTGAAAGCGTGTGTAATCCTCCCTACACTTATCCTTTATATAAAATACCTTTATATGCAATTAAGGCGAGGTTAAAAACAAAATAAAGCATTTTACAAATTTAAACATGAGAATAAACAATTAATAAAAGATATACGACACTAACAAGCAAACAATTAAGCATGGGTTGCCTCCCGAAGCGCTTTTCTTTATTTAAGAGTCTTGTAGCTAGACTCGTAGTGGGTATCTTACGTTTTCTAGTGCACTCACGTGCTCATACTTAAGCCATTCCAACGTTCTTTCATTATTTTTGTAATCATCTCCTAATTCAAGGCATTTTTGTAATACCGCTTAGCTTTTCATATTGGTACCTAAGTCCATTGTGCTTATCCCTTTCTATAAGCAATGGAATAGGGTCATTCTATTACAAGCCTCAATATCCTTATGTTTAAACCTAGGATGGTAGCGTGGCATTTGGTAGATAAAGTCTTCAACTTCATCAGAGAATGTAATTAGACCATCAATCATCCGTTCATTCAACCTAGTCATTCTTTTGAAAGGTTTCCCAAAAATTACTTGAGTGAGGTCCTTATCAATAAATTCTCCTAAGTCTTCTAAGACCATGAACTCTACCAAATAAGTAAAGCTTCCAACAAACACGTGCAAATGAGTGACTGCTTCAACAACATTGTTCCCTTGATAAGTTAACTCATTGATCTTGATTTTATTGTATAGGTCCCTCGAGATTAAGTTCAAAGGCAAGAATGAATTCAAGTAAGCATCGAACCCTTCTAATCCTATCTTGCAAGGGAATTGCATGTTAAAGGGTCCATCCTTCTCAATTCTACACCTAGGGTCAAAACATTGGGAGGGGTCTTCCTCCATTTCAAAACTAATCTCATTGATGACCTCCCCGCTATCAAGTGCTTCACCATAATCAAATTCCTCATCGGAAATCGAGTCATAGAAAGGACTTTGTTGTTGCCAATTTATCCCATTATGCCCTAGGTGATTTCCAAAATGGTGAACGGGTGAGGGGTTTTGTGGGATTGCATTCTCAATTTTGGGATTGGGAACGGGTAGGGTAAAGAATCTTCGGCGGAAGACACGTATCATGGTGAGTGATGGATTTTACGAACAAAAGTTACGAAGAAGGGGGATAGACTATGAGGAAGCTAAAAATGAGAAAATTTTACTTGACAGGAATCAAGCAAAGAAACCTAAACGAGGTGGGCTACTAACTAGCTATTCTATTCTCCGTGCGCGCCAAAAACTTGATAACGCCACACGCCGTCGTTCGGGGTCAAAGGAACTTCCTTTTCTTGAGCAAGTTTTATAACACCCTAAGCGATGAACCTAATCGTTGTAGTGTAGTATTAGGGTAAGCCACGGATATTGATATCGTTCTCAGGGGAATAGGAATGCTAGTGAGAAGTTACTACGCTAAGGTTGGGGTTGAGGAAGATTATTTTTATCTTTTTATGTTTTTAGGAAATGGAAAGGTACGAATCTCGGGGTTTGAGTTTGGGGTTTTGGTATTTCACCGATTACTTCTACTTATCTAATTATCTAAACTAATGGGTAGTTGATCTCACGAGCAGTCAAGTCTAAAGACTAAAAGCGCTCGAGACACAAATACAATTAAGATCGAGAGAATCAGAGTTCCCCGGTCGTTATGTCCCACGGAGACTCAATGGTGTGTTAAACAGCGATTCGAGACGATAGAATGATCACTAATGATAGCGATCGGAAAGGTTTGCAATTGAATATTATACTCTTGAAAAGATTATAAATAAAAGCGACTTAAATGCAAATTAAGAAAATTAAAAGATAAAAATATTAAATAAACGCTATCACTATTTTAAAGTGATGAGCGTTTAAAACCTAAAAGAAAACTTACGTTTAAATAAAAATAACATAAGCGTACTAAATAAAAAGTGAAACTTATACAATATAGATCCTAAAAATATGAAAAATACATTTTACAATCCTAATGATAAAATAAAATTATTAGAAAAGAAAATTATTTTTAACACTATTTATTTAATTATTATTAATTAAAACTATTTTAAACTATTTAATAATACTCTAAAATAAAAGAAAATATGAAATAAGACTAGAAAAATAAAGTTAAGACTTAGAAAATCTAAAATATGATAAAACTAATTTTAAAACTGAAAATATATTTTTCACACTTTTTATATATTTATTATTAATTTAAAACTATTTAAAACTAATTTAAATTATTAAAAATACCAAATAAAGGAGAAAAATATGTAAAATACTTTTAAGCTTTTACATTTACCTAAACTTAAGAAAATGAAAAATTATTTTTAGAACCTTTTCTAATTTTTTATATTAAATGCTATTTAAAATGCTTAAAACTAAATTAAAATAAGAAAAATAGCAAACAAGCTTAGAAAATCTGAAAATTTCAGGAAAACTTTAAAATAATATATAGAAGCTATGAAAATGGAAAACATAGGGTTGTGTGGGAGGAATTGCAAGCGATGTGCAAGTGCTTAATGGAATAAGCACTTTGATAAGCAAAGAGATCCAAAAGCTACCAAACGAAAAGGAAGCTACAATAAGCTAAAAGTACTAAAATGGAACAAGTCTCAACTGCTTATGACCTCTGGATTACAAGTTGCAATGATTTGGTCAATTGAGCAAATGAGCTAAAACTGTAAAAGGGGTACCAAGTTTGAGCTGTTGCACAAGCTTCAAAATAAGCTAAAAAAGTAAACCAACAATTAGAACTAGGAAAGGACCTAACTAAGTACCTATGAACCAAAAATTAGACCTATGGGAGCTAAACTAAGCCTTGTGCAAGCTTTGCAAAAGGCGAGAAAAACTCAAGATCGGTGAGCTTGGAGCGAGGCAAAAGGCCCAACATAGAGCGATGCACAAGCTTCTAGAGAAAGCAAAGCTAAAACCAGATACTAGGACTTAAAGATCACCAAGAATACTACAAGTTGACCAAATTTGAGACCTAGACAAAGCGAAACCAAGCACGTGCGATTCTTTGCAAGATTGGAGAAAAGCGATTTGAAACTCTTTGACTTTTGAAAGCAGATGCTAATTTTGACTAAAGTGAAATTTGAATCCAAACTTTGAACCGATTGTGAAGTAATAAGTGAGGTTCATCCGAAATAAGCTAGCTTAGCCAAATCTAAACCTAAGCGAGGCGAATCGGAATTTGAATTCAACGATGGAGAACACAAGACGATTAAAATTAAGTTGACTTTTGATGAGGATAAGCATAAAATAAGAGCGACTAGTGATTGAGATAACCATAACGACATAAAGCCAGCGATCTCGCTACCAAATACCCTCTATCTCGTTCTCAACATCGATCCAAACAAATGTTGAGCTCCAACAGTTTTCACAAAATGATGACTATGAAATAAACAAGCGCAAATCAAGGACAATTATGAGTACATATAACAATACCAAACCTAAAGCATCTAATCTAATCCATTATACTAGCCACTAAAGCGGTTTAAATCCTTAAACCAAACACCCTTCATTAAGCATTATACAAATGAAACCATCCTATCGCTAAAGCTGTCCTATCTTTATTGATCCAACTAAGCTTAAGGGTCATAAATACACCTTAATAAACATACAAAAACCACTATTGACCACAGATACATCTACAAGTAAATAATGCAAATTCTAACTTGAAACTTGAAAAATTTGAAACTTACTCACATGAGCCCAGCTGATGCAGGCCAATACCAAACCCATTCCTACTCTGGCCTAACCAAATCTAACCCATGATCACCACTGCAACACCCATTGTCAACTTCCATTCCCATTTGAGTTCCTGTTGACTTTGGTTGACTGTTTTACAAAATTACTTAAAAATTGAGTGCAAGCTTGTACAAAGCTATCATAAGCTTATACAAGATTATTTAAGGTAAAATACAAGCTATTGAAAGCTTAAATGCAAGGATTTGAGACTGAGATTTGCTACAGTGACCTGAAACATGAAATTTATCTAAACTTTGATTGAAAACTCAAAATGATATTACAAAGATGATTTATCATAAATGTAATGCCAATAAGCTGAAATTACATTGTTTAAACTAGACTAAAACACTTAATTAAAAAAAACGACATTTAAGGAAAATATTAAAACTAGCTACCACTCTCTTATGCTTCTCTCTTCCACTTTTATATGCCAAACTGCTCTCCCACTTGCTCTGAATCAATCCCACCAAAATTCTGGACCATTGGATGTCTTGGGACATTTTTGACCATTTGATCACTTTGGCGCCAAAAAGTCTTGAAGGCTGCTTGGGGTAGTTTTAAGATCAATTAATGATTCTTGGAGTTGTGTTGAGGTGGGGGGACAAGGAAAATGATATGGAGAGGAGGGGGGTTGAAAAGGTTGGCAAAACCAAGACTGGTTTTGGGTAAACAGAAGTGGAGAGGAGATGCTACAGTGGTAGCAGTATTGGGCGCCAAGTGGGTTTTGACTATGGATTTGACCAGATAAAAATATAAAGGGGGGGTTCAATATTGCTTAGTGACAGGGGGTCATATGGTAAGCAAGGGTCCAAAATGGATTAAGGGCTTATAAATACAAGGACTAATTATGCAACTTCTGAAAATCACAAGGACCACTGCTGCCATTCTCTCAAAGTTTCTCCAAGGACCATAAGTGACAATCTTAAAAAGTACAAGGACCAATATTGCCATTTTGCAATTTTCAGGGCCATTTACGCCAATTTTCAAACTTGAAGGACCAATTTTGTAAATTTCTCAAACTTTTGATATTTTCACCAAAGGACTAAATTTGACAAGTTATGATATTAAAAGGACCTTTGGTGATTTTTCTTTTGAAATTTTGTGCTCGAGGATGCTTTTGACAATTTTTGAAAGTTGGGGACTAAAGCGCAATTTTGCAAATTTGATATGTTTTTCATCGATTTTGATATTTTGCATTTAAAACACATAAAACACCGATTTGTGGTATTTTGATCATTTTGATGTGTTTCGAGTGTTTCAGATGATTTTGCGGTTTATATTGTATAAAATGATGAGTATTTAGACACTCATCAATCCCCCATGTGAGATATTGCTAGTCCCTAGCAATGATTTGAAAAACATAATGGATTTTAATCTCTTTACCAAAAGCCATTACTTACGGAGTAGCCAAATGTTTCAGTTCAAGTAAGAACCATGGTACGCAAATAACCATGTGATTTTGAGCAAACCACCGACTTTCAACGGATTTGATTTGTCTTTACCGAAGCCGTACCCTACGGACTAGCCAACTCTTAGATAAATTATCGAATTATCTTTGGTGAGTGATTACCAATTATGGTTTTCCATTGCCTTTACCACAAGCCATAACGCTTGCGGGCTAGCCAACTCTTCACTTTTTAGGATATGGTGGTGAGAACCATACAATTTTGGGCAAATTGCAAGCCATATAAGCGGTTTGATAAATCTTTACCAAGAGCCGTTTGCTCTGGATTAGCTAATCCTTTTGTCTTGAGACAAGGCGGATCGATAACGAAATGAGTAAGTGTAAACACTTACTCCAAAAAAATTGGCCAAAAGGGGAATTGGGCGGATAATACATATGAAATTCGTGAGAATTCCCCACACTTAGAAATGAATATAAGCCTCGATATTCAAAGTACCGCGGTTATGCCAAAGCGAGAACGTAAAGGGAAATACTACGGCCATTATTTAGAAAGATTTTTTTTTTTTTTTTTTTTTTTTTTTTTAGATATATAACATGTGGGTAACTCCCCACACTTAGGTGGTACACGGGTGAAAACCCATGTTCACATCTTGTTTTTGATTACCAGTCGCTAGCTTGACTCGACCCAATTCCTTGGTTCATGGGAAGTAAGTGGAAGAAACAATCTCCATCGGACTTTCATTCAAGATGCTTGGACAAACATTTGAAGCATGTGAAAGTTCCACACCGATGAGATATAAAGAGACAGAGAGAGACCGGCTCACGGATGGTAAATGAAAATGCGGGGTCAAAGATAGTGTCTTCACTCCCGAAGGAGTTAAGACATGGAGAAATCACACCGTATGTGAAGAAAGAAGGAGAATTATGATAATGATCATGACTAACTCCTCATTATCGGAAGGAGAATTCATGATTTTTGGATCATGAATCTCATCGATGAGGATAAGTCATCATCACATGATGGAAGAGATAAGATAGAATACGAGGTGGGACAAGTGGTGTGCTCGAGAGCTAGCAATTTCCACCACTTAGTGATGGTCTCTGATCGGCCTCGGACATTTCATCGAAAAGAGGATTTACTTTCTCAAAAGTGTAGTCATTATGAAATTCAAAAGAGGATTTGAGAAAATCCGGAAGTAACCTCGAAATGTCGAGAGAATCACAAAAGGCAAATCACAATCACTATCGGATATATCCTCGGACTCGGCAGGATTGGGACAAGATCCTCAACACTAGATGATTCCGTTTCAAATAGTGCTAGAAGGCTCGTCCCCATTATGAGAGAGTCTTTGGAAGCAATAAAAGGTAAGATAGGTGTGATAGCAATAGGCGGGGAGTTGAGAAATAAGATCGTTCAATTGAGTAACACTCTCCTCGTCGTCCTCATAGTATTCCTCGTTTGAATACTATCCTCATCATCATCGTCATCATATTTGATTCTTATATTCATCTGCTGAAGCTTACACAACATTCTTTTCATTTGTAGCTTCTTTCGAATGCGTATTTCTTGAACTTTGAGGAAGATAACACTCCTCGTAATCATTGAGATCTTGTGAAGGCTCGGAAGTCGATGGTGATGGAATCTTGTGGGGTTGGAAATTGTCAAAGCCGGAGAATTGGAATTTTGAAAATTTTGATTCATCGGTTGACATTCAAAAGTCGCATGAGGACCCCACAATTCACAACAGATAATTGGGAGAATAACTTTCACCAAAGTTCGATTGTAACATGGTTCCGGCTCATAGACAAAGCGGAACTGTGGTGGACAATCAAAACCGTAATGAGAATCATTCCACAATACTCGCATGAGTAGGATTCGTATTGGGTGTGGAGGTAGGTAGGAAAAATAGGGTGTTTCATTTGAAATGGGATCGGGATTACCGACAAACTTGTCTCAAAACCACATTGGTACATATGGCAATTTCCACCGTTAAATGGACCTCCACACGAGGAACATGTCAAATACCATGACATAGAGAATTAAGCAGATAAGAGGATAAGAGATGAAGAATTAAGCAGATTAGAGGATAAGGATGGAGAATTAAGCAGGTTTGAGGATAGAGAAATGTAGAATTAAGCAGTTGGAGGATAAAGGATGGATATTTTTGGATTTTTGAAAACATTTGCAAAAACAAAGAATGAAAATATTTTTGGCGTTTTAACACTTCGGAAAAATGTTAATGAACTTTTTGGATTTTGAAAACTTTACAAAAACTTTTACAAAGGACGGGATATGTGCAAGAGTGGATGCGAAAAGGCTAAACACACGCTAAAGCCACCCGGCGTGCGCTAAAATTTTGATCTCTGTGAGCGGTCAAGTCTAAAAGACTAAAAACCGCTCGTACACAAATACAATTAAGATCGAGAATACAGGGATTCCCGGTCGTTATGTCCCACGGAGACTCAATGGTGTGTTAAACATCGATTCAGACGATAGAATGATCACTAATGATAGCGATCGAGAAAGGATTTGCAATTGAATATTATACTACTTGAAAAGATTATAAATAAAAGCGACTTAAATGCAAATTAAGAAAATTAAAAGATAAAAATATTAAATAAACGCTATCACTATTTTTAAAGTGATGAGCGTTTAAAACCTAAAACGAAAAACTTACGTTTAAATAAAAATAACGTAAGCGTACTAAATAAAAGTGAAACTTATACAATATAGATCCTAAAAATATGAAAATACATTTTTACAATCCTAATGATAAAAGAAAATTATTAGAAAAAGAAAATTATTTTAACACTATTTATTTAATTATTATTAATTAAAACTATTTTAAACTATTTAATAATACTCTAAAATAAAAGAAAATATGAAATAAGACTAGAAAAATAAAGTTAAGACTTAGAAAAATCTAAAATATGATAAAACTAATTTTAAAACTGAAAATATATTTTTCACACTTTTTATATATTTATTATTAATTTAAAACTATTTAAAACTAATTTAAATTATTAAAAATACCAAATAAAAGGAGAAAAACATGTAAAAATACTTTTTAAGCTTTTTACATTTACCTAAACTTAAGAAAAATGAAAAATTATTTTTTAGAACCTTTTTCTAATTTTTTATATTAAATGCTATTTAAAAATGCTTAAAAACTAAATTAAAATAAGAAAAATAGCAAACAAGCTTAGAAAAATCTGAAAATTTCAGGAAAACTTTAAAATAATATATAGAAGCTATGAAAAATGGAAAAACATAGGGTTGTGTGGGAGGAATTGCAACTGATGTGCAAGTGCTTAATGGAATAAGCACTTTGATAAGCAAAAGAGATCCAAAAGCTACCAAACTGAAAAGGAAGCTACAATAAGCTAAAAGTACTAAAATGGAACAAGTCTCAACTGCTTATGACCTCTGGATTACAAGTTGCAATGATTTGGTCAATTGAGCAAATGAGCTAAAACTGTAAAAGGGGTACCAAGTTTGAGCTGTTGCACAAGCTTCAAAATAAGCTAAAAAAGTAAACCAACAATTAGAACTAGGAAAGGACCTAACTAAGTACCTATGAACCAAAAATTAGACCTATGGGAGCTAAACTAAGCCTTGTGCAAGCTTTGCAAAAGCTGAGAAAAACTCTCAGCATCAGCTGAGCTTGGAGCAGGGCAAAAAGGCCCAACATAGAGCTGATGCACAAGCTTCTAGAGAAAGCAAAAGCTAAAACCAGATACTAGGACTTAAAGATCACCAAGAATACTACAAGTTGACCAAATTTGAGACCTAGACAAACTGAAACCAAGCCTGTGCAGTTGCTGCAAGATTGGAGAAAAACTGATTTGAGAAACTCTTTGACTTTTGAAAACAGATGCTAATTTTGACTAAAGTGAAATTTGAATCCAAACTTTGAACTGATTGTGAAGTAATAAGCTGAGGTTCATCTGAAATAAGCTAGCTTAGCCAAATCTAAACCTAACTGAACTGAATTCAGAAGCTGAATTCAACAGTGGAGAACACAAGGACAGTTACAAAATTAAGTTGACTTTTGATGAGGATAAGCATAAAATAAGAACAGCTAGTGATTCAGATAACCATAACAGCATAAAGCCACTGATCTACTGCTACCAAATACCCTCTATCTCAGTTCTCAACACTGATCCAAACAGTGTTGAGCTCCAAAACAGTTTTCACAAAATGATGACTATGAAATAAACAAGCACAAATCAAGGACAATTATGAGTACATATAACAATACCAAACCTAAAGCATCTAATCTAATCCATTATACTAGCCACTAAAGCAGTTTAAATCCTTAAACCAAACACCCCTTCATTAACTGTTATACAAATGAAACCATCCTATCTGCTAAACTGTCCTATGCTATTGATCCAACTAAGCTTAAGGGTCATAAATACACCTTAATAAACATACAAAAACCACTATTGACCACAGATACATCTACAAGTAAATAATGCAAATTCTAACTTGAAACTTGAAAAATTTGAAACTTACTCACATGAGCCCAGCTGATGCAGGCCAATACCAAACCCATTCCTACTCTGGCCTAACCAAATCTAACCCATGATCACCACTGCAACACCCATTGTCAACTTCCATTCCCATTTGAGTTCCTGTTGACTTTGGTTGACTGTTTTACAAAATTACTTAAAAATTGAGTGCAAGCTTGTACAAAGCTATCATAAGCTTATACAAGATTATTTAAGGTAAAATACAAGCTATTGAAAGCTTAAATGCAAGGATTTGAGGCGAGATTTACTACGGTGACTGAAACATGAAATTTATCTAAACTTTGATTGAAAACTCAAAATGATATTACAAAGATGATTTATCATAAATGTAATGCCAATAAGTGAAATTACATTGTTTAAACTAGACTAAAACACTTAATTAAAAAACGACATTTAAGGAAAATATTAAAACTAGCTACCACTCTCTTATGCTTCTCTTCCACTTTTATATGCCAAAGCCGCTCTCCCACTTGCTCGAATCAATCCCACCAAAATTACGGACCATTGGATGTCTTGGGACATTTTGACCATTTGATCACTTTGGCGCCAAAAAGTCTTGAAGGCTGCTTGGGGTAGTTTTAAGATCAATTAATGATTCTTGGAGTTGTGTTGAGGTGGGGACAAGGAAAATGATATGGAGAGGAGGGGTTGAAAAGGTTGGCAAAACCAAGACCGGTTTTGGGTAAGCAGTGGAGAGGAGATGCTTCTGATGGTAGCGATATTGGGCGCCAAGTGGGTTTGACTATGGATTTGACCGATAAAAATATAAAGGGGTTCAATATTGCTTAGTGACGGGGGTCATATGGTAGCAAGGTCCAAATGGATTAAGGGCTTATAAATCTGAGGACTAATTATGCAACTTCGAAAATCACAAGGACCACTGCTGCCATTCTCTCAAAGTTTCTCCAAGGACCATAAGTGACAATCTTAAAAAGTACAAGGACCAATATTGCCATTTTGCAATTTTCCAGGGGCCATTTCTGCCAATTTTCAAACTTGAAGGACCAATTTTGTAAATTTCTCAAACTTTTGATATTTTTCACCAAAGGACTAAATTTGACAAGTTATGATATTAAAAGGACCTTTGGTGATTTTTCTTTTGAAATTTTGTGCTCAGGGACTGTTTTTGACAATTTTTGAAAGTTGGGGGACTAAAACTGCAATTTTTGCAAATTTGATATGTTTTCATCGATTTTGATATTTTGCATTTAAAACACATAAAACACGATTTGTGGTATTTTGATCATTTGATGTGTTTCGAGTGTTTCGAGATGATTTTGCAGTTTATATTGTATAAAAATGATGAGTATTTAGACACTCATCAGTAGTCTATGTCTATTTATTGTGTGTTCGTATGATAGTTTAAAGATGTGTTTACTTAGGTTTTATTACTCCTTAATTATCTCCTATTGGTGGTTGAATTGTCACGTCCTTATTCTTAATCGCGTTGTGTGTCTAAAGTCGTAGGGTATGCGTTTATCCCTAACTCTTTGAACTTACCAAAGGGTCTCGTCTACAAAACCCACTAGGGATTATAAACTCTAACTCTAAGGCCCTCTTTGGATGGTTTAGCCTACAACCGCTGTAAGTGCTATAGCCTAAGGTTCACAAAGATTAATCAAGCATTAATTACACAACGAATGACCTATCGCATTACCATATCATTAACAATTAAGATAAGAAACAACCAATCAATATTTAATAATCAAGTTTCATATTCCTTAGCAAACACACAAGTAAATTAGCGGGACATGGAGAACATGCAAGCATACACACAAATAATCAAAGACATAATTGAATTAATGAAGTAAAACACTTATCTTGATGTAAGATAGGGTTTGGAACCCTAAAATCTTGTACAAAAGACACTTGGTTCGGTTTAGGTTTTACTCCAAAAGACTACCCTCTGTCTTGAAAAATTGGATTCTATATATAAGATTACATGTGCAGCGTGCCACCTTATGTATTGTGAAGCCGTCGGTCGCCGTCATTAGGGTTTCGTCTTGGCGCATTAGTCTTGTGGCGTCACCTTGTGCTTATGACGTAGTCCTCTTGACTTTCGACGCGTCGGATCAAATCTAGGCCGTCACGAGTTGCGACGACCTACTCTTTTAAAGCGACACCGTCACTTAAAAATAGGAAATTTGGCTTACGTGTGGTCACAAAATACTCCGACGGCGTCGCATTTAAGCGATGGACGTCACACCTTGTCTTCGCAGACTTGAGTGTCTCGATTCTTGACTTTGGCCATTTTCTTCAGTATATCCGCGCCTTTTCGTCCAAATAAGTGCCATTCTGACAATTTGCCTTCAAGAGACCTAAAAGTGAAAAGGAGCGATATTAAGTAATAACGGATACAAAAGTGATCAAATAAGGGCTTAAACGACCCTCAAAAGGTACATTTAAAACCTTATCAAGTTCATCTAGCATGATCATAGCGGATAGTGCTCAAATTGTTTTTGCAATTGAGCGACATCCCAAAGCATCGACACGCCACATCATTGTGCTTCTCGGATGCAACACGATACTCCTCTTGTTCAAGAGCGTTGGCCGTGTCGAGAGGAGCATTAAGCGAGGTGTAGTCAAAATATCAACTCTTTTGGCAACACGAAGGATGATCCTAAGTGCACGATGCCAATCATTGAAATTAGGGACGGTTAGCTTGTCTCTTCCAATCATATCTTTAAAATCGTAACTCATTAAGCTCATAGTGTTATCGACGATGAGCCATCTGTAAAAAGTTCAAAAACCATAATTAGTATTTTGATAATTTTCCTTTTCAATAAACAATTAAATATCCAAGGTTCATATTCATATAACCAATTAATTATTATTGAAAACTAGGATCCAAATTGTCATAATCTCATCATGTCAGTTGATCTGCTAGTAATGAACCTTATACAAAATGATAGAGCTTTTGCTCAATTGCCAATTTCAATTACAATTCCTAGATTTATGGGATTTACATATAGCCAATTTCAATTGCCATGTAAACATGTTTTATCCCATCTTATGCCTTGAGTTGCCAGTTCTCACCGCCCAACTCAATTAAGTTGTCCAACTTAAGAAACTGCAAAATCATCCATGCCCATCCTCACGACACGTGGACATTTTACCCTTTTATTACGATCTAAGTCACATTCTCACGCAAATAAAAGGTAATCTTAGGTGTTTCCGTTTCGCTGGATGGCATATAACTCAAATTAAAGGGTAATAATTTTGATGTCAAATCAAATATGTACAAAGATGTCATGCATTCATCTTCGTAGCATAGTTTTTATTAAAACATTTATATCTTTGTTTTAATGATTTAAGCTTTTCATCATCAAACTTTAATCGAGGTATTAGATAACCAATTAAAGAATCACCTTAATTACCACTATATCCTACTACTGCATGAGTCATAAGACCCAAGTTATTCGGATAATTACCACAAAAGTGGCGCGTAAAGATTAGAGTAATTCACCCTTAAGATTTTATGCACACATATAGGAATACTTTGTAGCTCCATTAAGGCGCACAAGCGAGCGAGAGAATCGGGTCGTGTGAAGCATATTAAAACCCTCATCTTTAGGGTCACAATTTAATCGCACCCTTCTTATACCCATCACAGTTTGTCATTAATGGGTGAGCCGTTCTAACTATTTTGTGCAAAAATCAATCAATTAAACGATTACGATTACTATGCTTAAAATACATGTTTCACCATTGTTTAGGTCAGTTTATTTTCTTATCAAAATACCATTGTTATACATAACAACAAGCAAGTATTTAAAATAAACACATAAACAATGAATGCATAACATAATAAAAAATCATGCATATCAAATAGCCACATGCAAAGCTTTTTGATAAATCCTATTAATAATCAATTCTAGATTTGTCAATATGTATATGTTTAATTAAGACTCTCACCCGTTTTCAACAATGTACAAAGTGAGCCACATGCGTCGATTCATCGATTGCGTGAGTCGAAATCAAACACATACCACATAGCTCATAATTGATTAAATAAGAATATTGAGGTCTTCCCCAAATTAAAATCTATCAAAATATTTAGTGTATATCACTTAACCAAGTAAAGCATACAATAAAAGCAGATCCATGATAAAACATGCATGTAATTATCATGGTTGTAAATCACACTTAACAATTAATGCAATAAACAGAGTTACGCAATACACATAAAATTGAATACGACCTAGGGTTTTTAATCCAATTAAAACTGAAGTTTACAAAACCCTAATTAGGGCACCAAAAAAACGCCCCCCCCCCCAAAAAAAATTAGGGTTTAGGTTTTGCAAACCCTAGATCTACGTATACAGATAATAACACAATCGTGTTTATTTTATTTATGTGTTTCAGTAATTAATTACGGAGTACTTGTTATACAAGGCTCGTGATGCCACTGTTGAGTTTATAATACATGACATACAATAAAACATGTAGACACCACAGTACAGGCGGAAGACTTAAGATCATAACAAATAAATAATTAAGCGAATTAAAAGCGTAACATACCTCTTGCGAATGTCGGATCTCTTGAACAAAAAAGAAGAAGTGGTTTAAAGAGTTGTCCTCACCGTTTTACAACTCAAACCAATTAGGTGTAAGAATAGTGTCTTACAACCACAGTTTTGTACACGAATTAACCAACGAATCAAGCGATTGCTAGATCTAACACAAGTCTTTGTTTTATGAAAAAACAAAACCAAAACACCCTAAGGAGGGGGTTCGGCCGAGATTTGCAAGAGAGAGGAGAGGAGAGATCTAGGGTTAATTCAATGCACAAAGTTATGAAAAACCCTAAACCCTAGGTTTGTTTATATAGTAGATGGAAATCTTAGGGAACAAGTTAGGGATTTGGGTTGTGAGAACCACCTTATGGCTGGCCATATGCAAGCCCAAGGACCCCAAATCTTTTCCATTTTAAGATTTTTCATTACTAGTCATTCTCTTTACATTTAACGGTCGTTAGTCATTTTTCCGTTAAATACTTAACGATCGTTAGATGGACTTTATGTGAAATAATTAATCGTAAACATTAACATTAATTATTTAACTTTAATTCTCATTCGCTAATGTGTGCAATCCCGTGGTCACGAGTTCGAATTCGGACATTCACGTATTTATAAATATATACATTTCCAACAATAACTACATACACCAAGTGTGAAATCCTATATCATGCTAAGTATGAAATTCGAAAGATTACGCACTTATGCTTTCTGGATGTGATATGTGGTTGCAACACCGAGGTTTTACAAGCCCTAGGCAGTGTACCTATGTTGGAATCACTCCTAAACCTTAATTCAAGTGTTAGTGATTCATATGTAATAGTTAGCTTAATATGGCCTTTATGTTTGTTATTAAGCTAAGGCTTCTGTAGAAGGCCCATAAGCCTTGGCCCAAGCCCATAAGAATGGAAGGAGTCTAGATGTGTTGCCTAGCTCCTTGCCCTATACATACTCTTGTAAACCTTCTATGAAGGTTGGTTGTTCACTCTCAATATACTTTACGATAACCTTTCTCTCATATATTCGTGTGTGTTGTTTTGTGTTCATCCGATCCTTTCTCTCTCTATTTCTTATATTGTTACTTGTGTTACTAATATGGGAACCTAACGATGGTATCATTCGCCAAATAGTTTGGTGAACATCTTTTGTTTTGAAGTTTTGTGGTTTCTGCAAAACAGTTTCATACTTTGTCACGTTTAAAAGCGATTTTTACACTTTTCAATCCAAGATTCTTGTACTTTCATCATTTTAAGGTGTTTAAATATCATTTTTAGCAAAAGTTTCAAACTTTACGTGTGGATCATTGTTTTAAGCTTGGTTTTATCGTGGTTTCATTTCTACGCATAAGGTGTTTAGTAGCTTTGGATCATCAAGTTTCACACTCTTGTGTTATTTTGGTGATATTGAAGTCGTTTCATCACAAAAATCGGTTTAGAAACATCGTTAAGAGCGTCTGTTTGGTTGCTTTCTCACGTAAGAAAACCCTAATCTTACGCGTAAGACATCCGTGGTTTGATCTTGATGTTAGGTGGTTTACTCGGTGTTTTCTTGCTTGGATAAGCACGAAAACACTTCGACTGGATATCCTTTGCAATGTGATAGTGTAAAAGATTTTTGGGCAAAACCCTAATCTTACACATAAGCTCAAACTTATCGTAGAACTCATTACGCATAAGATGTTTTTCACGCCTAAGCTCGCCTTACGCATAAGCCAATCCCGCCTAAGTTTTCTATGCTTAACTTTACATTACGCATAACTTTAGTGTTTCTCAATTCTTACTGCGTAAGCTAATCCTACGCATAACTATCACTTTTACGCCGTAAGTTTGGTGTTTTACGCTTAAGTGTTACTTTGCCTACACTTGGTTTCTCCGCCTAAGGATACTTCATCAACAACGTTTCATTCGACTACAAAGATCCATTTAACAACACAAGTTTTCAACATGTCACAACCACCATACTCTAGCTATTTTCCTTACACTTATAATCTACAACAACAACAACTAAGTCCACAACATCAACAATTTAATCAACAACAACAAATTTATCAACAACAATTTAATCAACAACATACTCCACAACTAGGAGCAATTCCACCACAAATGGTTCAACCACCACCTAGTCTTCAAGTACAACCTTACACAAACTTCTACAATCAACATCCATCTAGGAGTACTATGAAGGAACCGACATGGTTTGGCAAGATGTGTGAAGCCTTATGTAGCCAACAATCAATTCATGAAGCTGGCTCACTTGATAGACCTCCAATGCTCACTCCCGGAAATTATGATCAATGGGTGATAAGGTTCTTTAGGTTTTGTGATCTAAAGAAGCCACATGGAAAGTTCTTAAAGAAGGTCATTATGGAAGGTCCATTTCGGATGCCTCATCGTTGTCACACCCATGAGATCCGATGCCAATCCATCAAGAGATGTGTCACCGACATTGCAACTATCTCAAACCTCACTGGCGATGAACTTCTACATTTTGAAGCCGATGAACTAGCAATACAATACATCCTTTTAGGATTACCTAATCCAATCCTTCAAGTGTTGATGCTCAAAAGACGCAAAGCAATGGGAACATATTCATCTTCTTATGGAAGGCACAACACTCAATCGTGAAGACATGGAATCCAAAATCTACTTGGCTTATGAACACTTCATGATTGAACCAAGAGAGACATTAGCGTCATATCATCATCACTTTTCAGACATTATTAATGATTTGGACAAACACAACATCATCATGCCACGAATTGTTGTCAACACTAAGTTCCTAAGTAGTCTTGGTCCGGAATGGAGAAGTATTTCATTTTCTCCGTCAAGCTAAGAATCTTCATCATGCTACATCTGAATTGTTGTACGACTATCCGAAGCCTCACCAAAAAAGTTGACAAAGAAAGGGCTATCCGTGGACTCCGGCTTCACAATCACTTCCGGACGATCAACAACTTGCTTTGTGGTGAAACTAGTTTTCCTCCTCAAGCGACTTCTCAACCCACTCCTCAACCAATCGCAACCATCACACCATATAATCCGTCACAAGAACAACCTCAACAAACTCAATTGGTTCCATACAACAACAACAATGCTCAAGCACTTTACGGTGAAGGCGATGAGGACTCCGATGTTTTCGATGAATTGCAACAAGGATTTGTTATGATTGCTAAAGACTTGATCGGTATACAAACAAATCCAACAATCGCATTCGTTCCTCATCAAACACAAGAACTCAGTATTGTGAACAATGGACGCGTTGAAGTTCGAATCGTGGTTATGGTTGTCGATGGGAGGTGGTCGAGGGTTTAATGCTATAGGAAGGAATAACATGGGTGCTCGCAACAACAAAGGGCTCAAGTGGTTGAGCAGGAAATGCTCATAATGGGGTTAATGGTCGTTGTTATAAGCTGTAATGAGAAGGGTCATCGGCTAATGCATGTCCTAAGCCGAGGACAAGAGGCGGTCTTATCACAAAAGGCGTTGCTCTTGGCTCAAGGATGAAGTCGGTGGAACTCTTACCAACAAAGAACGAGCTTTATGGCGGATGCGATTCGATGATGATATGGAGGACTTGCAGGCTAATGCGGCGGTGATGTTGATGGCACAAATGCAAGCTCTACACATGAGTGATACAGCCCGATGTATGACAACGATGGCTTGTCTCGGTACCGGAACAAAATATACTCATCATCGATCGATATCTCCGCCAATTTCTCCATCCGACAAGGATCGAGTGTTCAACATGAGCAATCCATATCTCATTCCGATGATTATCAAATAGATCCGTAGTTATATTTGACGATCAAGATAACCTTATGATAATCAAGTTGACTCAGTGATTATATTTGAGGATCTAAATAATGATCATGTTGAGACTCACGTTGAACAAGATGAGCTTTTGTCTATTAAAGACCAAGAATCTCGTTTGGAAATTTGCAAGCAATTAAAAGATAAAAATGCACTGTTACTTAGGGATAATGAATGCTTAATTAGACAAATCAACGTCTTTAAAACTCAAGAAAAACGTGAACATGGTTTTGAAGTCGCTTTTGCTAAATCTCATCAAAACGAAAAATAATTAGAACGACAGATACGTGATCTAGCCGCATCCAAGAATGCTTTGTTGTCTCAAATAGAACAACTGAAACATGAACATAAACAACAACTTAACGCTCTTACTTTGGAAACTCAAAAGCCAAGGTGAGTTGTTAACTTGTCAAAACCAGTTCTCGATTACAAAAAGCATTCCACGAAATGAATAGATAACTATCTTGAAGAAATTGTCGACTTACAACACTAAATCAAAGAGTTTCAAATGTTGTTTATAAACATGGTGAGTCAATCACAACTATTCAAAAGTTTACTTTTAAACCAAATCCAAATGGATATGGACCGATTCTTCGATTACAAACCTAAGTTTTCAAACGAGCATTCAAACCAAATCACGAAGTTCTGATGAGAACATAGAATTGATGATTCAATTATGACTCGTTGTTGAATATAATCGCATGGGAGGAATTAGATGCATGATGGCGAGTCGGTCAAAATGGAAAATATCGTTTATAACAAACCATTTAACTATTCAAAAGCGTAACTTTTGTCACACAACAAGATACTTCTAACAAACCTTTGGTTATCACACCGTTTGAAGTTAGTCCCCAACACAATTGTGCACAAATTAATGGTCCTTTACCTTCACTTAGTGAAGTTAAAACAAAAGTCAAAGTTGTCACATTATCAAATATTTTGACACTTTCTTATCGACCTCAAAATTTTAGTGCGTGAGATTGAATTTCATTACGAAATAAAAGTTGAACATTTTCAATCGCCAATGGCGAGAGAACAAAGAGATATTCTTGTAAAATAATTTTACCCATGTCAAAATTTGAAAACTTGCACTATATTGGAAAGGATTTTCACAGGAACTTGGTCTCATGAAAATAGTTTTCGAGAAAATAGAAACATTGATTTCAAAGACTAAACGTAAAAAGAAATTGTTGAGAAAAGATGTTGATCGACTCTTAGAAGATGTTATACGTCTTGATATCAATAATTTGTTTTATTACAACTGCTGCATATGCATCCGATCATATCTCTACTAATTTCGCTGATTACGTTGATATTGTTGAGAATAACGATAATGTGCACAGATTGAATCTTTAAAAGTTGAAAATGAACGATTGTTAAACGAGCTTTCAAATTCAAAACGTCGCCTTCAATGGTGTCAAAAGATTTTCAAAATCGTGAACTTTCTTTGCAAAACAAAATCACTCGCCACGCTCAAAATCTTTTGATCCTAAAATTGAGCAACCGGATGATCAAAACGTGTCTTTGAAATGTCAAATCTCAAAATATGAACAAGAACTTGCAAAAGTTAAAAAGGAATATGGTGTCATATTTGATTTACTCAAACAGACTCGCTATGAAGCATCAAACGAACTTGATCATTATCTTGCACACACTAAAGAAGTCATGAATTTTTCTGGAAATCTTCGTTCTGAAAATCAAGATTTGGTGCACACTATCATTAATTTAAGGGAGATGTTAGGAAAGTATGAACAAGTTCAGCCTAGCATCATTAAGATAATTGCACCTGTAACACTTAGCAAACGTGATCCCATATTGCCTCTTGACAAAACACAAGATACTAATGTGCTTCTCTCTTGAAGCAGAATAGTTGCCTCTTTTCCAAACGTGCACTTCACGGCCTAGAGCAATACAAGGAAGAATAGGAAGTTGCGACCTAATAAAAGATCAATAAAGAATCTCAAGTAGAAGAACACCCTAGGACTTTGAATAAGACTCAAGTTGCACCCACTTTAGATATTGCGTCGACAAATGTAATGGAAAAAGTGTTGTAACAAATGCTAAACCTTAAGTACTTTTGATATTCAAATCAAGCTTCTTGTGTTATATGTCGTAAAAGTATGCTTTCTGATTGTCATGATAAATGTGTTGCTAAAGCTATCTTGTCTCGTTTACGAAATCCTAAGATACGGAATACCTCTAGGCCCACTAATGCGTCTAAGTCTGTGCTTGGTAAACCGCCCTATTTAGATTCTAAGAAACGCATTGATGTCCCTGTAGTTCCAATATCACCTCCAAGAAATGTAGTACCACCTAGTGCATTTACTAAGACAAAAGCAAAGACTAGTTGGAGATGGCAGAAATGGATACATAATACACTAGGATTTAAATGGATACCTAAAATCATTGATGTGTGTATTTTACTATAATCGCTTGAAACCTCTAACATTTCGGGTTCCACATCTACTTCTATTCCATCTCTAGCCAAATGCATGTGTAATGCGGGTGATCTGATCATCCTTTGGATTGTTGATAGCGGATGTTCCCGACACATGACAGCAATCTTAAGCGCTATCAAACTTTATTGCAAAGTTCATTGGCACCGTCAGTTCGGAATGATCACTCGCGACTATCATGGGCTACGAGATTATATCAATGGCAATGTCGAAATTAGCGGGGTTTATTATGTGGAAGGCCTCGGTCACAATCTCTTTTCGATCGGTCGATTACGTGATGGAGACTTGGAAGTTGCTTTTCGGGAGAAAACTTGTTTCATTAAGTGATCTACAAGGAAACGATCTTATGTCTGGCTCTCGCATTTCTAGTATGTACACTATCTTAATGCAAGACATGGTTGCTTCATCTCCATCATCTACTCTCAAAGGCTACATCTACAAAATCTTGGCTATGGCACCGTCGTCTCACATTTAAACTTTCAAACCATCACCAACCTTGCTCGACACAAACTTGTCAAGGTCTCCGAGATTCCGGTATTCTAAAGATCACCTTGCTCTACTTGTGAACAAGGAAAAGCACTCGTGCTCATTTTCCTTTAAAGGTGGAACACACCTCAAGATGTGCTTCATCTTCTTCACATGGATTTGTGTGGCCCGATTGGCGCAAACGATTAATGGCAAACGCTACATCTTGGTAATTGTCGATGACTACTCACGATGGACTTGGGTCTACTTTCTTCAAGTAAAGATCAAGCTCCACATATGATCATCACCTTTCTACGAAAATTCAAGTTCGACTCCGAACACCGTCCGCCAAATCGAAAATGCATAAAGGACCTAAATTTGTGAACCAAACTCTTGAGAACTTTATGAGAAAGTGGGAATTGAGCATCGGACATCTATTGCACGTACACGAACAAAAGCGGAGTTGTTGAAAGAGCGAAACCATACGTTAGTGGAAGCTGCAAGAACAATGTTAATCAATGCTAAACTTACAGATTACTTGTGGCGTGTCAGTATCAGCGCATGCTATACTCAAAATCGTTCAATGATTACAAACGCATACAACAAAACACCTTTTGAGCTTATCCACAACAATAAACCGAATCTCAAACACTTTCATGTATTTGGATCCCTTTGCTACCCAAATAATGATCGTGATGACTTTGGAAAGCTCAAGCCAAAGTCGACATTGAGGTCTTTATAGGATATTGTGAAAATTCTAAGGGTTTAGGATCCGGAATTATCGTACAAAGCAAAGTTATGAAAGCGATTCATGCAAATTTCGATGAACTCACAAAATGGCTTACGAGCATAATGACTTGGAACCGGTCATAACCGCTTAAACTTCCCTCACACCCCATCATCGACAACCAAGCCCCGACTTACTCCACAACAAATGGAAAAGCTCTTTGCTACCGTTTAGTGATGACATTGATGAGCGTGCTCGGTGTATCCAGCATTTCCGCTGCTCAACCCGATCATACTCCTATACCGATACATCTCGCTACAACAACCATTGAAGAAAGCACCACCATTGACTCTACAACAACGGTTAAACAAAGCGCTGCTTCCAACGACGTGAACGGTGATGATGTTCTTAATTAAGTACTCCAAATCGTTCTTTAACTCGTTTGCCAATGAAGCTGCCGCACGATGTCGCGGAATCATCAACAAACCATTTGAATCCTTAAAATCGCACAATGTATACCAACATCAACCCTCGACACATCGTTGGAAAAAGACCATCCTCTTGAGAATATTATTGGTAACCCAAATCAACCGGTCGTAACAAGACAACGTCTTCACGAGATGGTGAACATTGCATTTATGCACTCACCGTCCGTCAATCGAACCTAAAACATTAAAGATGCAATGACAAAAGACAACCGGATTGAATCCATGCAAGAAGAACTCAACCAATTCAAAGCGTCTTGAAGTATGGAAGGCGGTTTAAAGACCAACAGGGTCTCGTCATTGGTCTCAAATGGATTTGGAAGAACAAATTGGATCTGTCGGGGAACGTGAATCGTAAACAAGTCACGCCCGGTGGCTAAGGGTTATAAACGGAGAAGAGGTATTGACTTTGAAGAATCATTCGCCCGGTTGCTCGCCTTGAGGTCATTCGGATCTTCTCGTTCGCGGCTCATATGAATATAACGGTCTTTCGGATGGACGTCAAAACTACTTTTCCAATGGTCAACCCGAAAAGCAGCTTTATGTCACCGACCGAAGGATTCGTTGATTCTCGAGTTCCCGAACCACGTCTACAAACCGAACAAAGCTATGTATGGTCTCAAACAAGCTCCTTGGGCGTGGTACGATAAGTTATCATCCTTCCTCATTGCCAAAAAATTCACCAATGGTTCGGTCGATCCTACACTTTTCATACAATATCACGGGGCTCACATCTTAATCGTTCAAATCTATATGGATGACATCATTTTTGGGTCAACACATTTAAAATACTAAAATGCTTTTGCAAAACTAATGACAAAACATTTTGAAATGTCAATGATGGGTGAACTCACATTCTTTCTCGGAATGCAAGTCCATCAATCACCCCGTGGTATTTTTTTGAGTCAGTCCAAATATTCCCTTGAACTGTTAATCAAATTTGGAATGCAAAACTTTGACACCTATGCCACACCAATGGCTCATACCAAGAAGCTAGATCTTTGATTTACATGGGAAATTGGTGGACCCTACCAAATACCGTAGTATTATTGGGTCTCTCATGTATCTAACAGACTAAGCGTGCTGATATTGTGTTTGTCAGATATCTTTGCTCCCGTTATCGATCGAGACCAACTGAAACTCACCTCTCTGAGGCTAAAGAATCCTCAGATACATCAAGGGAACCATTAATTTGGGGATCCGTATCAGAGGATTTCGTTTTGAACTAATAGCTTTTAGAGCGGCGACCACGCAGGATGCTTAGATTCACGGAAAAGTACTTTGAGGCATTACAATTTCTTGGTGATAAGCGGTGTCATGGCGATCGGAAGCGGGATTGTACATCGCTCTCTCAGCGAAGCGAATATGTAGCCATGTCGGATGTTGTGCTCAAGTCATTTGGATGAGAACACAACTCAAAGACTATGGTTACGTGATTTGACAAAATCGATGTACTACGACAATCGGAGTGCTATTGCGATCTCGCAACTCCGTTCAACATTCAAATCAAAGCACATCGATCTTGATATCATTTCATCAAGGACCACGTGGAGCAGGTACTTTTGAATTATACTTTGTGGTGCGAATATCAATTGGCGGATCTCCTCACCAAAGCCTTAGCTCAGCTAGGTTTAATGAGTTGGTCCACCGGATTGGTATGCGGTGTTTGACTCAAGAGGAACCGGATGAACTCTTAAAACATTCTTAAAACCAACAAACACCAAAACGTCTTTTGTAAATATTTTCAAAACAAAATACAAAAATATAAAACTGATAAAACAACAAAAATATTCTTCTATCGTATTTCTTTTAACGTGGCAAGTACAAATCTTCCGTCAACACTCAAATCTTTCAAAATTCAAGATTTTTTTGATCAAGTGTTGAGGGGAGAAAGCAAATATTTTCGGTTCATAAAACCTTGTACTTGCATGTTACTTTATCCCGGTTGTTTCTTTAAATGGTGGTCATGTTTACGGTTTCTTGACACTCCTGGGACTAAAATTTATAAAATCCATTATTTCTTAAGTCGAGGGGAGTGTCGTCAAATTCTTTCAAATATCCTTCATTTGTAACCAAAATGAAAGTTATGAACATTGGATGTAAATGGAAAAGGTGGAGGGGCTAAACCGTCAAAAGCTCAAAGTTATTTTAATAAAACATCCACCTAACACATTAACTCTTCACATTTATTATTCAACCTAACTAAATCCTATGCCTAAATTTCAAGCTTCAAACTGTTTTGGATCATCATTTTGTAAGTTTTTGTGTTCTTAACATGATTATAAACAAAGGTTTTGAATCGTTTTCAAAACCAACGGTTAGATTTTAACCTAGGAACGATTTGGTGTTCTACGATAGTTTATGAACACATAATCAGTTTATGTGTTTATGGTTAAAATGGTTGTGTCAAAACGCTTACTTAATCACTTTGAAACCATTTCCATCATCAAACTCACCCGAAACACGAATTGATTGATATTGAAAAATTAGGGTTTATCGTGAATTGGGTATTTTCTTGTGTGTGTTTCGTTAATTAGTTTCACGTAAGATGTTGTTGATATGATGAATTGATGATATCCATGCTTAGAACTTGCCCAGTAACATCAAATGTGAAAGAATTGAATTGTAGGGTTTTAGTTAAACTTTGGTTAAAACTTTCACAAGAACATCTCATTAGGCTTCTAAGACATCCCGTATAAACTTTGGTGCATTTCCTATGGCTAGAGATCTTACTCAGAGAAATTGAACTTTAGGGTTTTAAGGACTACGCGTAAAACATTATCTACGATAACTGCTTGATTGAGTATTCGTGTTTAAAAGCTGTTATAAAATGAATGTAGATGTTAATGTTGATGTTATGATGAATTTATTTCGTGTTTTCTATGCTTGAAAATTCGTAATCAAGGTTACTTGCAATCACGCATAAGGATCACCTTCGTAGCATGTTATGCGTAAGAGAAATCTTACGGCGTAAGGTTCTACATAATGGACTACGCAGATATCTGTGAAGGATATGCGAACAAGAACCTCCACGCATAAGGTTGACTCTTACGAGTAAGCCTTACGCGTAAGGTTCCATATCGCCACGCGTAAGCTTTACGCATAAGGCCTTTTTTTCCTACGCGTAAGTCAAGAACCCACGCATAAGCTTATGCTTACACGTATACCACTCACATTTACGCATAAGCTTGCCATTTCTACGCCTAAGCCTAGTTTTAACCTTACTTAAGAATTGTTGGCGTGGCAAACTTGTAAATAAATAAATCATAACGCCACGAAACCAATAATGTCTCCAATAAGCTTAAACGTGTAATAAGTTGTGAAAAATAAGTGAAAACTTGGACTTTAAAA